>OX381576.1:10541629-11132913 GCA_947458855.1 Monopis laevigella | reverse complement strand
ATATGCCGGTTAAATGATTCGGTTACGGAACTGGAGTTTTAAATCGTGTCACATGTCATCATTCCGCTAAACCATACTATTGCCCAATGAATAACTTCTATAAGCCATTGCTATTGCCGTTTATTTTTTGTGGGCGTTATTCATAAGAATAAAATATATTACCTTTTTGTACAATAACTTCTAACTGAGGGCCCATTTTGTATCCTAACGGGTCACTAATATCGTCAGACAACATTATTTGCATTATATAAAAGTAAAAAGAAACGCCTGAAAATTTTATGTGATATCTCTTGTTAAATATAACAAGTACCATGGTTGTAACTACTAAAATCTTTGTCCAATTATTTGTTTATTATTAGGTAATATTAATTTAATTTGTATAAATTAATTAAGCTATGATTTTAACTTAATATTATCTTTCAAAGAAAATTCTAGAAAACAAAGAAGTATCATATTTTATATTCTTTTGTCAAAAGTCCATACAAAAGCTTGGCCTTATATAGAGGCCTCCTACCCTATTATCAAATACCGAAAAAATGTATACACCTAATGTTAAACTAAGTAGATACCGAGTTTGGAACCAATAATTTGGATATTAATCTCCAGAAACGTGAAGACCATAAGGCTTACTTACTTCTATTCCAACCATTTTACAGACAAATCTATAAAAGGTTCTGCTTTTCTTGAAAACACAAGGAATCCTAAAGGGTTGGCAAACCTCATTTTATGGTATTTGTTTTAATGAGATGGATAGTGGCATGCCACATACCAAGTTTTTTATTTGAGGTTCAAGGAAGTTGCTAAAATCACCGTAAAAATTAAGTTTTCAGTTAGAATTCAATTTTAAAATAGATAGGTAAAAAAATACCTTTTATGTGGTAATATTTTGTTTCATTAGTTCAAGAATCCCCGAATAGATACTGAAACACCACCCTCCTATACATTACATATTTTAGTTTTGATTTAAGTATTGTGTATATCATTAGTATCATGACATGTATATCAACAGATAAAGTTATTCGACAGTTAACTTGTATGAAGAACTGTCAAATTTATTATTTCTCCATACAAGTTATCTATTGAAAAAAATTGTCTGACGATTGAAAAATCAGCCCTTATACATATAAATAAACTAGCTAAAATGCTGTCCAGTTACTCCCTGATAATGTAGCTTCCTAGTAGTGAAATATTCTTAAAAATTGGTCCAGTAGTTTTTGAGTTTATTTATTACAAACAAAAATACAAATCTTTTCTTTTTATATTATTAGTGAAGATAGTGAAAAAACTACAAACTTGATTTTAAAAAAATGGGGTAATAGGCTTTAAAAAGGCTATAGGACATAAATCTAACATTTCTAGAACTTTTGTCTGCTTGGACACTAATCACTCAAAAACTACTAAAAAAAGCATATAATGGGTTCATCATTTACGAGGGGAGGTCCAAAAGTTCGCGGAATGGAGGGGATGGAGTGGGGATAGCGGCGCTCGCGCAGTGTCACACTAATGAGGGACTCATCATTAGTATATAAATTAAGTTTCAGCTCTATTGCGTCATTCGTTTACAAACACTCGCCTGATAAAGAAGTCAATCCGGAAGAAAACTAAAACTATGGAGAAAATTGAACAACGTGCTGTGATAAAATTCCTTACCAAGCAAGGAAAGAACGCTCAGACCATTTTGAATGAAATGGAAACCGTTTATGGGGAACAGTGCCCTGGTAAAACAATGATTTACAAGTGGCATGGTCTTTTTAAACATGGTCGGGAGCCGATTGAAGACGACCCTCGCTCAGGACGGCCTATTGAGGCCAATATTGATCGATTACAAAGAAAAGGGAATCACCATAACCGGAGAGTACTACGCAACGATATTAGAAAAATTAAAGGAGGCCATCAAGGAGAAACGTCGAGGAAAATTGACTAACCCCCGTATTCTAAGACGTTTCCTTAACTCCACTCTTCACTCAAGGAGCGTCTGTCTCAACTTGCTTTTTATAGTTGACATTTGGTGGAAAGAGACAGACGTTCCTTGAGTGTAAAGTGGAGTTAAGGATACGTCTTACACCCGTATTCTAAGACGTATCCTTAACTCCACTTTACAGTCAAGGAACGTCTGTCTCTTTCCACCAAATGTCAACTATAAAAAGCAAGTTGAGACAGACGCTCCTTGAGTGAAGAGTGGAGTTAAGGAAACGTATTAGAATACGGGGGTTAGAATACGGGGGTAAGGGTGTGTTGCTCTTGCAAGACAACGCGCCGGTTCACAAGAGCAAAGTTGCAATGGCTGCTCTGCACACGCATGGCTTCGAATCACTTGTTCACCCACCCTACAGTCCAGATCTGGCACCAAGTGATTTTATTTTTGTTTCCAAATTTAAAAAAAGAGCTAAGGGGAAAGAAATTTACCGACGACAATGAGGTAAAGGCGGCAATTTCGGCTCATTTTGAGGGAAAAGATAAAAAATATTTTTATGATGGTTTAGAAAAATTAATTCATAGATCTAATAAATGTATTAAGCTTAAGGGGGATTATTTTGAAAAGGAAAAATAAATTTATTGTTTAATTTTATTTATAACACTTTCATTTCGCGAACTTTTGGACCTCCCCTCGTATATTTATATGCTTTTTTTGTTGTCGAGTAGCTATTAGCATGGGGTAAACCCCCCAGCCATAAGGCATGTATGTATTGATATACCTACAGGGACCTCAGATATACAGGGCATTGGTGTTTTAAAATACACCAATTGGCTTCTACCAAGGGTTCTATATAGCAAAGTTGGGTAATTGTGTATGTTAAAATTCACCCCCATAAACATAGTTGTGGGCATCTGTTATCCCATTGCCCGGCTTAAGTCTTTAAACGGTGTACTGCTTATGACAAATTACCCCATGAACTTGCTTACCCAATTCAAAGAAAAAGGAAACACCTATGTTTAACAGATTAGCCTGTAAGACTTACTCAACAGCCAGCAAAACTATGGTGCAATTCTTTTTGAACTTTGGAAGAGAGGGAGAAAAAAAAAAGTTGATGGTTATTGCAGTTGATGAACATTTCACTGACAAAGAAATATATTTAAGCTAAAAGGCCTCTATATAAAATTATTATATTATTCAGTAATATCAAAATCATTTAAAACACTTAAAAACATGAAGGGGTTTCCCCTTCATTGAGTTACACTTTCAAAGGCATTTGATTACCTCATTTGGTAAAGTTTGATAGGGGTAATGCTTATTTTCATTTCAATAGGTTAGCGCTTTATAATTGACTTTTGAGGTGCAATGGGGTTTGGTAAAAAAATCGCTGAAGGGGATATAGTAATAAATACCATCACGGGTATTGTTTTGGCTCCTGAGAGTCCTTTAAACAGCCTCAGCAAGGTACCCAGCAGAGGGATTAGCCCATCCTTATTTAGCAGATGGTATTCAGAGGCAACACCTAAAAAATGGTGAGCTTGTTGTGCTGTTTATGATGCTATAGCCTCTTGTATAAAGTGGTTACCCATCCTTGTTATCAGTTGCACAGTTACTTCAACATTAGGCACCTGTTATATTAAGCTTATATAAATTCTGCAACAAGCTCACCACTTGTTTGGTATATTCCATAGAATTATAAGTAGGTATATTCAGAATCTCTAAATACTATAAGAGACAAAGGAGGAACAAAACTCCTTAAGGAAAAAGTTTTCCTATTATTGGATGTAAACTATACTATGTTTGTATGGGAAGGTGTCTGTTGGTAAATCTTTTGTATAAAAGTAATTACTTCCCATATAAATGTTGTAAAATGAGCTGTAAATGAGACAAAATAAAAATGACACTGGCTTCTTTAATGCTTGGCGTCTAATACTTTATTATGCAAAGTCACAACAAGTCAGAGTGAAATGCCTCTGTAATTTTGCATTCCACCTCCAAACATCCCGGTTTCACTTATTGTTATTGTTTTACTTTGTTTTATGCTTTACTACTAATCTATTGTCTTCCATGGCCACAGTCCAGACCATTGAGGTGGGTCAGTACAATTCAATGGCAATCTGAAAAAATATATAGTTACTAAGTTAGTAACAGCCTGCTTTTAATGTTAAACCACTTTCAGACCCCACAAATAAATTACTTAACACTATCTGAGGAATAAATAGTTAGTGCTGTATTTAACAATACATATAACCTAAACTTAGGTTACAAGTCCCAACCTAGAAACCGTATTTGTTTTATACAACGTGTTCCTATAGTGTCACATACTCTTTGGAAATTCTATAATATTCATTTTAAAGAGCACTATCATGGAGATGTGTTATTAATAATGAATTTATTAATAGAATACCGTTCTAAAAGTTAATGTACTTTTTACTTGCATCGCCGCCGTCTTTGGCATGATAAACCTAATTTACTTATTAATTTATACTTACATTTATTTCTTTTTCACAACAAACAGCTATATCACTATATGTTAATGATTAATTAAAATTAAAATATAACTACACACATCAAAAGTGTCTAGGGATCAACATATATTTTTGCAATAACTTTTCTCCTGATTGATATTCATTAAAAATTTTTTTAAGGATTGATCAAATAAAATGTTTTCGTTTGTCTACAGTAACGATAAACCAAGTCACCTTTGCATTAGTAAAAAAAATTGCCATTTTCCTAATAAAGGGATTTTTGACATTTGAACCACTAACATTAAAGTTCGAAAAAAAGACTGAAATAACAGTTTTTTTTTAAATTTTATTGGGTAACTTAAACAATTATTAATCCGTGTTTCTACCGCGAACACTAACAACACAAGAACATCGGTTTGGCATACTCAAAATGAGTTCATCCAAATCACGCTGTGGAATGGCCGCCCATGTTCGTTGCAACAACAAAAAAAGGTCTACTTGCGACTGGATACCCTTCATATTCGGCAGAGCTCTTCTCTGAAGAATATCCCATGCATGCTCAATCGGGTTCAAGTCTGGCGACTGAGCAGGCCAGGGCAGGACATTGATGTTAGCTGCGGCGAGAGTCTGTCTTACAACTCTTGCGGTGTGCGGTCGTGCATTATCATGCATTAACTGAAATAAGGGACCGATATGCACTTGTAGAGGAACGATGACGTCTGATACAACCGTCTCAGCATAAATTTGAGCGTTGAGGTTGCCTCTGATCCAAATCAACTCAGTTCTTCCGCCGATCGAAATACCCGCCCATACCATGATGGTTCCACCACTATAAGGATGGACTTCCTGGCAGGATTTTAATCGCTGTTGGCGTCCAGGGGTTCTCCAGTGTCGTATACGTCTTGTATCCGGCCTCATACCAAAACGAGACTCATCAGAAAAGCACACGAAACGCCATTGTTCTTCTGTCCAATTTCTGTGTTCAAAAGCCCATTGATATCGAGTCCTACGATTGTGCATTGCTATAGGTGGTACCCGTAGCGGTCTTCGGGAATGAAGGTTTACTTCATGCAAGCGGTTTCTGACTGTTTGGTCGCTAATTAAGTTCCCTGAAGAGCGATGAAGGCTCACGGCTAACATCATGGCGGTTATTGTTGGAGCTCTTCGAGCTGTGATTTGAATGTATCGGTCTTGTCTCCGTGTGGTGCAGCGATACCGTCCACCATGGCGCTCAGCCACGGTACCAGTGGTTCGGTAACGTGTCCAAAGTCGACTGATTACACTCTGACTTGTATTCAGAGCTAAAGCCACAGTACGTTGCCGGGAACCAGCTTCTATCATTCCCACGGCTCTGATCATTTCTTCCCTGCTTAAATGACGTCGCCGCTCCATAATAACGTTGGTTTTAATCAGTAGTAGGGAAACAGTAGCACTAATAATGTCTTCAATGCGTCTTATGTTTTTATAGGGAAAATATTGACAGCTGATTTTCATCTTTTACTCGAATTTGATTGACAGTTCCTGTTTTAAATTATAAAATGCACCAAAAAGGATCCATATAAATTTATAAAATCATAAATTTATTACAAAGCCACATCTCAGCACGCGTTCCGTGCTTAGCATCGCTGCCACGGATCGCTGGTTTTTTTAGCCAAGGTCGTTTCACCGCGCGGAAATGTTAGCAATTCAAGTTACCATCAATCGTTCCGCGACCAGAAATTTTAACACGAAAAGTTAGCACGGCTACTTTTTGACAGATGTTTGTTTACATGTGAATATCTATCTACAAATTGGAATTTAATTAATTATTTTATATATTCATATCTGTTTTAGTTTTAAAAGTTCGATTAAACCTAAAAAATAAATATCGTGTAACTAAATTCATTTTTGGTATGTTTAGTTTGAGGTTGTTAATTAAATTAATATTGTGATATTATAAAATTATTGTATTTAAATAATAGTTAATTAAAAAATATTGATTTATTATATAATGATAAGGTAGTAATATTTTTAATTTCAATTATTTAATTCAAAATAGTGCTTCTTGTCAAAAAGTGGCATCAAAAATCAACACAGATCGTTTCCGAGCTGCATTTTAGCATCGCTAAAAAAAATGACATGGCTGTGTTGAAACGGGCGGTCGCGCTGGTTTTTAAAGTCAGCACGAGAAACTGCTCGCGTTAGCTCTCGGAACGCAGGGTCAATCACAAGAAATCCGCATAAAAATGCTTGATCCCTAGACTTTTTTGATGTGTGTACTTTTTTGTTTACATATCTGAATCACACAGATTAATTAATAATCTGTGCACTCAAACGATTCGTGATGCGTTTCTATAGTGCATAAATATTTTTAAACAGAAACATTCTTTAAAATAATATTAATGAAATTTGCAGTATGCTATATGTTTATAATATGAAAATAACTAATTTACGACCTAACTATTAAAAAATAGAAGCGGTTTATTGTTTAAAATTATATTTTATTAGTGCTATTTGTTGCTATAAATTGGAAAATCCCAAACGCAATTGTTTTCGTTCTTTAGTTCAACATAAGCTCACCATCGATGATAATAATGATCCATAATACCCATGAAGGTAAAAACCGTGCCCGTCCGCGCGCCGCTACTGGAGTAAGCATCATTCAATTTGAAGTGTGTGCGAGTGACAAATTTGTCACTCACACACACTTTTACATTTTTTACATCCTCAGTCTGATTTGTGCGTTCGGTGGAGAAAGTAGAAAAGAGCTCCGCTTTTATTGTCGGAAAAATGGTTAATTGTGCATTAAAGCTGTGTAGAAACTAGTCTTTAAAAAAGTACCTAGTGTCACATTTTTCAAGTATGTATTTAACATGTTTTTCTTATATTAAACCTTAATAAAAGATAATAATAAAACCCATAATTAAAATATCAAAATCTGACGGTAACTGTCAAACTATGTGCATCAGTTTAGAAGTTAAAAAACTAGTGATGTGTTTTTAATTTTAATTAAAATTTCGATACTTAAAATAATTTATAATCATTTAAATTTAATTTAATCAAAAGGTATGGCGACAACAGACCCGTCCAACGAGGTTTGTCAGTTACAATTTAGTGATGTGATATTATAGTTGATAAACTCGATTTTTGTAAATACCTTTATGGTTGTGAGACATTATACAATTATTGTTTTTTTTTAATATAATACTAATTATATTTTCTATGCATACAGTTTCCCGAAAGATCCGAAATTAAAACGTAAATGGGTAGAGGCAATTAAAAGAGAAGAAAATTGGTTACCAACAATCATACCCAGTACATTTTGAGGAATCAAGCTACGATTTAATTATTTTTCACCTTTTGTAGTTTGCATCGACTTTTATAACTTCCTCTTGGAGGTCGGTCAAAAATGTTGAGATTGCGTTTAGTAGATAACATGTAGTTAGTTGTGCATGTGTTTTAATTTAATAAATAATTTAATTTAATAAAGTAGGTATTTTAATTTATTGTTATATATACCTACATATTTTAAAACCACTAGTATTATAAATGCGAAAGTGTCTATCAGGGTGATTTTAAAGGATGTACTTTGGGCTAATATGAGGTTCTGCTGATAAAATCTAACAACTTTTTCTATGGAACCATATGTCGCAAAAGAAAAAAAAAAATATTTCCCCATACAAATTGGTCATTTTAACGTTACTAAAAGATGGAGAATATGGAGAAGGCCATTTTTTTTTCTTTTGCGATACATGGTTCCATGGGAATGTTGTTTGATTTGATCATATTAGCCCAAAGTATATCCTTTCAAAGTTATTGAGTCTATTTAAAACATCGCGACGATCTAGCCACTTGATTAGGCCAGGACAGCGTGGAGCGATACATTTCCTGAACAGGACATCCCAAAGGAAGCAGCCATGCAAAAGGCGTGGGACTTACCTGGTACGGAGAAAATTTACAATAATTTATTAAATGAATGTAACGAGGACTCCGACCGGGCACGTCTTCTCGCTCTTAGACAACCAGAATCAGGTTCATCGCTGCATGCTTTACCCTCAAAGAATCTAGGAAATCTTCTGGACTCAAATATTTTAAGAGTTTGTTTATGTTTAAGACTAGGTATACAGTTATGCGAGCCCCATCAGTGTCCGTGCGGACGGGATGTGGACCGATCCGGTCACCACGGGCTCTCTTGTCAGAAAAGTGCAGGTAGAATGTACAGACATTGTGGTTTAAATGAGCTAATTCGGCGAGCTCTAACCACAGTGTCTGTGCCTTCTATCTTGGAACCGCCCGGCATATGTCGCGATGGCAAGAGGCCGGATGGTGCCACCGTCGTGCCATGGAGTCTCGGCCGAAGTTTGGTGTGGGACGCGACCTGTGTGGATACATTGGCCGCGTCTCACATACCGAAATACTTCGCTGAGAGCCGGTGCAGCTTCCGAAAATGCACAAGCCCTCAAACGCCGCAAATATATTTCGTTATCGGAAAATTATATATTTGTGGCGTTTGCAGTGGAGACTTTGGGCCCGTGGTCATCGGATACCAAAATGTTTGTTAAAGATATTGGAAAGCGTTTGGTCCATGTCTCGGGTGACCTTAGAGCTGCGGCGTTTTTGTCACAACAAATTAGTATAATAATACAACGTGGAAACGCCGCCAGTATCTTAGGCACTATGCCGCACGGCACCATTTTAGATCATATTTTTAATTTATAATTATTGTATACTAGGATTTTTATAGGTAAGTATTTTCTATGTTTTTAATTATTTTAATTTTAGGTATTTAATTTAGTAAGTTCTTTGTTATTTTTTATCTTTATTATTTTAATTTAATCGATAAGTTATAACATTTGTTGTCGGTGGCAACACTATCGAAACTATTAAGTATGCAATTTAATATTTAGCTTTTTATAATAAAAAAACAATACACTTCATAGACACGCGCACACATTCATGTTTGACAATAGCTAACTTGTATCTCTTTTTTTCTCAAGCAGTTTTTTAAGTGTCAGACGCGTTGAGCTGCCATTTGAAGCCACACCTTTTTCCCCGTTCTTCATTTGTTCGCCTCAGAAATTGGCGACACCGGTATCGTACTATTATGAAACAATTTATGTATCATGCTTACTCCATTGGCGCGGGGCGCGTTTTTTTAGCTTCATGCATAATACCCCTTCAGCTGCCACGAAAAATATGTCTGACCCCCGCATTTGCCACGCTGTTTTTCGCGCGCCGTAACTCGCTACCGCGGCCCATTAAACTTGATATATTTCATTAATTCCCTAATGTAAATATCTATAATTATATATGCTCGTAATCCTTGATAAATTGTCTATCTTACTATACCAGTTAATTAAATATTATAATAAATGCATGACTAGAAAATGACGATGAAAAATACTTTTTACCATTTTTGGTTTAAAAGCTTCTAGGTTGAAGTTTTTAACTAAAATTGACATAATTGTATTGTAATCCTATGCTATAATATATTATCTTCAAAAAAAAAAAAACAAAAAAACAAGTAGTCTGTATATCAAAAATAAAAAAGAATCAAGTCCAAAATCGAGAACATTCAGTATGGGCAAACTTTGCTACAAATAATTGCTTGACTTTGGATGAAAAAAACGACTATAAATCGGCTTCTAATTATATATATTTTTGGTTTTCCTGTTAGAATATTTCATTTAAAATGAAAAAGTTAAAAAAGAAGCATTTAAAATCTATTATTTTATTAGCTATAAGACCAAGGAAAAAACCTAGACCAAAAACTACGGATTTGTCGACTTCTACAAAAATGATCATAGTTCTAAGTTGAAACCTTCTTTTATTCAATAAAATATTACATGAATAGTGTGTCGTTTACTACTGTTTTTCACTTAAAGCGCTTAGGCTTTAAGCTAATCAAAACAGCCGTCAAAGTACACAAAGCGAAGCAAAGCAATCGCAGCGTTCGCAGGAGTACTCGAACAGTTTTATGTGCATAAATAAAAATCATATAAAATTCATAAGAGAATACAAAATAGAATTTAAAAACGGTTAAGTGAAAGGGAGGGAACAATAAAAATAAACAAAAAAAAGTATTTGATACACAATAAAATTGTGACCACAGACAATTTACTTTGATTGTTTCACTACTCGTATTTTCCAAGCGTTCGCAGCGAATTCGATGATGTAATTTGCTTTTTTTCTGTGACGTCCGGTACGTTTGAGTACTGCTTAAAAGGCTTACAAAGCTAGCTTAATTTACTTGACAGGTGTTTTTTTAGTACTTCGCTTTGCTTTGGATTTTTGATGACGTCACAAAAAAAAAGCAAATTACGTCATCGAATTCGCTGCGAACGCTTGGAAAATACGAGTAGTGCAATCAAAGTAAATTGTCTGTGGTCACAATTGTGTATTAAATACTTTTTTTTTGTTTATTTTTATGTTCCCTCCCTTTCACTTAACAGTTTTTGAACTCTATTTAATATTCTCTTATGTTTTTTTTACGATTTTTATTTATGCACGTAAAGTCGTTCGAGTACTCCTGCAAACGCTGCGATTGCTTTGCTTCGCTTTGAGTACTTTGACGGCTGATTAGATTGGCTTAAAGCCTAAGCGCTTTAAGAATAAGTAATAATAAGAATAATAATAAGAACATATCAAAAATTCAAAGCAAAGCGAAGTACTAAAAAAAAACCTGTCAAGTAAATTAAGCTAGCTTTGTAAGCCTTTCAAGCAGTACTCAAACGTACCGTGAAAGGGAGGGAACAATAAAAATAAACAAAAAAAAGTATTTGATACATAATTGTGACCACAGACAATTTACTTTGATTGCACTACTCGTATTTTCAAAGCGTTCGCAGCGAATTCGATGTCATCAAAAATCCAAAGCAAAGCGAAGTACTAAAAAAACACCTGTCAAGTAAATTAAGCTAGCTTTGTAAGCCTTTTAAGCAGTACTCAAACGTACCGTGTATGGAAATAAAATTATTTATAAACTTTAATCATCAACTAAAACTACCCCCTTATTTTTTTTTTAATAAAACAATCATTTAAAGCTCAGTAATATTTACGATTTAGCCCCTTCGAGAGATAAGTTAGTATGGAAACGGATTTTTTTTTTTTTTTGTACGTCATAAGTTTGACGACGTAAGCTATCGTACCGTATACTGAAACCCTGGTCTGGTTTACTGAATAATGGTTGAATTTTCAATCGTTGGATAAAGGTAATCGACAGTTAAATTTTATGGGGAACTGTCAAATTTATATATTTTTAATATTAATTATCCGCATGTTTATCGTATGCATGCCATATTTTAAGTAAGCTAAGGAAACCGACTGTCATTCAAATAAATATATATACAAATAATAATATTAATAAAAAAAATCTTCCATCCATATTTATGAAGCGGTCACAATTTTGGTTAAAATACTTAAGTGCCAAGCAGTCCATAACGGACACTTAACTTACCGCTTTAATTTTTGCGTTTATTTACTAAATTAATTAAGATTTTGTTTCCTATGGTGCAATTATAATCATTACAATAGTTTTTTTAATGTTTTAAATAATAATATCAATATCTATATGCTATTAACATAACATAAAATAGCTTTTAAAGTACAAAGGCAGAGAAAAAAAAAACCGCGAGCCAGTATTATGCCCATAATTTACTAAATACTTTTTATCAAGACATAATTACATTTTAGACTTATTATCAATTACCTAGTTTTTTTTATATAACCACTCACAATCACAACTCGGCTTAAATATAACGGCAGCGCGACGCGCAATATTTTGATTGTTTTTGATTTTTTTCTGTGTTTTTTTTTCGCTTATTTGGCGGTAGTAATTAAGTTAGTGAATACGGTGGAAAGTAAATATAGTCGTCTCTTTTATTTTAAATACGAAAATGTTAGGTTAGAAAGAAAAAGAATACGGTTTATATTAAAATTTTACACTTTTATTGAACAAGTCCCGCGCGTCCGATAACGGACGCGTGGCAGTTGGGGTATAGTATTTGTGTCCGTCTTGGACTGCGTGGCGGCTGAAGGGATACCAATTTTGATAGCGACAGAAATTACAATCGTGAAGTTGACCATAGCAATTACTATCGTGAGGGCAGATCGCTAATTAGCCCCCTGGTTGGTTGATGCATCCTGAGTCATCCTGGGGCCTTATTCCGAGTTTGCAACCGCTAATCACGACAAGACGTTGCGCAAACTATAAATATGGAAATATAAGCTCTATTCCAATGGTTATATAGTATGTATTAGGTTGGCTATAATATTGCCGCCATCTTGTGAATCAAAATGTGTGGAGCATTAGAATTTCAACTTTATAATTAACAGGATAGAACTTACATTTCAATACCCGAACTTTACGCAAAATGCGCGACGGTGAACGTGTCAAAACTCGGAATAAAGCCTTTGTTGACTGATCCCCTGGTCTCCGCGTATTTGCGATGGTGAGGACCGTGGAGTTGGAACCTGAATTTCTATTGAATAAATTTAGCTCCCTGGATAAAGGGAGTTTTGTGTTCCGGCTTTTCGCACATGCTCTTATATTACTACTACTTAGTCGTCCTCATTCATGGAGTATGGAGACCTGCTTACTAAAAGGTAGGTAAAGTCACATGGCACTCTTTTATAATAAAGCATCAGTAGCAGACCACCTACATAGTCCATGAATGGAGACGACTAATATTATAAGAGCAAGTTATGTGACTCTGTACCCCCCTGTTCGTAACTACTTGTTGGTAAGCAGATCAACTGAGTCCATGAATCGAGACGACTGATATTATGAGAGCAGATTATGGACAAATTCGGAAATATCGAAAAATAAAAAGAATAGACGTTATATTTTTAATTACCGTTTATTGTTCATTAAACATTGAATTATACTGGGTGATATTTTTACCAATGTTAATAATATTTTTGGGGCATTCAAATTTTATTCTTAAGTTTTTTATCAGATCGTGCTATACGAGTCCTCGTTTAAGGTATGACCTCGGGTCGCGAAACCGTTAACGCAGGAGTACCCCAAGGATCTGTGCTATCCCCTACTGTGTTCTTGCTGCATATCAATGAATTGTTATCTCTCGGTAACATACATTGCTATGCAGACGATAGCACTGTCCACGGTCAATACTTGATGCATCAGCCCCCCAGTCACTTCGAAACAGAGGAGTACATGAGTTCTTTGGTAAATGAACTGAACCAAACCCTGGAAACAATTTCAAACTGGGGTTCTCTTAATCGTGTCCGATTTAATGCCAAAAAAACCCAGGCTTGCGATTTGACGGCAAAAAAGACCCCTTTTCTCGCTTACCCTCCCTTCAGAGCACACAATTACCATTGTCTCCAACTCTCGATATCCTGGGATCAGAAATACGCTCCGACCTAAACCACCGCAACTATATTGAGAGCATTGCAAAGACAGCAAGTAGGAAGCTCGGCGTCCTTAATAAGGTGCGACGGTATTTTACTCGATTTATAAAGCTCGGATACGGCATGTGTGGAATATTTTTCGCATCTTTGGGGTGGATCTGCCAAATACTTGCTGCAAGCTCTCGATAGTCTGCAAAAGTGTGCAAGATTTATCGAGAGCAAAGAGCTCACGGACACTAGACTTATTGCAGAGATGTAGCGTCGTTGAGCGTGTTGAGCTTTATCATGGAGAGTGTTCTAAAGAACTTTTTCATCTCATTCCTCCTTCAATCAACATGGTGCAATCAACAACGGTTACGGAGGTCCTAACTGGTGTGTGCATTTGTTCTTGGACCATCATACTGCTTTCGAACAGATGTCACATGACGAACTCTCATTTAAAAAAATACCATTAATAAAAGTAGGTATTTAAAAAACAAAGAATGAAGTAAAGTTGTCATAACATTATATTAAATATTTTTCACGTTCCAATTATTTTTTCCCGCTGCGTCTATCTACTTTAATGCTAGGATCATAAAAAATAAAAAATATATATTTTTTGAGTTATAAAAAAAATAAAAAGACAATATTCTCATTTTAGGATATACATTTTCGTTTTAAATTGAGATGAATATCGCAATACCTTAATTATTGCGATTTTGAAACAAGAAAATAGTCTCAAAATTAAAAAAATACTACATAATATAGTGATTAAAAGAAATATCGATTTTTTTTATTAAATAAACTTTTCCCAGCTCTAATTTAGTAGTGAACTAGCAAGTACAGGGGCCTTATTCCGAGTTTGCAACCGCTAAAGACGACAAGACGTTGCGTAAACTATAAATATTGAAATATAAGTTCTATTTCAATGGATATATAGTCTGTATTAGGTTGGCTATAATAATGCCGCCATCTTGAAATACGCGAATTCTTCGCAAGTTTGAACATCTGATGAGCATTGGAATTTCAACTCTATATTGAATAGGATAGAACTTATATTTCAATATTTATAGTTTACGCAAAATGGGCGACGGTGAACGTGTCAAAACTCGGAATAAAGCCCCAGGGCTGTGGTTTGTTAGCTAACCCGTACCAGGATTTCGCGCTAGCATGAAAATCAGCTGTTTTGGCGTTTTATTCAGATCATGTTAACATTTGTTACTATTTTTAGCAATGCAAACAAAACGATAATTACCACAAAATACTGATTTCTGACATCTGCCGTTTTGACATTTACCTTAAACGTAAAAAAAGCCAAAAATATATATAAAAAATTTCTATTTCATCATCATCATCATAATTTCTTCCAGAAATTAATGTTTTTATAATTTGTATTTCCAAAATTTTTTTCTTTATTATTCATTAAAGTAAATAAAAAACTAAAATCTACAAAGTAATTAAACACATAAATTAAACAAAGGTATATTATAAAACCAAATATTTATAGTTTGAAAGATAATTTTAAGATTAATAGTATTTGGTTATTAATAATAATTCACGGGAAAATACGGATTGTTTGACATCTGTCAAAGATTAACAATAAAAATTCACCTCCAACGCGATGCTAAAAATGTTAACATTTATTGGTAACATTTCGCAAAAAAAACGACTGTTACTAACGTCAGATGTTGGTATTTATCGATATTTTTACCAACAAAAAAACGACCAATGTTAGCGCCGCGCTAACATTACCGGCTAATAAAACGCACCCTAAGAATAGTGATCGAATCGCTAATCTTTATTACCGCACTACGCGATATATCAAGTTGTCTCCCCCGTATCACGTATTACTTTTTATTTCTTTCGTTTACGTATTTAAGTAAATATCAGTACATAAGTACTGAAGTAAAAGTGAAATTCAGATTTGAATACAATTATATTTAATGAAAATTATAATCACAAGTGATAGAAGACACCATGGTTCCGCAAATATGAAGTGAGAGATCGCCTTAGACATAGTATAACTGCACAATTATCTTTTTTTTTGTGTGTGAGTGGAGAACATTTTCGCGACATCAAACGACGCCGATTGACCGTGCTACATCCATTGGTTATATGATAGAATCTTATGTGACCTAAAACGGGACATTTTGGTATCCCGAAGCTTTCCTCAGGGACACGGGACGGAGTACCGAAAAACGGCACAGTCTCGTTAAAAACGGGACGTATGGACTATGGTCAAATTAATCATGATATAGTTGTGTGCGCACACAACTATAGCCATATACTAGGCCCTAAAAAAATAT
Organism: Monopis laevigella; assembly: GCA_947458855.1. Lineage (NCBI taxonomy): Eukaryota > Metazoa > Arthropoda > Insecta > Lepidoptera > Tineidae > Monopis > Monopis laevigella. Next base: position 11,116,894 of record OX381576.1, on the reverse strand, counting down.
GCGATACTTCGAGGTATCGATACTTTTGTTTCGATACTTTTACGAGTTCGATACTTTTTATTCGATACTTTTTATTCGATACTACTCATGAGTACAGTATCGATACTTTCTATTCGATACCGTGTCCCTAATCACGGTGTTTGTTTACTAGTGTAAGTTCTAGGGATGTGACATCTAAAGAAAAAAATCGATTAAATAATAATCGATATTTTCTCCTAATTAATAAATCGATTCGATTTTCAAAAAATGGATTTTCCGAAACAACACTTTATCCCGCTATTCTCTTTTTTTTTGTGTGTGAGTGGAGAACAAACTATGTGCCCTAGTTTTTTATATAGATACCTAAAGAATAGACAACTTTGAAATGAAAAAAAAAACCTATATTTGTTGTTATTGTTATATAATTTTTTATTGTTATTGGAGCACGCACGGCATTTGACTTTGTATTAACCTTCGGGTCTGCTTACCATTAGGTAAGCGGACATAAAAGAGGCAGATTAATACATTGATGTTTAAGAATATTTTGATCCTTGATAAACAATGCAGATTTGTAACCGCACCCTGAAAAGGAGAATATCATCTCGACAAGAAATCGAGGCCTAGCAAAGTTATGGAGACCTTCTTTCCACCTAACATATAATATACGCAAAAAAAAGGGCTTTTTATTTATAGTGGATCTCGGCACGAGATTTTGTATCAAAGTCTATAAAAGGGGTCGATCAATATATTGATGTTTTTAAATTATTTGATCCTACTATGCAGGCTAAATGATGCGAATTCGTAACCAGCCTAAAATTTACTTTTCTGTTTATTATATAAACGTTCGTTGTACAAAAGCTAAATCAAATACTTTTAATACAATATATTCTTCCAGTGCTTGGGTGGCAGTTTACAAAAATCGCGACTTAAAATTTGTGTAAATTCATAGATGGAGCCTTTTACAAAAATCGATGAATAAGGGCATTTTACATAATCGATTTGATAATTATTGATTTTTCTGTTTTTGGTAATCGATTATAATTAATCGATTAATTTGAAAAACATCCCTAATAAGTTCTCTCTAGTGTTATATCTGAATTGTAAAGTATAAAATAACATTAACGCACGTTGTGCAGAATCTATTGACAGAAATTGAAAATTAAGCTGACTTCTACTTTTTAGGCTTTTAGTATCTTACTTACTAAATTTTTTTGAAAAAATCAATAATGATAAACTCACCGAATTGTCTTTTACCAGTTTCGTATAGTGCCTTTGAAGTTAGGTATTCTCTAAATTTATAGTCGATATAATTATTAATCTTTTCGGCAACATTATTAGATATGTTAGATATTTCACTACTGGATAAAACATTTTGTAAATGAAAATACATATTACCGGCGGCACCTTCGATCACAACTAGAGGTGAGCGTTACGAAACGTAGATATATGTAATAAAGTCGTTATTTCTAAAATAACTAATAACGGTTATTATATTTGTAATAACTATTCTATTTATATACATGGTGGCTGAGTTAGTTAGACCTTGGACTTACGAACACTAAGGTCCCTGGTTCGAATCCCGATGTGTACCAATGAGTTTTTAATTTAAAAAAATATGTACATTTGTTTGACAACACCACTATAGTGCCTCGGAGAGCACGTTAAGCTATCGGTCCCGGTTTCACTATACCAACTTGTGAAACTGTTTATAGATGGGTTATTAAGTCTATTCAAAATATTGCGACGAGCTAGCCACTTGTTCGGTGTAGACTCATACCATCGGCTACGACGAGGTGGGATTAAAACCCCTCCTCTGGGTACCCTGGGGCCGTCTATATATAGTACAAACACGATAGGCTTACGACCGACGGACATTTATCGAGTACCTATTTTTTTTATGTCATTCGACTTATTACATGACATACCATCGATTTCTACCAAAAAAATACAATTGTCAATAAGGTCGAAAATCCTTTAACAAAGCTAAAATTACTATTTTTGGTTGATTGGTTAGATATCATCGATACTTATCGTTTGAGTACAAACACTGTGGGTCTAGGACCAATGGGCCTATCACATAACTTCGATGGGAGTGATGTTCATTTGTATCCCCATTACCATTGCCATGCAAATAGGAGCGATGGCGTAAACATTTGAATCAGAATGGCTTTCAAAAAATTACATCATTCAATCATTCCATTGCGTTTTGTTTCATCTAGTACATGACAAATATCGAAAAGAAATATAATATATTATTTCATTTAAATTTATTAAAATCTTCATCACAGTGTTCAATTCTTCTGTAATTTTATACTTAAAAATATTTGTAAATTAAATACGAGTCCTTAGTATTTTATTTATCGTAATAACAAAATGTAACTTGTGATGAATCTAAATGCACTCGGTTGCTTAGCTACGGTTTTTCATAAATAGTAATGTCAGTTTATTATTATTACTAATTAATGTTACAAATAAAATACAAAATAGTTGGTCTTTGAAACAATCTGTTATTATTGAAAATTTTATTTATTCAATGTACATATACAGGGTTACAGAAAAAGTCGTGCTAGATCCGTTCAGGGCGTGGAGTACCCATCAGTTCTGACTTATTTCTCTATGAAACACCCTACCCTAAATTTAACCCTTTTCGAGATTTTCGACTTTTGATTTTTTTATTGAAAATTGCCGATTTTTGGGCTACTAAAATTAATATTGTTTATTTTGTGTGCCTTATTATTATTGCATTTTTACATGTGTAATAAGATGCTTTAGGACGTCAATCATTAAAATAGTGCATAAGTTAATTGAATAGGCCGTAGTAGACAAGTGAAAAATAAGAAATTACAAAAATAATTAGCAAGTTTTTTTTTCTCTAAGGGATATCTAAAAAAAAATATTATGGCAGTTGTTCGGCAGATGTATTTTAAAATATCTACGTATCATAAGCTATCTAACGAGGTATAACAATCTAGAATTTGTATTACATTTCGTGGAAAAAAAGTAGTTGGGACGCTTCAGGTAGTAGTTCTAACGGACCCGCACCTATTGTTTTTCAAGTTAAGACGCACCGTGAGAGCGAGACAAGTGATGATTTATGCAGGTGTAAGTGAAAGAAAAAATGTGTAGAGACCGATTAGGGCTGGGAATACAACACAGGATATTGTTTTGGTTAGTATTCTGCTTTTGTGCTTCGTACATAGTAGATGTGATATCGTTTTGCTCTTTTTCTCGACTTGGCTGTGATTCTGGACTATTTCTTCTGATTTGTGACTACTGTGCTTGTTAACCGGACTCTGATTTGTACTTGTGATACGGAAGTGTGAAGATGACGTCCTACACACCTGAGGAATATGCTGATATGCTTATTTGTTATGGATACTGCGATTGTGTGTCTGCGCAAGCTCGCAACGAATACATAACTCGCTACCCCGGTCGTCGAGTGCTGGATGTGGCCGTTTTTGACAGAGTTTATCGAAGACTTCGAGAAACTGGCTCTATTTTGAGACGAAGTACAGACATGGGAAGACCACGAATTGATGATAACGAAGAACAGGACAATGAGATAGTGCAACGCTTTCGAGCGGATCCGACTACTTCCACTAATATTGTTGCCCGGGATCTGGGACTTTCGCAATGGAGAGTATGGTTTACAGTGCATACTGCTGGCCTATACCCCTACCATTACACGCCGGTACACGTTATTGAAGAAGGAGACCACTCGAGAAGATTGGACTTCTGCAGATTCATGCTAAATGCTGACGTAGAAGAAACAGATTTTCTAAGAAATATCTTGTGGACAGATGAATCCAAATTTGATAAAGATGGCATAACTAACTATCACAACGCCCATTACTGGGCCCCAAAAGAACGAAGGAATCCCAATAATAAAAGAGTGAAGGGGTCCCAACGAAGATTTAGCGTGAATGTGTGGATGGGCATTATCTCCAATCATTTGATTGGACCCTACTTTCTCCCGGACAATCTAAATGGGGAAAGCTACGAAAACTTTCTCAGAGGAGACTTGAATGATTTGCTGGATGATCTGCCACTGAACTTGATCAGGGACATGTGGTTCCAACAAGATGGCTGCCCTGCCCATTTCAGGAGAAGTGTCAGAGACTGGCTGGACACAAATTATCCAAACAAATGGATAGGACGAGGTGAGCCGTTGCCATGGCCAGCAAGAAGTCAGGACCTAACCCCCATGGATTTTCATGTGTAGGGGCGCATGAAAAGTCTTGTCTACAGCGAGCCAAATCCAGTTTCGTCTGTGGAAGAATTAAGAGAAAGGATTGTGGATGCAGCAAATCAAATGAGGACAACGTTGACAACTGGAGTAGTGAAGACTGGTCTCCGTAGAAGGATGCGACAATGTGTTAGAAACAAAAGCGGCCATGTTGAACATGAACTGTAGAGTAAGAAAAAGTTGTGTGAAAACCTGATTTAATAAATAACATTTCTTGCTTACCAATTGTTTTACTTTACTTTTAAGGGCTAAGTATTAACTTTCTTTCCCACTGTCGCCTATCAAACTAAGTTTTTGCCACGAAATGTAATACAAATTCTAGATTCTTATACCTCGTTAGATAGCTTATGATACGTAGATATTTTAAAATACAGCTGCCGAACAACTGCCATAATATTTTATTTAGATATCCCTTAGAGAAAAAAAAACTTGCTAATTATTTTTGTAATTTCTTAACTTTCACTTGTCTACTATGGCCTATTCAATTAACTTGTGCACTATTTTAATGATTAACGTCCTAAAGCATCTCATTACACATGTAAACATGCAATAATAATAAGGCACACAAAATAAACAAAATTAATTTTAGTAGCCCAAAAATCGATAATTTTCAATAAAAAAAAAAAATCTCGAAAAGGGTTAAATTTAGGGTAGGGTGTTTCATAGAGAAATAAGTCAAAACTGATGGGTACTCCACGCCCTGAACGGATATAGCACGACTTTTCCTGTAACCCTGTATGACTATTATTGCATCATACCTATTTACTAATTTATTATTTTAAAAGAAAACCCTTGTTTTACCTATAAAAATACGAAGTTTTCGTTTGTAAAAAAAATATTATATTATTGCCGACTGGACAAGGGTAACCTGCTTGATTTGGCGTTTTAAAATGGTAATGAATATCATTCTCAACTGTCAATAAGGTTACACGATCGCTCTAATCTGTTTGAACTATCATATTTTGTTCGTTCAATGGGATTCATTTACAAAATAATGGGTTTCAAGTACGTGGTGGCCGAGTTGGTTAGACCTTGAACTTAAAAATGCTTAGGTCCCTGGTTCGAAACCCGGTGCGTACCAAAGAGTTTTTAATTAAAAAAATTATGTACATTTGTTTGAAAATACCACTATAGTGCCTCGGAGAGCACGTTAAGCTGTCGGTCCCGGTTTCACTATACCAACTTGTGAAATTGTTTATAGATGGGTTATTGAGTCTATTCAAAACATCGCGACGAGCTAGCCACTTGTTCGGTGTAGACTCATACCATCGGCTACGACGAGGTGGGATTAAAACCCCTCCGCTGGGTACCCTGGGGCCGTCTAGGCGGACTCGGGCGCCGTAAGGCACCCGTGATGATCTGTATGTAATAAGTATTTATTTATGTTAGTTAGGAATAAATTATAATTCGAGAAATTAACTTATTAAGTTATAGTAAAAAAACCTTTTGACATGACATTTCGCCAGATTACATCAATACTATAACTATGAGACCAAAATCAAAATATAGGTCATGTTTTTACTAAAACAAATATTTAATATTTTTATGTAAAAAAACTAAAACGAAAAAACATTTTTTTTTAATACAACTAGAAAAACCCTAGAAAGAATGCGTCGCGGAACAAAGCGCACCAATCACCGCATAAAAATAACGTGAACATCAATAACCACCTCGTCGGAGAGCAACGTTATTTTAAAAACCGATACAAAAAAATAAAATAAAACGAGAACAACAACAAAAACTCGAAAAAAACACAACGACAAAAATCTTAGAATAAATGTGCAACCAATCACGAAAAAACTACTATAACAAAAATCACTAAATATTACAATCACGTGAAATAACCACAACCACCTTGTTCAAGAGTTTTTATCGTTACAACCGTTTCAACTTTCGGTACATTCGTTCCCTTCAATAACAACGTTGTGGAAAGTCGGCGGGAAAAGAAGCGAGCGGCGACATACCGCAAAGCGGTGAAATAATGAACTAAGTAAACCAATTTTAACAACTACTACTGAGAGATGGCGATAATAAATTAAATAATATAGAGTATAAGTATGTTGTGGTCAATAAAACTTTAATTTGTCTTTTGGGTGTTAAAGTTAAAAATTGATTAAAATAAAAAGACATTTTACATGTAAACATAATAAAAATATGAATTTAAAAAAAAGTGCAGAAGCAGGGATGAAAATGGCGTTCTGTGGTTTTTAAGTTATTTAGATAGAATCATGTCACCATTAGAAAATCAAAATAAGATTGAAAATTTGAAATAAAGAAAATTTCTTAGATAAGTCACAGAAGAAATAATACAAGTAGATAAGTTTCATAGTTCTGACTGCTGTTGTAGTGATATATATTATTTTTATTATAAAATCATTGGTACAGAGCTAGCCACTTGTTCGGTGTAGACTCATACCATCACTCCAACGAGGTGGGATTAAAAACCCCTCCGCTGGGTACCCTAAGGCCGTCTAGGCGGTCTCGGGCCCGTAAGGCACCTGTGATAATATGTATGTATGTATGTTTGAGAGTAAAGTAGGTAATAGGTACATAAAGTTATTTTCGAGACACCGAGCAATTCGCAGTTTGAGTTGTAGGAACGGAGGCTCTATCATGGGTTTGCGCATTGTAGAAACGTTAAGTATTTGTTTACGTGAGCAACAACCAATAGGATCGCTTTATTCAATCCTGTTATCAAAAATAAAGCGGCCCTATTGGTTGTTGCTCACGTATACAAATACGTTACGTTGCTACAATGCGCAAACCCATGGTAGAGCCTTGGAGATCGTGAGTTCAATTAACCTTTACGGCAAATAATATTAGTACGTTTGCCGTACCTACTTACGGTCTTATTCATAAAAAAAAACATTAAAACTCTTAAAGAGCCCAATAGTTAAAACGTCCAATAAGGCTATTAGCTCGATAACTTTTTTGTTATTCATAAAGCTCCTATAACTATTTGACGTTTATTAGCTAAATTAGTGATGGTTGATAGAAAATAATAATTGAGAAAGAAAGTTGGCAGAATCGCGGAAAACCAAGACCATAAAAGTAAATAAAAAACGTTTTTGACACCTGAAATAATTATAATAAGGTTGGGCGTACACTGATAGAAAATTCAGTCACACTAACTGTGCCCCGCGGTATCAGCCACGGAATAGAAAAAACAAGTTGAAAAAAAAGAAAGTTGTTTTTTCTATTCCGTGGTATCAGCCGTCATGTAATTTAAAATTATTTGTATCGTAAATAGAATACAGCCCGAGTTACTCGCTGAAAATAGAATAGAATATGTATTTATTCAAAAGAATATGTATTTATATAATGCTAATAAAACTACATTTTATTGAAATGGTTTCACCCTCAGCTTGTGCGTGGTGACTAAATAAATAGTGCCTCGCGCTGATTTTCAGGATGAACCATGATTATTAACCTAGATTTTATTCATAATCAAATTGCTTATTTAATACCTACTTAATAATAAAATTGTCCTCCATTTCCTTTTTGTGTGCTTGCATTAACCATTTTCTTAAATTAATTTTAAAACTAGTTGGATTTTTAATATTTCTTATGCTTAGAGGTATTTTATTCCATAACCTAGAAGACGTCAAGATAAATGAACCTGTGTATTTGTTAGTTCTATGGGTATGGCCTTTCATTATAAGGCCATTACGGTTGGATCTTATATTTTATTCTATCGTGCAAATATGAAGGTGTCTTGTTTTTTATTACTTTAAAAATAAGGTTCTGAATATGAAGTTCTAGACGGTATTTCATTTTCAGTAGGTTGTTATTTACAAAATACGGAGTTACATGTTGTCTTCTATGAACGTTAAAACAAAATCTAATGCAGCTGTTTTGTATCCGTTGCACTTTTTTGCTGTTTTTTGCAGTAAGCATGGGCCATATACTACATACCTACATAAGTTTGGACAAAACAAGAGATTCGCATAAGTAGATTCTATTTTTAATATCTAAAAAATCCCTAATAGTGTATAAAGATTTTATTGATGCAAAGCATTGTCTAATAAAATGTAGATTTCTAATAGTAGAATTTAAAAAATCGATTCAGTATTTTTTGTGTGTATCGCGTATTATGCATCTCTCTATCAGTGTGTTCGTTTACTACTGTTTTTCGCTTAAAGCGCTTAGGCTTTAAGCCAATCTAATCAGCCGTCAAAGTACACAAAGCGAAGCAAAGCAATCGCAGCGTTTGCAGGAGTACTCGAACAGTTTTATGTGCATAAATAAAAATCATATAGAATTCATAAGAGAATACAAAATAGAGTTCAAAAACTGTTAAGTGAAAAAGAGGAACAATAAAAATAAACAAAAATAAGTATTTGATACACAATAATTGTGACCACAGACAATTTACTTTGATTGCACTACTCGTATTTTCAAAGCGTTCGCAGCGAATTCGATGACGTAATTTGCTTTTTTTCTGTGATGTCATCAAAAATCCAAAGCAAAGCGAAGTACTAAAAAAACACCTGTCAAGTAAATTAAGCTAGCTTTGTAAGCCTTTTAAGCAGTACTCAAACGTACCGTATATCTGTACCTATGTGATTTGTTATGATTGCATCTCTGTATGATAATATGTAACTGGCAAGTAGCAATACTTGTTTCACATACAGCAAAAACCGTCAAGTGACCTAGTCATGTTTCTGGGTACTACTGAATAGATTTATTGTCGAGGCGACTGAATTTACGATAAAACAGTGAGGATATTAAAATAGACTCGTAATGTAAACTTCTTAGATTTTTTTTTGATTCTTTGACATTTCGTAACCGCATCATTTAGCCGGCATAGTGGGAACGATCAATATTGTTAAACGACAATGTATTTATTAATCCATTGCATACAAAATCACATGCCGTGCTCCAATAAATTAATAAAAAAGAGATGTGGCCGCACCGCCATTCAATTTTCGTTGTTTGATGAGGCACAACTTTGTCTTTTTGGACAAATTACCGCGGTGAAACAAGATTAAATATTAGTATTTTTTTGTTAAAAATTTCTGTCAGTGTGCGCCCAACCTAATTTGGTTCAAGTCCATTATTATGTATGTAGTAATAGAAGTCATTTAATAAAATCTTAAACCAAAAAATAAAATATGTATAAATAGGTTTATAGTGGGCTCCTCCTTCAATAAAGTTATGGAGCTGTTTGACGTTTATCACTATTAGAGGTTTATTTTGCGTTTATGAATAACGTTTTGATGTGTTTTGCTATTGAGCTATAGAGTGTGTTGCATCAATAAAGGCTTCGTATTTTTTTATGAATAAGACCGTTTATAATATTATTATATAACAGCGATATTAATATTAACATTTTTTTTGGCGCATTCTTCCATTTAGCAAAAGCAAGGATCTTAGCACATATAGCCTTGTTTGGATTTTTATTTATTTTTAAGACCCTGCGCTCAAAATATTTTTTTGTTATCGCCCCGCCCTATAGGCGGAGCCTCCCCGCAGGCATCACTGTTTTGCCGCTGTCGCAGGCAAGAATTTTCTATTTGGCGCGATTTTACGAACAAAAAATGAATGTGAGTCGTATTTAATATTTTTATATTATTTATCATAATTAATATTTTTAAGTTTAATTATATAAATATTAAATTTGATAGATAAAATAGTTTTAAAATAATCTATTAACTGAAACTGATATAATGTGAAGCATCAACCAGTGGCTAAAACATCGAACGCGTTAGCGATCTTGCGTTGGTAATTTGAATTGTGGCAATTCAAATTACCAACGTCATGACAGATCGCTATCGCGATAAATAGCAATGGCAGATTTGACTTTATAAAAAAAAAAAAAAGATATATAAGGGTTTAGATTGTGTAATCCAAGATGGCGGCCTCAACTTTATCTTTATAAATCGACATGGGACTCGTTATATAGGTTTTTGGGTGTGCCGAGTACGAATTTGAGGTCCATTTTAAAATCCAAGATGGCGGCCTCAACTTTATTTTTTAAAATCGACATGGGACTCGTTATATATATTTTTGGGTGTGCACGAATTTGAGGCCCATTTTAAAATCCAAGATGGAGATATCAAGTTTATTTTTAAAATTCGACATGGGACTCGTTATATAGGTTTTTGGGTGTGTCGAGCACGAATTTGAGGTCCATTTTAAAATCCAAGATGGCGGCCTCAACTTTATTTTAAAAAATCGACATGGGACTCGTTATATCTATTTTTGGGTGTGCCGAGCACGAATTTGAGGTCCATTTTAAATTCCAAGATGGAAATCTCAATTTATTTTTAAAAATCGACATGGGACTCGTTATATATGTTTTTGGGTGTGCCGAGCACGAATTTGAGGTCCATTTTAAAATTCAAGATGGCGGCCTCAACTTTATTTTTAAAATTCGACATGGGACTCGTTATATAGGGTTTTGGGTGAGACGAGCACGAATTTGAGGACCATTTTAAAAACCAAGATGGCGACCTTAACTTTATTTTAAAAAATCGACATGGGACTCGTTATCTATGTTTTTGGGTGTGCCGAGCACGAATTTGAGGTTCATTTAAAAATCCAAGATGGTGGCTGGTGGCCTCAACTTTATTTTTAAAATTCGACATAAGACTCGTTATGTAGGGTTTTATTACTTAACTTTATTTTGAAAAATCGTGCTCGGCACACCCAAAAACATATATAACCTATATAACGAGTCCCATATCGATTATTAAAAATAAAGTTGAGGCCGCCATCTTGGATTTTAAAATGGACCTCAAATTCGTGCTTGGCACACCCAAAAATATATATAACGGCCTCCAGCCACCATCTTGGATTTTTAAATAAACCTCAAATTCGTGCTCGGCTCACTTAAAACTCTATATAACGAGTCCTATGTGCTCGGCTCCCAGTCCTATGTGCTCGGCCCAAACGGACCTCAAATTCGTGCTCGGCACACCCAAAAACCAATATAACGAGTCCCATGTCGATTTTTAAAAATAAAGTTGAGGCCGCCATCATGGATTTTAAAATACACCTCAAATTCGTGCTCGGCACACCCAAAAACATATATAATGAGTCCCATGTCGATTTTTAAAAATAAAGTTGAGGCCGCCATCTTGGATTTTAAAATGGTACTCAAATTCGTGCTCGGCACACCCAAAAACATATATAACGAGTCCCATGTCGATTTTTAAAAATAAAGTTGAGGCCGCCATCTTGGATTTTAAAATGGACCTCAAATTCGTGCTTGGCACACCCAAAAATATATATAACGAGTCCCATGTCGATTTTTTTAATATAAGTTGAAGCCGCCATCTTGGATTTTAAAATGGACCTCAAATTCGTGCTCTGCACACCCAAAAACCTATATAACGAGTCCCATGTCGATTTTTAAAAATAAAGTTGAGGCCGCCATCTTGGATTTTAAAATGGACCTCAAATTCGTGCTCGGCTCACCCAAAAACCTATATAAAGAGTCCCATGTCGAATTAAAAATAAAAGTTGAGGCCGCCATCTTGGATTTTTAAATGGACCTCAAATTCGTGCTTGGCTCACACAAAAACCTATATAACGTGTCCTATGTCGAATTAAAAAAAAAAGAAACATTCATACTTGATGATCATTGACTACTGTCGTTGCGACCGGAACCAAAAAATATTTAATAATAATATGTAAGTAGGACAATTTACACATATTTCTTTGGTCACAAACTAAGTTACTATGTGTATCAGAAACAACAATATTATACATATTATATATAAACACCCAGACCATAACAAACTGTAATAATATTTTTTTGTCATGGGTGGGAATCGAACCACGTCCTTTGGATATTACACAAAAGTCGCAACCAGTCTACGGAGGCGGTCAAAAATAATTCCTATGAAAAACGTCAATCGACTGTCGCGGTTACCCCTATATATGTGGCTTCTCTATGTTGTCAAAAAAATAAATAAAAAAGTTATAGGTAACCGATAAAAAAAATGGATGTTGTTCGCGGTGACTCTGGTATCTATATAACGAGTCCCATGTCGATTTTTAAAAATAAAGTTGAAGCCGCCATCTTGAATTTTAAATGGACCTCAAATTCGTGCTCGGCACACCCAAAAATATATATAACGGCCTCCGGCCACCATCTTGGATTTTTAAATAAACCTTAAATTCGTGCTCGGCTCACCCAAAACCCTATATAACGAGTCCTATGTGGTCGATTCCCAGTCCTATGTGCTCGGCCCAAACGGACCTCAAATTCGTGCTCGGCACACCCAAAAACCTACATAACGAGTCCCATGTCGATTTTTAAAAATAAAGTTGAGGCCACCATCTTGGATTTTAAAATACACCTCAAATTCGTGCTCGGCACACCCAAAAACATATATAATGAGTCCCATGTCGATTTTTAAATATAAAGTTGAGGCCGCCATCTTGAATTTTAAAATGGACCTCAAATTCGTGCTCGGCACACCCAAAAACATATATAACGAGTCCCATGTCGATTTTAAAAAATAAGGTTGAGGCCGCCATCTTGGATTTTAAAATGGACCTCAAATGCGTGCTTGGCACACCCAAAAATATATATAACGAGTCCCATGTCGATTTTTTAAAATAAAGTTGAAGCCGCCATCTTGAATTTTAAATGGACCTCAAATTCGTGCTCGGCACACCCAAAAACATATATAACGAGTCCCATGTCGATTTTTTCATTCATTCAGATTTTGATACTATATTTATTTTATAAAAGAGGGCTATTCGGGCAATATATGGCATGAAAGCTCGTGATTCTCTCCGGGAAACATTTCCTATGATTGATGTATTGACACTACCATCTCAATATATTTATGAGAATTTATTGTACGTCAAGAAAAACTTAAGTATGTTTAGTAAAAATGCCGACAGGCATAACTTAAACTTAAGAAATATAGATAAAATTGATATTCCAAAGTTTAGACTGCAAAAAACTAATAAATGTTTTGTAATTAACAGTATAAGGTTATTTAATAAATTACCTAAAAGTATTATAGATTTAAGTGAAATAAAGTTTAAAAATTGTATAAAACAAACATTAATCCATAGGGCTTACTATAGAGTTAATGACTATATTAATGATAAAGATGTCTGGACCCGTTCTGATCTGCAATTGAGGTCTCACAACTAGTATTGCCTTTTTAAATGAGTACCCTAGTAGTTATGTTAAATCTGATATTGTAATAACTTATTATTACTTAATTTATTTTTTATTATATTTAAATTTTATCTTTGGATAAGGTATATCTTATGATTACTTATTTATATTTATATTATGCAGGTACTCTGTTATTATATATTATTATTTAGTAAAGTGCCTGTGCTCTTTAGTATTTGCAGTTCTGTACATTGGTACAGCAACCAATTGCTAAACTGTTAAATAATCTGCCATAGGGTGTTTTGCGCATGCTTTTAGTAGGGTTAGAGCATTTTATGTAGGCTGCGATATGCATATCGGTAACTCAATGGCTATATTCCTCTGTTAGTTTGTGTGAAGCACCAGAGTTTTTTACTTGCTGGTACCTTTTTCTCCGGGGTGTCTCCGGAGGGATCGACTTTACAACTAGTGTTTACGCCCTTAAAGATACCGATCCATATAACTATGTTAATGCGATTGATGGTCATTTAAAAATATATACAGCCAATATAATGATAATATAAGAACTAATATTTAAGGCGTGGATACGGTTGGTGAGGTCGGTCGCCTCGGTAGCACCCTTGTATGGCAGATGATAATCGGAAGGTCAATGGAATCAGCTAACCACCTAGCCTTACACTAGTTGGTTATGTAGCGTGCGTTCGGTTGGTTGGTTTTTTTAATACTTTTATTTATGACACCTTTTATTAATTAATCTATAATGGTTATATATATATAGCAGCCTAACCAAACGCACTCTAGACCTTATTGTTAAAACTTTTTTTTATATTTTTGACTATTCATAAATATTTGTAAAGATTTACATGAAATAAATAATATTTGATTTGATCATGGATTTTAAAATACACCTCAAATTCGTGCTCGGCACACCCAAAAACATATATAATGAGTCCCATCCCATGTCGATTTTTAAAAATAAAGTTGAGGCCGCCATCTTGAATTTTAAAATGGACCTCAAATTCGTGCTCGGCACACCCAAAAACATATATAACGAGTCCCATGTCGATTTAAAAAAATAAAGTTGAGGCCGCCATCTTGGATTTTAAAATAGACCTAGTCATGTTTCGGTTTTAGTCTGTGGGTTCACCGGTTTTCTGGAGACTACTGCATCGATTTCTTGTCGAGGTGGTAGTCTTCTTTCAGGGTGCGGTTACGAAATGGGTGGTTGAATTGACGATAAGGCAGTGAGTATATACTCGTAATGCATCGTCATTGTCGCCCCCCATTTCGTAATCGCATCATTTAGCCGGCATAGTGGGAGCGATCAATATTGTTTAAGAACAATTATTGATTGACCCCATTCATGGACTTTGTAGGTCTGCTCACGCAATTTTACTAATGAAGGAGATGAATATGGATTTATAAAAAAAAAAAAAAAGTTATTTTTTTTGCGTTTATTGAGATCTTGTTACATTTAAAATCTTATAACTTAACTACATCTCATTGACTATTAACAATCGAAGTATTAACCTTACTTACATATATATATATGTATTACACATAGAAGATTATTATCATAGTAACAAAGAACAATAACTACATGGCTGGGTGGCACCAAAATAATATCTCTGTAATTGTGACGATTAAAGTTAAAAATGGCGTCGATAGTACCAGCTGTACTGAATAAATACAATTACAAAAAAAAATCAATATTAAAAGAGGCCCAGAGGTTCTTTGATTACAACAATTAAATATACTGAATATAATTATTGCTGTATTCGATCTGCAAAATATAATTGATACTTTTGACGCCATTTTCAACTTTAATTGTTACAATAGGCTATTTGACTACATTAAAAATATACTATAAATTGTGGACAACCTATCAGACAATGGCGTAAAAAAAACCACTTTATTTTAACCTATTATGTATATCTTTTGTAGATTACACGAAATAAAATTGAATATTTTTTACAATTTTATTTATAACAAAAACATCTTTGATTGGTTGATGACTGGTGACGTCACATGCAGGTAAACAAAACAATACACAGATTATAAATCATGTGGATGAAATAGAATAGGGTATAATATATAGATTATTTAATCTGTGCTTGTTTGTTTACTTGACGTCACTACGAAACAGCGTTTTTTTGCGCCATTGTGGAACTTCAAACTTTAACATAGATTTTTATTAATAATAAAGTAGACATCCCGGGAATATCAATGTAGTTTGCTTATTATGTAATGAAGAATCATGTAAAACGAGTTTCAAAAAGGAGTCAAATACCCTATTAAAGAAGCCATTTTGGTGCAACTCAGCCTCCTATAACGTTATAAGTTATAAACTCTACGTTTACTATACTTTTTTTTTCTACCCACAAATATTAGTATATGTAAGCTAAACAATGGAGATTCTGAAGAAAGACTCAAACAATTGAATAATCAACATCCCGATTTAAAAATAAATCGTTTAATATTTTTAACAAATTTAATATAAAAGAAATTGTATTTTTGTTAATATATTTATTTAAATATTTTTTATCAATATATTATATAGCAAAAAAGTAACTTTACAACAACAAAAACGAACAGTTGTTCAATAACCACCGCCATCTATGAAAGATGTGCATTAAATGCGCAGGGTTTAGTTACTTAACTAAAGAGGTTTCTGCGTGACTCATTAGAACTAAACAACATTTAAAAGCAATTTACTAAGACCGGACTGTAGCTTTAGTGTGTGTATTTTTAACTATTACTATCCAGTTAACTATACTACTGCATTAACTTTTTCACCAATCAGATAAGCTTATTTTGTTAGTTTTTGGACTCATTCCCGGTAATACAACTACTTAGTTCAGCCTAACTACTGGGATTTTTTCCTACTACTAGTTCAACTGAGTGATTAAAGTAAAATAAAGTGAAGTAAAATAAAAAATATATTTTCAAGTAAAATATAATATTTAAATTATTAAACGTAACGTGTAGTAAATGGAAGAAAAATGGGTTGTGTGAAGTGTAGTCGAGTAGAGCAAATTGAAGTGTTCTAAAATGGAGTGAAGTGAATTGAAGTAATACCATGAAATACAATATAATGAAGTAAGGTAAAAGGAGGAGTGTAATAAAAGGAAAAACTAAGTATATTAAAGTGAAGTGGAGGTGAGTTATAGTGTATTTGGATGTTGTATGCACAATTGTTGTAAAGTGAAGTAAACTGGAGTAAGGAAATAAAATAGTGTGTAATAAAGGGAAAAATCTAAGTAAATTAAAGAAAATATAGTAAGTAAAGTGTAAGTTGTAATAAAAAAATATTGGGGTGGAAAATTTATTTACTTACTGGAATGTAGTGGAGTAGAGTAGAGTGAAATAAACCCGGTGAAATGAAGTAGCTTATATAGTAAAGGGAAACGAATTAAATTGTAGTGGAATGAATTAAACCTGGTGAAGTTTAGTAATTTAATTAAATAATATCCTCTAATTCACTTCACTTTATATCCACTATACTTCCCTTCACTTCTTAATCCTTTACTAAAAGCTGTTTCAATTCACTCCTGTTTACTATACTTTCCTTACTCCACTCTAAATTACTACTTGAGACGTGCCTCACTCACTTTTATTTACTGCACTCCAAGTCCACCTCATATCACTTAAAACACTTTAAGTTGCTTTACTCCACTACACTTTAGAATAAATTTCCTAGGTTAAATTAATAGGTACATAATAATATTTACCAAAGAAAATTTTAATAATATTCTATAAAAGAAACTTAAATATCACTATGGGAACACAAAATACACTTTAATTCACTAGTTACACTTCAATTTAATTTAGTACACTTTACTTAAAACACTTAACTTTTTATGTTAGTTAAATTTAACAAATAATTTGAATAATTAAAGTTTAAAAAAATTCAATTATTTGAACTAGTGAAAAAAAGGTCCCAGTGGTTCAATGGTTGAACTAAGTAGTTGTACTACTGGAAATGAGTCAGTTTTTGAGAATAAAGCAATTTTATTAGTGGAGAGACGGCTGATCCCGGAAATAAGTGAGACCCCATATAATATTTAGTTAATTAAGTTGTGCTGTAGAATTTAATAAATATTTAATTCACATAATAACTTCTACTTCGTATTACAGTCACAAAGGGCGTGTATTTTAGCAGTGCATTTTTAATTAATTTTTCAATGAGTTAAATCGCGGTCTAGGTAAATTTATAAATTATATTATTATACAAACTATATAAATTTAACAAGTCTAGGGACTCTAAAAGTGGTTAAATAGGTGAAAACATTAGGTGTGCAGGCGATTAATCCTTAAATCTATAATATATAAAGATTTTTTAATTAATATGTAAATTAATATTAAGTGTTTGCATAATAAATTCAATGGCATCAAAAATAACTTACAATTAATGAGATTAAAATAAGTAAACCTTAGTATTGCAGCAAGAAAAACTAAGTTCAGATGGGGCAATATGGAATTTTTGGTTATAGCAACTAGAAAACATAGCTAAACCTAATAGAGAGCTGCCTATATGATTTACTGAAGAATGTCTGCGGGGCATCAAAATTGTCATTCTTAGTGTGGCCCATAGTAGCATGGATATAGGTCGACTTTCCACAGCTCAAGGTCTGGTAAGGGGGGCATTTATAAACCAGTCAGTTTGTGACTGATCCTGAGAACGTCTGCTGGCTAGATATTTAGGTACATATAATAAATAAGACAACGCGGAGACCTTATTGAGACTCAGCACAAACACAGGCCTTAGAGGACATTCACTGAAGCTGATAAAAACACCAAGCCATAAGTAACCCTAGGAAACATGTATTATTTAATTGAGTTGTGGATACATGGAACAAGCTACTGGAAAGTGTTAGAAGTGCTGACTCAGTGAACTCCTTTAAGAATAGACTAGATAAACATTAAAAATATAATAATAAAATATAAGTGCAGTGATATAAATGCATCAGCAAAAGCTGCTAGTGTATTTAATAATAATAATATGATCCTTTACATACCTTCTGCCAAATTTGACGCGAATGAGGTCAAAATACAGAGTTATGCCTAAAAAACCGTTTTCATTCATTATTATGTGTTCAAATGAGTAAGGCTGATCCAGAAACCGCTCAAAATCTTTTAGACTGTGTCGTACTAAGGCTTACTAGGTAGTACTTAGTAATAGGATTAAATGAAATTGTTTCCATATTTTCTGGGTAACTTTTTTTTGTAAATTGTAAATCACTCCAAAAGTGGTTTAAGCATGTTTTCTTATTTCTAAACAGTGCTGGGGCCTTACCGGGAAGCTACATCGACAAACGCCGAGACAAGTCTAATCACATACATTTTAATTATAGCTTTCGACGATCGACGTGTCGATCGGTATTTCACGTGGCTTCCCGGTAGGGCCCCCTCGTTGTTGCTGCTCTATCCCAGCCCGTATATTTTTTGGCTGACATTATTTTTACTTTTCCTTATCATCCTTTTTTGTTTTTAATCACTTACAACAATTAATAATAATATAAAGGACATTATAATTAATTTAGAGAATTTAATTTTCTTATTTTAAGACACTGGAGATCGAACTTGTTGGTTAAAAAATTGTAGGTTTTAAGTTGATGACATAATCAACCCAGCCACCATGTATTTAGGCTACGTCCGCACAGACAGGCTTAGCGCCTAGCGCCTAGTGGGTTGCATTCCAGCTACTTGCTAGGATACACGGTGGGCGCATTTGCGTGGTGGTTCGCTAGGTGCCTTGGTCATTTGCTTGGCACTTGACGAGATGTAACTTTTAAAAATAGCTTTAAAATTGCTACTTACAGAAAATTAATCTTTAAAATATACACCATTTCACGGCCTTTACATGGCATAAATAAGTCACGGTGAATTCATGAGGAGTTTAATGTTCTGTATAATCAATTGCGTATTTTTTTATGAAAAATTTGACGAATATTTGCGCGACCAGAGAAACATTTAATCTAATGTATTATTATGGAATTCATTATCTGGATTTCACAAGAGGTACGTACTCTTTTAAAAAAACAAATTTTTCATACATTCCTCGCGCCTCGTGACAAAAAACCAACAAGTTTGTATACACGCTAAACGACTAGCTAGGCGCCAGGCGCGCAGTGCAGCGCGAACATTCTAAAACGTTAGTTTTCTAACCTACTAGCTAGGCTCTAGGTGGCCTGTCTGTGCGGACGTGGCTTTACTCTTTGTTACTTACCAGGGAATACAATTTTACTTGGACCTGGGATTTTTGTGACTTTTCTTAATGTGTCTGTTACCCTTATTGGGAATATTATCGATCAGAGAGGCAGGCCGACTGCCCAAGGCTACAGAAGGCATCTCGCTGTCAAGAATGTCATGGTGAGACACCCTGGAGTCTGAGTGCAATCCCTTCTGTCGTCGTCCCTTGGTACTGGAACGGCCAGAAGACATTTTATCAACACTTTCTTTCTTGGGAAGCTTAGAAGCGCTACTCTCCAAAGAACCAATGCTTTCGTTGGACTTCATGTTGACAGAGTTCTTGTTGGATTGGGCCACTTCCTTAGTATGATCATCTGAAAATAGTAAGTAAATATTTAATAGGACTGTAAATAACTAAACACAATTTAGTTGTAATAATATATTCAGCAATTAAACTGCAATATGCTGATGATGATTTTCTCTCTTAGGAGAATTTAGACATATTACTTTGATCACAAATTAATCTCTAGGCTTGTACTATGTGTACCAGAAACAACGAAATAATACATATTATATTTTGTAAACACCTAGAGCATGACCAACTGTACAGAAAAACGTTTTTTTTATTTTATTATGCCATGAGTTTGATTCCCAAACCTCCGGATACAACGCCAAAGGCGAAACCGTCTATGGAGGCGGTCATGATGATGATTATATTCAGAGCAAAAATTATACTCACTATTAGCTTCAGCAGGATCAACCAAGCCGCTGACAGCCTGTAATGTAATATTTTAGACCTTTAAAAATTTGATTTACATATTATCTTATTGCATGGTAATATAATCATGGTTGGTATTTCTTTGTCAGTTTTCTATGGGTGATTGGTTAGCATAAAATGAAATGTGACAAATTAACCTATTGTGATTCTATATGATGCAATTATGACTTGATTGAACTAAAGTTAATTTAGCAGTATCGAGGTTATATTTATTTTGGTGTTTTTCAAACTTTATCTAAACCTTACAACCAAGGAAGATCAATAAAATAAAATACAGTTATATGAAGTTTACTCATTTTCGTTAAAATAGTTGTAGTAGTAGTAGTTGATTGTTCAAAATTTTAATATTACTAATGTTAAAAAATGTCAAACAATGCTTGAAAATAAAAAAAATATCAAGATGCTTCATCTACTTTTATACTAAAGCATTCATCATAACAAAACTTACAGAGGCCAGAAAGATATTCAGTTTACAAGTAATGGTATTTAACCACTAAACATACATACCGCCATCGACGTGACAGATGAATTCGAGAATATACGGTCAACTGCCATGCATTTCGGTCCACCTTTTTCTGTCTTGACGTTGGTCCTCTTATTGGTCGTTAAGCGGCGGTCCCAGCCCTGGATTATATTGCCACGCTGCTGGGAATCCTCAAGATAAGACCCCTCATATATATAAATTTGTTTCTCCAATTTAGCCATACTTTTCTACAAAATTAAAATATATTATTATAGAAATGTACTGAAGCTTGATTACAGTTGCAGGATTTTGTTAATAAAAATTGATTTTTTGGTTTAGTACTAGCTGTGCTCGGTTTCGGTCCCGATGTGACGCCCGTATTGTTTTTAGTTTCTTTGAAGTCCCTAACATTAAGTTAGACATCTGTACCTTCAAAGGAACCCTTATAAAAGTAATTATATAATAGTATATTTAGATATAAAAAAGCGGCCCCAGCCTAGTGGTTAAGTCACTGTAAGTGTAACAAGGTAAGTAACTGATAACAAGGTTAAGTGGATGACAACAATGCCGTACCTGGGATGGGTCACCGCTTTATACAACGAGGCAATACCATTATAAATACCGTAACAAGCTCGCCCTTTGAAGAAATGTTATTCCCTATGCTGGGTACGCTGAGGCTGTTTAAACGGTTCTCAGGAGCCATAAAGGCACCCGGGATTGTATTTATTTATTAGATAAAGACAGGTAGATCGGGGTCAATTGAACGTCATGATTGAAACAACTAATTTTTTACAAAATATTTTAGTCTGTTGGGTATGTTAAATTTTTTGATCAATAAAGACACAGGACCGTTTAAACAAATTGGCGCCTAAAAGTAAGAATTCACAATCTCATAATTTCTGTTATAACTTTTTTTACTCTTGTCTTTTTAATTATTATTTTTAGTAAGTATTTTACTTAGCTACTAATAAGTCTTTCTATTATAGTTAATTACTGTTCACGTCAATATATAATACATAATATTGACCTTGAAGTAAAAAACATTAAATGGATCATTTGAAACAATTTCCAAGTGGACATTTTAAATGTATCAATCGTTCCATTGTTTCTATAGTCCTTATTTTTAAAGTGTAGCTTTAAAAATATTAAATGTTTTTATAGAATCGAAGATAAAAATAATACCAAATAAAATCGGTAAAGAGGCTCAGTGTATGTTTCCCCATACAAACACAATCTAAATACCCGGTAAATATTTTGGATATTTAAATGGCAAATATGTCATAATGGTTTATGTTTATTTCTTAAAAATATAATATAAATTAAAATTACTTAATTGTTTTTACTATAGTGCAATTTTAATTTAATAAATTTATCGAAAATAAATTGATATCATTTAATGAAATAAATGATTTTGACTTTGACTTAATTTTTATTTTATTTTTTTCTTTTCAATCCTGCATTCCAGCAATCTGTTGTTAACAACAATAAGCTAGTCAGATGTCTGATCACTGATCTTCATTCCCGGTGTTATTGAAGTTTCTTTATATTACAGACCCTTCCTTCTGTCTGTCTGAGAATCTATCTATGAGGTTTGGCAGGCTATGCCTCTTTAATCTGGAGTATTGTAGACTCCCTGTTCCCTGCAATTCCATTGCCAGTTCATTCTGATGTTTACTCAGTCGTTTCTGATAAAGACTGCTGTATGAAGTAATTTCCTCCTTTACTGTTTTAATTTTGATATCCATATACATATATTTTCTGCTGACATATGGAGGGACATCAAATATGGTTCTCATGGTTTTATTTTGGAATCTTTCCAGTATGTCGATGTTACTATTACTAGCTGTTCCCCACAGCTGTATTCCATATGTCCAGACAGTCTTAAGAATAATTTTGTATATGGCCACTTTAATGTTTACCGAGAGCTGCGAGTTTCGACCAATCAACCAGTACATATTTCTTAGTTGAGTATCAAGTTGGTTACGCTTTGTCCATATGTGTTTCCGCCAGGTAAGTCTTCTATCAAAATGTATTCCCAAGTATTTTACATCCTCTGATTAAGGGATATCTTTATTATAAAGTAGGACTGGATTGCAAGTTTTTCTTCGAAGAGTAAATGTTACATGAGTTGATTTGCTTTGGTTTGCTTTTATTCTCCATTTTGTAAGCCATTCCTCTAGCGTATCCAAGTGAAGTTGCAAATATACTGAGGCTGTAACAGGGTTTTCATGTACTGCAAGGATGGCAGTGTCGTCTGCATATGTTGCAGTCATGGTCTTCTCATTTTTTGGCAGGTCTGCAGTAAATATAAGATAAACTATTGGACCCAGTATACTTCCCTGTGGGACGCCTGACTTTATGTTATGTAGTAAAGATATTTCTTTTAATACTTCATTTGCCTTCACCTTTCTAAGGGGCAGGCACATTTGTCTCGCAGAACTTAGATATGATCCCATTTCTTCATCATGTTGCTGCTGTGAGCTTTTGTTGGGTTGAAAGAATCCCTGCAGGTACTCTGCAAATGCTGTTGCTTTATCCAGATCAGATCTAGCCCATGATCCCATTTGTATTTTTATTGGCGGAACCATATCTTTAGGTTGTTTTAATTTCTTTGTGGCTTTCCATAATGAGTAGTTGGTTTTCTCAGTTGGGGTAAGGCATGTTAAGTAGTTCTGTAGATTTTCATCGTTCATGGTTTTTATAAGTGTTTTAAGTTCATTTGATGATTTGTTGAAGGCTCTCTTATCGCTTGGGTATCTAGAATTTTGCCAAACTTTTTTAAGTTTGCGTCTTTCTGCATCCTTCTCTCTTATGTACAAAGGGTACTCTCTTCGATTTTGAGATAATTTTTTTCTTAATACAGTAGAATTGTTGGATTATGGCTGTTGAATTTCTCTATAGAAACTTCAATTTGTTCAACATCTTTAAAATTTTTTGTGAGTTTGGTTTTAGTATTAATTGTGCACTTAAAGTTTTCCCAGTTGATTTTGTTATTATATATTTTATTGGGTGGTTTGATCATTGTAATTCTGCTAGATATTTTCAGAAGTACAGGTGTGTGATGCGATGATAAGTCTGTACATGATTCAATGTTTAGGTAATTTGTAGAAATGTTTCTAGATATAAAGAAATCCCGTAAGTCTGGCAATTTTTTGCAATCTGTGGGCCAGTAGGTTGACTCGCCATGCGAAGTGAAGTCCAATTTCAGCTCTTCTGCAGTTCGATACAGTTGTCTACCACATGGTGTGGTAGACAAAAAAGTTTTCCCAGTTGATTTTGTTATTATATATTTTATTGGGTGGTTTGATCATTGTAATTCTGCTAGATATTTTCAGAAGTACAGGTGTGTGATGCGATGATAAGTCTGTACATGATTCAATGTTTAGGTAATTTGTAGAAATGTTTCTAGATATAAAGAAATCCAGTAAGTCTGGCAATTTTTTGCAATCTGTGGGCCAGTAGGTTGACTCACCATGCGAAGTGAAGTCCAATTTCAGCTCTTCTGCAGTTCGATACAGTTGTCTACCACATGGTGTGGTAAGCCTTGAGCCCCAGTAGGTGTTTTTGGCATTCCAATCCCCTCCACTTATAAATCTTGAGCCAAGTAGAGCAAAGTAAGCTTTAAAATCATCAGTATTGATAATGTGTTTTGGTGGGCAGTATATAGCCGATATTGTTGTTTCAGTATTGTTAACTTGTATTTTAATGCTGGTGGCTTGGATTTTATCAGAACTGTAAGGTTCCAGTGTGTGATGTTTTATATTTGTTTTTATTATGATTGCAGTTCCTCCTTGTGATTTTCCTGATGGGTGATTTGTTGTATAGATGTTATAGTTTTTTATTGTGGCATAGCTTTTATCAGTAAATCTGGTTTCAGATATTAATAGAATGTCAATATGCTCACTTTTTAGGTATATTTCTAGTTCCTTTTTCCGTTCTGTTAGCCCATTGGCATTCCAATCCATTATATTTTATTTTTCTGGCTCATGGCAAAAATATAAATATTGTTTGTTTTTCTGTGCAGTTTTCAATGGAGCAGTTTACAAATTTTTGGAATTAGGTAACTACATTGTTGAGAATATAAACATATTGTCAAATTTTTATTGATTGAATATAGATTTAATTTTGATGTCGGAAAAATAGTTTTTTTATTTTAGGATATTGAAATTATAATCAATATAGTGGCGACCTTGCTTAATTAAAATAAAAATGCTAAAGCTAAAAAAGGATTGAAGTATTTTGAGACGTGTTTACACCGCGGCTGAAAAGGAGTTGGAGAAATCTCTTTTGGAAGTTGATGCGGAGATTAATGTTCACACGGACTTCGATTATGGTAGCAGCAAAGCGGAGGCTGTATTTAAAATTGACTCCGAAATAAAGGATAAGTGGTTTGTAGATGATTCAGATGAAGACAAAATGTTTGCTGATATTGTCACCACAGAATCTCAAGTAAACGCTGGTATCAAATCAGCACGAACTATCAACGTAAATTCACCACACCACCAAGCTGGGACATGGTCGAAAGCATTGCGAGTGGTGTTACAATCAAAACCAACGTTTCTGAAGTCACTTTGCTAAAACAAAGGCGATTTAATTTACCATAAATCCAGCTACGGCAATTTGACAGTAATATAAATTAATTTTCATTTATTTTGGGGACAATTTCAAAAAATACATAATGACACAGATATAGACAGTAGTGATAAATTTTAATATTTAGTACAAGTTACTGAGCAGGGATCTAAGGCTAGACAGCTGGTAGACAGTTTTCCTCCTTCGGAAGAAAATTATGAATCCGCCATCAAGGAATTAAAAGATAGAATTGTCAGGGACAATTTATTAATTGAAAATTATACACGGGGATTATTACAACTGATATTGTCACAAAATAAAGTAAACATGCCATTGAGAAATCTTTATGACAAGCTGTCAACTCAATTACACACTTTTTCTACACTAAAGGTGACAACTGACAAATAAGGTTCTATATTGATGCCTATGGTAGAGTCGGCAATACCGACATATATATACTTCGCATTTGGGAAAGAACAAGAGACAAAGAAGAGAAAAATCAGTTGGATGAGCTATTTAGTTTTATTAGAAAGGAAGTAGAAAGTGAGGAAAGGATTGAGGCAATGAAAAGCGGGTTTGGGGTGATTGAGAAAAAAATAAATCATATAACTAAACATTGTACAAGTTTTATTTTTCTGCCCGCTCTTGTAATCACTTCCTTTTCTATAGCCTTTTTACCGTGATAGTGTTGCGTTATAATAGTGTTATCTGAGTGTCTCAATTCAAATGAGGTATAAACGCTGAAAAGGTCTGGTTAAAATTGCTCCACTTATTTTTATTACCTTATACCTTTGCTACTCTGTTTAAACCATCACAACCCGTAAACACTTCCTGAATGACACCTGACACCTATAGGCCAGAATTGTCTCTATCAACACTACATGATTTACTTCTTATTAATATTGTTTTTGAAACTAATATAATATAACTTTTAGATTAGAACTCATAGGTTTATTTGTTAATTTCGGCACTGCCAGGGTGGGGAGGATGTTAAGAATAAAAACATATTGTCAAATTTTGATTGATTGAATATAGATTTAATTTTAATGTCGGAAAAATAGTTCTGCTATTTTAGGATATTGAAATTATAATCAATATACATATATTGATTTTTGAAAGCCGTACCTTCACGTGAAAAACCGTACTTTTTTGAAAATCTACCGAACCCCTTTGTAGTACCATACTGGCAACAATGATAGCTAGATACGCCCATGTTTGCGGGGAACGTATTTTTGTAAGCAAATTTTGAAAATTAAAATCTCTAAAACCTCGTAGATAAATTATTAATCTATGGTTGTCTATCTTTAAAGGTGGATATTAGGATAAACGAGAATTATTATTACTACCAAAATTGCTTACCATAACCTCAGTTCTCCTTTTAATCAAATCCGCTAACTCGGCTGTTGCTGTAGCCACTGTTTCTTGCTTGGATGTCATTTTCTTAGTCTTCTATTACGATTCTTTAGTGTATGTGACTTTATTTAATACTTAAAACAAATTAAAATAAAGTTATGACGTCTTTACCACGGGTCACGCACGTATTTTTATTATAATTATTTCCAAAGAAGAAAATTTTATTCGCTTTTTTGTTTTTTCTTTTTTCAATTTATCCAAATATTGGACAGGCAAAGAGATCTAAGCCCATACAGCCAATTTTTTTGTTTTTTTTTTGTTTTTAGGTTTTTCCATAGAAATCATATAGGAAAGAAAAAGACACTGAGCCCATACAGCCATTTTTGTTTTGTTTAATTCGTTCTTCCTGCGCACGGAATAGAAAAACAAGTGGAAGTGCAAAGTAGGCGTGTTTAGTGTGCCACAATTAAGCGTAGGTAGGCTTATTTGATCCCAGTCGTTATCAGTTGTATCTAACATCGCTTCGAGTTGGTAGTCTCGCGTCGTTCCTGATTTTTCCGCATAATTATTGTAAATATGCCGTATTGTTGCATTCTGGAGTGCAAAAACGATAGTAGGAGAAAAAATCTTCGTAATGGAGGTGTTTCGTATCATCGGTAAGTACGATTTTGTTAGTATTCTTTAAAAACCTTACGTTATTTTAGTTTACTAATAATTGTAGTTTAAATGAAGTTAAAATCAACCTTATGTAATTGTAATAAAGAATACTTTAGATTGAAAATGGGATTTCAAAAGTTCTTTGCTACTCGGTTAGTGTTGTAGTGGGTGCTTATCGATATAACTTATTTATTTAAAGAAAAGATGGAACAGTTTCGGCAGTTATACAAAATTATATACTTACATATTTTTTTAAATATTTATTCATATTGTATCGCATACAATTTTTTTATAGTATGGGCTTAGAATAATAAAATGTACGTGTAAACTCTTTATAACGATAAACTCCCTATACGTAGAAGTGAGCACAATTTGGTTGGTTTACCTTAAAACACATACATAAAAAAATCTTTATAGCGCAGCAGCCATCCAAATCAATGGGCTTCCGAAAAGATTTTCTTTCTTGTGAATATACATATTTTTTTTTTTTTAAATAAAAAAAATGGTTTCTGAGATATATATTTAATTAAGACTCGTCACGTCATATGCACAAACAAAATTGGGGTCTGTACCATTGCGACTAAAAACTCATTTTTTTTAAATAACGATAAAAAATATTTTTATAAAATAATGTAATATTCCAGGCAAAAATAATTTCTTCATTTTGCCTAATTTCTTTATTTTTGTTACAAAAATACTAGTTATATTAAGATTGCGTCCCAAAGTTTTGTTTCGTGCTCACGTCACGACAACGTCACCCAACTCAACTTATAAAAATATCTCAAAAATCAGTTTTTTAAGCCTTTATATTTTCTAAAAGTTTTATAGCTATGTTTTCTAAAAAGTTTTCCCTTCCACCTGCGTTTAAATATATAGAGCATATTTATATTTAAAAAAGCATCGTTAACGATTCTTTAAATATTTTATTATATCGCCGCTTTTGAATTATTATATTTTTATGCAAGGAAAGTTCTAGAATAAACTAAAATACTTTTTTCATATAAAAGATAATATGCCTTAAGTCGACTGAACAAAACATTTATTCGAATGTTGTAGTAATCACGCCATCTGTGTAGGAATAGCAGAACCTTTTATAGTTCTTACTACTTTATGGCATGATTATTTTTTTATATGAATTTAAATCTAATTATTTGGAGAATAGTGTTTAAAATTGCTGTGTATATTTGCAACCAATCAGGACGAAGTGGTTATAGATTCAATACTTACAGATATATGATTTTGGCGACACCGGTTCTAATACATTTGGTAGTTTATAGCATTTCCACTTGTTTTTTCTATTCCGTGTTTATGCGAAAAACAAGCAAAGGCCAAGGCGACATCATAGCCCATTCAGCCCAGTCTTATACTATTCTATTCTATTTACATTATTTATACTTTTCAGATTTTCTTCACTGTGTTTTTAATGTAGGTATTTATAAATTGCATAGAAATTGCAGGGAAGTTGTAACAATGTTCTGATATCGCGCGGTACTATTTCATTTTTTCTTGATCTCGTTGGTGTTTTCTGTGATCTATCTAAGGGGTTTGATTGTGTTGATCATCAAACTTTGTTAGATAAGTTAGAATTTTATGGTATTCGCGACTTAGCTATAAATCTATTAAAATCTTACCTTTCCAATAGAACTCAAGGTGTTAATATTGATGGCTGTCTATCCGAAGGGGCCCTTGTAAAGATGGGTGTTCCGCAAGGCTCAATTTTAGGACCATTCCTCTTCCTAGTATACATCAATGACCTTCCACATATGGTTCAGGAGATAGCGCAGATAGTGCTATTTGCTGATGATACATCTCTACTGTTTATACTTAGTAGAAAATATAATATATTATCATCAGCAAATGACACTCTGGAAATAGTTTCGAAATGGTTCACGGCGAATAATTTAGTTTTAAATACAAAGAAGGCTAAGTTTCTAAAATTTACGCTCCTCAACGTAACTGGTATTAATTCCACAGTGAAGTTAGGTGGTACAGATCTGGAATTTATTGACTCCACTGTGTTTTTAGGGATCACAGTCGATTCCAAACTATAGTGGAAAGCTCACATAAATACTCTTTCCAATAGATTGAGCTCTGCTGCATATGCAGTCAGAAAAATCAAACAATTAACTGATGTTGCAACAGCCAGACTAGTGTACTTCGCTATGGTCTTATAATGTGGGGATCCGCGGCAGATTTTGATACTATATTTATTTTACAAAAGAGGACTGTTCGGGCAATATATGGCATAAAAGCTCGCGATTCTCTCCGGGAAACAATTCCTATTATTGATGTATTGATACTACCATCTCAATATATTTATGAGAATTTATTGTACATCAAGAAAAACTTAAGTATGTTTAGTAAAAATGGCGACAAATATATTTAAACTTAAACTTAAGAAATATAGATAAAATTGTTTTTCCAAAGTTTAGACTGCAAAAAACTAATAAATGTTTTGTCATTAACAGCACAAGGTTATTTAATAAATTGCCTAAAAGTATTATAGATTTAAGTGAAATAAAGTTTAAAAATTGTATAAAACTAACATCATGGGTGCCTTACGGCGCCCGAGACCGCCTAGACGGCCCCAGAATACCGGAGCGGTTTTTAATGGGCGGAGGGGTTTTTAATCCCACCTCGTTGTAGCCGATAGTATGAGTCTACACCGAACAAGTGGCTAGCACGTCGCGATGTTTTTGAATATACTCAATAACCCATCTATAATCAGTTTCACAAGTTGGTATAGTGAAACCGGGACCGACAGCTTAACGTGCTCTCCGAGGCACTATAGTAGTGTTATCAAACAAATGTACATACATTTTTTAATTAAAAACTAATTGGTACACACCGGGTTTCGAACCAGGGACCTAAGCGTTTTTAAGTCCAAGGTCTAACCAATTCGGCCACCACGTAGGTATGTTTAATCTGATATTGTAATAATTTATTTTTACTTAATTTATTTTTTATTATATTTAACTTTTTATCTTTGGATAAGGTTTATCTTATGATTACTTATTTATATTTACATTATGCAGGTACTCTGTTATGTACCTGTACTCTTTAGTATTTGCAGTTCTGTACATTGGTACAGTAATCAACATAGGGTGTTTTGCGCATGCTTTTAGTAGGATTAGAGCATTTTAAGTATGCTACCATATGTTACATGCATATTGGTAACTCAATGGCTATGTTCCTCTGTTAGTTTATGTGAAGCACCAAAGTTTATTACTTGCTGAATCTTTATTACCGCACTACACGATGTGTCAAGTATCAAACGATACCAAATGACGCCGATTGAACGTGAACATGTTTTATATGTTGTATATGGCCATTATGACCATGTATTTTGGCAGAGCGGAAAGCTTGCTTTGCTCCTTCCATTAAAAAAAAAAAAAAATGCTTATGATCACGGAATAAAAAAAACAAGTGGAAATGCTATAAAGCACCAAATGTATTAGAGCCGGTGTCGCCAAAATCATATATCTATAAGTGTTGAATCTATAACCTCTTCGTCCTGATTGGTTACAAATATACACAGCAATTTTAAACACTATTCTCCAACCAATTAGATTTAAATTCATATAAAAAAATAATCATGCCATCTATTATAATGTAGTAAGAAACTACTATAAAAGGTTCTGCTATTCCTAGACAGATGGCGTGATTACTACAACATTCGAATAAATGTTTTGTCCAGTCGGAATAAGGCATAATATCGTTTATATAAGAAAAGTATTTTAGTTTATTCTAGAACATCCCTCCATAAAAATATAATAATTCAAAGGCGGCGACATAATAAAATATTTAAAGTATCGATATCGATGCTTCTTTTTTAAATATAAATGTAGCTCTATATATTTAAACGCAGGTGGAAGGGAAAACTTTTAAGAAAATGTAGCTATAAAACTTTTTAGAAAATATAAAGGTTTAAAAAACAGATTTTTGAGTTTTTTTTTTTTTAAGTTGAGTCGCATGACGTTATGAGCACGAAACAAAACTTTGGGACGCAATATTAACATAACTACTATTTATGTAATAAAAATGAAGAAATTATTTTTGTCTGGAATAACACATTAAGTTATAAAAATATTTTTAATCGTTGTTTTATAAAATTGAGTTTTTAGTCGCAATGGTACAAACCCCAAATTTGTTCGTGCATATGACGTGGCGTGATTAGTCTTAATTAAATATATATCTCAGAAACAATGTTTTTTATTTAATAAAAAAGTAAATTTTTAGGTACTGAAAAGAAAATCTTCTTTTCGGAAGCCCATTGATTTTTAAATTATTATCGGCAGGATGCATGATAATTTATCAATGTTCAACTTTTTTGCTCTAACACAATTATTTTGCATTAGACGGTTCAATTTACAATAAAACAAAAGTAAAACCTCAGCAGATTAAAAATATTATAATAGGTATTGAACGACGCAAAGAGATGAAGTTAAATATATAGAACCGACAAATGGCTGATCAGACAACTCACATTTTCGTGTTAAAGCTGCTAATAACTCTTTTGTGAATCCGGGTTCCCCACTAACTTTCGAGTACCAACTTTTTAACGTACGGGTACGTAATTCTTAGATTTTTTGTTTGTAATTATTTTATTTTTAGGCTTTGCTTTTTAATTTTACTTTGGAAAAAACTTAGTTGGCGTCTGAGTTTCTTCTTTCTCGGTGTTGAACAATGTGAACTGCCTGTTGGTTCTATATATTTAACTTTATCTCTTTCTGGCTGAATTATTCTGTCAGCAGAATATAGCTGCACAGGAAACTGTTCAACTTGTTTTTGTGAAGAATCTTCTTTTCCGACTGTGCCTTAAGCTCAGAATTCTCCAAACCACCTAGCCTTTTTAAAAAAATTGAGGCGGCAGCGTTCATATATTGTGGCTGAAACCAAAATGAAAAACAATATAACAAAAACAATGAACAGGAGTAAAACTAAATTTGAAAAAGTGTGAAATTGATTTGATATTTAGTCAACAAACTATTTTATCGGTAATCTTATTCTTAAAACAATTACCTATTATGATACATTTTAATATCATATCATAAACACTTCCAATACCTCTATGTATGTAATAATAATAAAAAAAACACGGTAACTTACTTGATTAAAAAGCGATTTTCAACGATTTTCAAAGTTGGAAATGCTGTAAGTTTTGTGTATCTATATCCTTTATTTGATATTAAAATATCGTCTTCTAAAAAATACTCAAGTCAGAACATATGGTGCTTGATTATGTTGGCATCCAATTAATTCTATCCGTGGCATTATCCATTTCTCTTTGACTGTAGCGTCTTTGGGAAACCTAAAAATATTTTAAATGAAGGTTAGAAAGTTGGTTAAGTTCCTTTTGATGACCTTTCAATGATTTTAATGAAATGATATATAAACCGCTCATTGTAACAATATGGTTAATGGTAACAATGGTAGCCTACTAAATTTTGATTATTCAATTTTATAAACTATTCATTTCAATTTCTTTTTACAAACAACTGTTACTGTGTCTAAATATGAATACATTTCTTCGAACCAGAGAATGGCTTTTAAGGTAAACCAACCAAATTATGCTCACTTCTACGTTATAGGGAGTTTATCGTTATAAAGGGTTTACAAGTACCTACATTTTATTATTCTAAGCCCAAACTATTAAAAAATTGTATGCGAGACAATATAAATAAATATTTTAAAATAAATTTATAATTTATTCAGTTTAAAATTAAATAACATAAAATAAATAATAATAATTAAAAACTATGTATTAAAAATTAAACCTAAAAAAACAATTTAAATAAAATAGATAACTACCTAATTAATAACAAAAATTTAATTATAATTTTGTATAACTGTCGAAACTATTGCTTCCAATCCCTTTCTTTAAATAAATAAGTTATATCAATAAGCACCCACTACAACACTAATCGAGTAGCAAATAACTTTTCAAATCCAATTTTCAATCTAAAATATTCTTTATTACATAAGGTTAATTTTAACTTCAGTTAAACTTAAATTATTAGTAAACTAAAATAAGCTAATGTTTTTAAAGAATACTAACAAAATCGTACTTACCGATGATACGAAACACCTCCATTACGAAGATTTTTTCTCCTACTATCGTTTTTGCACTCCAGAATGTAACAATACGTCATAGTTACAAGGATTATGCGGAAAAGTCAGGAACGACGCGAGACTACCAACTCCAAGCGATGTTAGACACGACTGATAACGATTGGGATCAAATAAGCGTACCTACGCTTAATTGTGGCACGCTAAACACTCCTACTTTGCGCTTTCACTTGTTTTTTCTATTCCGTGGTTATGATCGAAGAATTATAATGGAATGAAGAAACAAAAAAATTTTGAAGACAATACCTATATTAAATTAATGCATTTTTTATAAATTCCTTATTAGGATAATCTTATATATATATTATTATTATTATATATTAAATTTTTAAAGATAAAAATGCAATGAAACAATTCCTGGTGGGCGGGACTCGAACCCACGAACCTCGCTATCGCGGCAAGGCGCTCAACCGCTGAGCCAATATATAAAATTATATTAAATGAAAAAATAATAATAATGAAGAACAAATACTGCAGAGAAAAAAAATACTGAAGACTAGTAACTCTGTGGCTGAATGTATGATGATTTAGACCTTTGCCTTCTATATTTGAGAAAACCGAACAAACGAACACCCCGAGTCGTGTTCGGAAACGTAACACTTTAACACTGGGTAGTGTAACAGAGTGCGACAAAAATATTGAAAAATACTTAGAGAAGAAGAGATGCATATAGTGTAGTGACATTACCCAGTGTTAAAGTGTTAGTTTACGAACACGGCCCCGAGTTATTGATTTGAGATATGGATGGAAAATCCAGAATCCAGTGGGAAAATTATGGATAAAATAAAAAGGCTGCTATTTTTATTACTCTAATTAAAGTTGTGCTGATAGTTTTATAAACAATCGCTATAGATTAAGAAAATGGAGTCAGAGGAACAGAAAGTGGCAGTAGCAAAAGCAGAATTAGTGGATTTGATTAAAAAGAAGGCTGAGATTTCGGTAAACAATAGTCTTTATGTTTTTGAGTTAAAACTGAACAGGGGACTTCGACTTGTATGAAACCTCATCCACAAAGATTTCGGCGATACCTATCCTTTATTACGTGATTCAGATTGAAGCGCCAGTAGGTACATTATTAAATGCCGAAATGGCTATTTTCCTTTCATTAGAGTACAAATATGATATGCATTGGTTCAGCTTTTCTTTAAGTGACGTCGTTAAAGCTCGACGTTCACTTCAAATTGTAATTTTAGGAAACCAGAGGTTAATTTTTTTTAAATCCTTAAATTATAAAAAAAATTAAATGAAAACATAATTGGCTATTAAATATATATTTTTTAATAAAAATAACAATATAATATACAAAAATAAGTATAAAATTCTAGATTATTTTCCCTTTCCAACAATGTAAAAAGATTGATATTAAATTTAGTCTTCAATTGTGAAATAAATTGAAAATAATTCACAAATTTCGGCCTCGGTATCAAATTTCATAAACATGCTGAAATTTCATTGAAATATTGTTTATCTTAATACTTTTCTATAATAAAAGTATATGATTATGGAAATAGTGAACTATTATTATTCATTTTTTAGATATTATTTTATTAAAAACCAACTGTAAAACACAAAAGCCCGCCAAAAGCTGCCATTTAGACTAGGATTCAATATACAAACTATAAAATATAGTTGTAATGTTAAAAAACAAATCTTCAAGATTGTTTTCATGTGTAATAATAGCCGGAAATACTATTTACGAGATATATTTCAACAATATTCTTCATAATTTTAATTCCAATGCAATAGTACAACGCCAACTAAAGTTTTTATATTTTTTTGTTTTAAAAGAATCATTCTATTTAGCCACCTACTGATTATTTAGTGAAGTAATATCATTGTCTGTGATATTAAAACAACATACAACAAACAAACTAAAAAGAGACAATGTAATTCACTAGATGGTGCTTAGAACAATGACGCATTGTTCAAGTGTACTGGATACTAAAGTATCCAAGGACGTAGGACCCTATTTTTTTTTTTGGACGGTTGAATGGTTATACTCTATTAAATGTAGCTTGATTGATGGCAGAAGCCACTTCATTTAAAAAGACAGTTCCTTCTTTTTTTTTGTAGGAAAAAAAGAATAATCACAATATTTTTTTTTTAAATACTTACTAAATTACATATGTTATCAAATTGTAAAAATCCACTTTATTACCATGTTATTTGCCGCATCTACTTTTTCAGGTTGATAGTTAGTGCCTTGATTTATCTTTTGCCGGTTGACTTCTATTCACCCGCTATTCCCAACATTTCTTTGTATACCTCGGCCTTTGTAGTTTGCTGGGTGTGCAGCGTGACTAAGGGCACCCGCTGTATTACTGTTGTGTTTAAGACAGTTTGCTGTTTTGTGTGACGAATTGGTATGGTCTACATGCAGTAATTTTTTGAGTGCCCATATTGTTGACATCTTTGACACTATTATAGTTTTTCTCCTCTTGGGATCCTCTACAGATGCTGCTTGGTGATAGATATATTTCAGGTCCTTAACTGCTTTATTGTTAGCCAAAGTCAAAATCATTGCTTTCATGTAAATCTTTACAGATATTTATGAATAGTCAAAAAAAAAAAAAAAATAACAATGAGGCCTTAGAGTGCATTTGGTTAGGCAGCTATTCATTAACAAAAGAATGACAAATATTTATTAAACCTCAATATTAGATTTATTTGAAGTTATAAATCTAATATGTATAAGGATCGTTTTTTTTAAGGGCGTAATTACTAACTGTAAAGTCGATCCCCTCAGAGACACCCTGGAGAAAACAAAAACCAGCAAGTAAAAAACTCTAGTGCTTCACACAAACTAAAAGAGCACAGCTATTGATTTGCTTATGCTATGTAGCATATATATATAGTAGCATACTCAAAATGCACCCCACTGAACAACATGCGTAAAACAACCTATGGCCGAGTATTTGTTACCAGTGTACAGAACTACACAGTTGTATAAATTAAGTATAAATAAGCAGGTAATCATCAATGATTTCCTTATCCAAAGGCAAAATTTACACAATGTAATAAAAATTAATTATGTAATATTAAATTATTACAATATGGGACACTACATACCTACTAAGCTAGGGTACATTCTACATATGTAATAAGAAATTTGTTTACTAGTTGCGAGACCTCAATTGCATATCAGGAAGGTTCTAGACATATTTATCGTTAAAATAGTATTTTACACTATAGTAAGCTTTATCAATTAATATGTGTTTCATACAATTTTTTAACTTTATTTCACTCAGATCTATAATGCTTTTAGGTAATTTATTAAATAACCTTATACTGTTAATGCGAAACATTTATTAGTTTTTTGCAGTCTAAACTTTGATATATTGATTTTATCTATATTTCTTAAGTTTAAATTATGTCTATCGCTGTTTTTACTAAACATATTTAAGTTTTCCTGACATACAATAAATTCTCATATCTATATTGAGATGGTAGTGTCAATACATCAATCATAGGAAAGATTTCTCGAAGAGAGTCACGAGCTTTCATGTTTTATGTTTCCCAAAATGGCCATCTTCTGTAGAATAAATATAGTATCAATATCTGTCGCAGATCCCCACATTAAAAGACCATATGTCATTATACTGTGAAAATAGGCGAAGTACACTAGTCTGGCTGTTGCAACATCAGTTAATTGTCTGAAGCAGCAGACAATTAACTGATACACTGCATATGCACTATTGGATAAAGTATTAATGTGAGCATGTATATGTCTGCTGATCTTAAATGGTTTATTAGTTCTCCATTAATGTTTACGCCACAATTTTTCCAGTCCAAGTTTTTAAAAACTTCTTCTAAAACTGTTTTGGTCTATGTTTTTAATAATTCTAATATATTTACTGTCTATTTCTTTCCACTGTAGTTTGGAATCAACTGTGATCCCTAAAAACACAGTGGAGTCAACAAATTCCCATTTTCACTGTGGCATTGATATTAGGCAACGTAAAATTTCAGGCACTCTTCGTCTTCTTTGAATTTAAAACTAAATTATTTGCCGTGAACCATTTTGAAACCATTCCTAGAGTGTCATTGCTGCCGATAAAATATATTATCTTTCCTACTAATTTTAAATAGTAGGGATTTATTTCCCTATTATTAGTCTCCTGTACCATATGTGGAAGATTTTCTCATTTGACAGGAGTGACTTATTCTAATAGTTCAGTTAGCTCATTAACATTTTCTATTTCATACAACATGATAGGAGGAGGTTTGCTTACTTTCTCTTTGGGTACATAAACCCCTGCAGTTTATATTCTTCCCGGAGTTGGAGTTGAGCACATTTTATATCGCTTATGTTGCTTTGCCTTGTTAATTTTTCCTTTTGTGTAGGTTTGTTACAAAAGCATACAGCAATACAAAAAACTAACAAATATAATATTTTTAAAATGTAGAGAATGCAAGTAAAGAGATATAATACAGATATGTGATAGTATTGAAATAAACATGAAAAAGGGAAGATATAAGGCATATAATATAATTAAACAACTAGATAAAAAGTACAACAATAATGGATGAACAGGGTAAGATTTTAACTTTTATGCTGTGTAATGCCAGGTTGTGAAGCATGTCTTGAAGCAAATGCGCCGTATCCAATATTAAGGGCTATGACATCTGCATATCTTAAATGGTTCATTAGTTCTCCATTAATGTATACGCCACAATTTTTCCAGTCCAAGTTTTTAAAAACTTCTTCTAAAACTGTTTTGGTATATGTTTTTAATAATTCTAATATATTTTCTGTGTATTTCTTGTTCATAGAGTGCTCTCCAAATTCTATGGTGTTCTATAGAGTCAAAGGCTTTAGCATAGACTGCAAAGGCTATATAGAGAGGTCGACCATACTCTTGGGTTTTTTCTATTAGTTGTTTAATAGTATGAATATGATGTATTTTTGAATAAGCTGACCTGAATTCTTCCTGTTCTCTAGGTGGGGACTTAAATATAGATATACTAAATAAATACCAGCGATAAACAAAAACTAATAACACTGTTTAATTCCTTTCTAAATTTTTTAATGGAACCGACATCACTTCAACAAGAACAGGGTCTTGCATAGATAATATTTTTACTATCGTTCTCTCTCGTATAGCTCAGTTATCATCGAGGTTCGTTCAGATCATTAATGTTTATTGTAGATAATAGAACAGTCACAAATTAAACCTGTAAGTAAAATTATAAAGTTTAGGCCTTTTACAGATCATAGACACATTGAAATGATTCATAGAAACTTTTATAATAATAATAAATACCATCACGAGTGCCTTTTTGGCTCCCGAGAACCGTTTAAACGGCCTCAGGTACCCAGAGGAGGGATTGACCCATCAGGTGTTGGCTGTTGCCTCCGAATACCATTTCGCCGATGGTATTATTGATGGAGTATATTGAAATATAATAGTAATTAACCAGACATCACATATTCCAATCTACATGAAATAAAAAACCAAGAATTTAATAATGTATTTAAAATAACGACCAATGAAATAAATAACAAATTATTTTTTTCTACCTGGGCTACGTTTAAAACTTCTTAAAGTTTAAAACTTTTTTGTTTAAAGGTTCTGAAAAAAAACCTCCTAGTTGCCTGGTTATCAAATCACGTCCTTGCGCTTCACAAACAGGAATTCAAATTCTTTGTAGATAATCGGGTCCGGGGTCGTAAACATGTCAGAAACTATTCAAAATTATTTTTAAAAGTTTGTGCCTTAGCTAAATCTATTATGGCTCAAAAATCAATCACTTAGAAAATAAGTCAAAATTTGTATGGAAAATGATTAACACTGAAACCGGTAAGAATATAATTAGTCAAAATAATCTCTCAATTAAACAAAACGGAGTTATGATATCAGATTAAAAACAGTAGCTGAGTTATTCGAAGATTGTTTTGCTAATATCGCTGTACAAACCACGAACTGTATTAAAAATTATATAGGCTATCTGTAAAAGCTTTATAATTCATCGTTCACACTATAGGACCGGCACTACTGGCTAATATTTTCAATGGGTGTGTAAAGTTAATAAAGGAATTTTTCCTCACTTTATGAAACACAGTAAAATAATTCCGATTCTCAAATCCATCAATAAAATTGATCTAAATAATTATCGTCCAGTCTCTGTCCTCCAGCTTAAGAAAAATATTCGAAATAATTATGCTTGGTCAACTGTTATACCTATATAATAGTGTAATAATAATAATATTTTTTAGAAAACTATGGCTGACTTGGAGATGGGAATTCATATATATGAGGAGTCTTATCTTGAGGAAACCCAGGTCTTTGGCAATATAATTCAGGGCTGGGGCCGCTGCTTTGCTAACAGAAATACGAACAAGCGTAAAATGAACAAAGGTAGACCGAAATTCACAGAAGCTGACCGATTATTTTCAAATTCATCTGTCACATCAAAGGCGGTAAGTATTAGTCCATAATAATCCCGAGTTTAGTCCATAATATTAAACATAGTTTAAAAGCGGTAAATAATACTTAGTGGTATCCCACCAGACATTACCCTACACGGGAAAAAAGAAATTCTTTTATTAAGAATATATTGTTTCATATATGGCGGAAACAATATATGCTTGAATATAAAAAATGTCTTATATTAATTAAATATTATTTTTGACTACCTAAAGTAAATGTTCTTAACCCAAGTAAAATTTTACTTAATTTAAGAATAATATTGCTTCCTCCATATATGAAACAATATATTCTTGAATGGAATCCAAGAATTCCTTTTTTTTCTGTGTATCTGTGTGGAAAATTTCATACGAAGCGGTTTTGGAGTCAGACAAAAAAGTTTTATAATATCAATGATAATATGTAGGACAAATTACACGTATTGCTTTGGTCACAAACTAAGCTCTAGGCATGTACTATGTGTATCAGACACAACGATATAGTATATATTATATTTTATAAACACACACACTAAAATTTATTAGGATTAAGTAAGATCAAAGCCTCTATTCCCAAAATCTCTCACAAAAAATATACCACATAGGATATTTTGGGAATTTCATTGCTAAGTCATTTTGTTGTTCCCAAAATCTCCCACCAGTAATCTTCATAATTAGAACACCAAATTATTTTGACAACATCTACTTGGGTTCCCACGGTCTGGCGGCGATGATGTGGCAGTTAGTGGCAGCAGGTACTTCAATTCGGTGCGGTATCCCTCAGCTGGGTCTGTCGGGCCCCTGGGCACAGTGCGTCTTGTAGTAAGCAAGCGACTTGTTAACTTAAGCAGAAGCAGTGGAGTGAACGTTCAGCGTCTAGTCATCTCTATCCCCCCTTGCGGGAGACGGGAAACTGTTACGAGGTCGTGACCTCTTTCAATAACAGCTGTTCGCTACCCGTGACTACGGATAGGTCTTTGCGTGCCTTTTTACTGGTCAACGGATTCAAGGGGCTCTGTGGAGAGTCCGTGATGCCGGTCCTTCACGTGAAGCAATCGTGCTAGCTGTCGAGTGAGTCGCTTTCGCTTCCCGAACTGCTATCACTCTCGCTCGCGAGAGGTACCAGGTCGCGCGCATATCGTCGTTTGGCATCCGGTGGTCTCGCATGCATAGGCGTCAGGTCCCGAATGTGCGGGTGGCCTGACGCATCTCCACGCGAGAACATACGGGTGGTCAGACGAACGATGAAGTCGTGCAGTGTTTCCATCCGGAGGTCTCGTCGCAGCGAGTCATTGCGCATATAAATTGGTGCGCCCGTTATTGCGCGCAGGCTTCTACTTTGTTGCGCCTCTATTTGCGCCCTTTGTTTATTCCCACACAACGCGTACCAAGCTGGTGACGCGTAGGTGAGAATAGGCCGAACATACAGTTTGTAGATGGTAACTTTTGTTTTTAATGGTAATCCGGATGAAAACACTGGACGCAGCCGACAGCGTGCGACCGCCGCTTTAGCTCGCGTCATTGTGACGTGCGGCTTCATTTTCAGTTTGTGGTCAATTTTGACTCCGAGGTACATCACAGTTTTGGACCAGTGAACGGACTGTCCACAAAGCTGGAGCGGGGGGGGGGGGTACGGCCCACTCCTCGGTCCTCTCTGCGGATAATGATCGCCTGGGTCTTTTTAACGTTTACACGTAGGCGCCATTTTGAGAGCGAGCCAGTCTGGAAGCTGAGCTGGTCAGAGGAGCTCGAGCTGTCTCGTACTACGCGACGAGGTATTTCGGTTCGCAAGATTTTGAACAAAAGCCCGTTATGCCAGACTTTGTCGAATGCTTTTTCCATGTCTAGGAGAACAGCACAGGAGAAGATTCGCCTATCAGACGCCATCGTCATCCTGTGCAGGATTCTCGTCAACTGGAGAGTCGTCGAGTGCTCGCTACGAAAACCAAATTGTTCGTCGCGAGGAGAGAAACGAGGTACGATATGTCCCAAAAGTAGCTTCTCAAAGACTTTGGAAATCGCCGGTAATAAAGTTATCAGACGATAGCTTTCTGGGAGCTTGATATTCTTCCTAGGTTTTGGTATCATAATGATGCGCCCCTTCTTCCACATTGTTGGGAAGTGACCCGTGCGCATGATGCCATTGAATAGGCGGGTGTAGGCTGCGATTGTTCGCGGTGACATGCACCTGACAGCCATATTGTTAATGCCATCGGACCTGGGGGCCTTCCTGGGTTTTACGCGGCTGAAGGCACGCGCTACCATACCAGGGGAGAATATCACTGAGGGTTCCGTCTCGGGTATCGCGTCTTGGAGGCTGGCCTCCACTACGCGATCTACCTCTGCGACATGATCTATGGAATCAGGTGGGTTAGGACGAAACTGTCCTTCTAGGCATTCGGCAAATATCCTGTCACGATCTTCCGTTCAAAACCTCGGGGCTCCGTCGCTATCGAGGAGGGGATGAATCGGTGGTGGCGTACCGGACATCGATCATCACAGCCGGTGAACTCTCTGTAGGTCGCCGGTTGCGTCCTGGATTCGAGCTTCCCAACGGTCGGCGTAAAGCTTGTCGAGGGCCTTCCTCACTCGAGCCGCGAGCGCGTTTAGGTCGGTCTTCACTGACGGGCAGCGGGTACGCTGCCACAGTTTCCGCAGATCCCTCTTACTTTTCAGTAAGTCCCTGATGTTCTGGGGAAGGGGTGGTGAGCCCCTTTGCGGGGGGGACTCCGTGGAGGCCCCCCTCTAGGGACTTGCGGGACTGTACAGTCAGTTCGGACGCGAGC
This sequence comes from Monopis laevigella, assembly GCA_947458855.1. NCBI lineage: Eukaryota > Metazoa > Arthropoda > Insecta > Lepidoptera > Tineidae > Monopis > Monopis laevigella. The sequence continues at coordinate 11,074,245 of OX381576.1, read as the reverse complement.
CTATCCACGTCCGCCGGCGTCGAGATAGGGAAAGTCGGCGTGAAATCGTCGAGCGACCTTGTAATTTTTTCCCAGTTAACGCGTTTACGTGGTACTGGAAGAGAGGCATTGGTAGGGAGGGTGGACAGGGTGACTAGGACCGGGAGGTGGTCGTAGTCTAGGTCATTGAGAACTTCCTGCTCCGGGGAACAGGGCAGGTTACGGTGAACCAGTATGTCCAGCACGTCCGGCGAGAGCGTACTCTGCACTGGCACTTACGCCAGTCCGCACGGGCCGGACACACAGAACCCCGCCCGCTCCGATTCCCGTAGCAGGAGTTTCCCCGCGGGATTAATTTGGCCGGAGTTCCAAGCTGGGTGCTTGCAGTTGAAGTCGCCGGCGACGAGGATCGGGACTTGCGTATCTAGCAGTCGACGCAGTCCCCTCGTGTCAAGCTTCGCCTGCGGCGGCTTATATGCAATGCCACACCCAACGATTATAACAGATTACAACGAACTATAGAGAGATTGGAGTGACAGGATTGGGAGGGGTTGGTGGATGATGTTCCTACGTACCAAGACCATTAGCCCACGATAGGCGCGGCCCTGGTCCGTAAGTTCATCTTTCCGGTAGGCGATGTAATTGGGAATCTTGAAGGGGATCGAGGAGGAGAGGAGGGTCTCGCTAATCAGCGCCACGTCTACTCTCTGGTCTCTAAGAAAAATTTGCAAAGTGCGACGTTGCTCTCGCAGTCCGCGGACATTCCAGTGCAGCGAGCCAGTCCGGTGAGTCCGGACATAATAAAATTGCAGATTGAGGTTTCTTCCCGGCCTCCATAGCTCGTAATATATCGAGGAGGAGCGTGGCTACAGCCTTCACTGGAATGAGTTCCAGCGCTCTTTGCGCCACGTATTGTATCGCTGATGGCGGTGCGGTGGAGTCCGGTCCGGCTCGGGTCTTTCGGCTTTTGCTTTTCCGGCCCCCTCGCTTTTTGCGCTTGGGAACGGAATTCCTCGGCCGCAGCTCGCGGCGAAAAACGGGGCAGGAGGTGTTATTTGCGGTGTGGTCACCGAGAGCGAGGGCACTCCTTTGCCGGATGCCCCTCTCCACATCTGACACAGGCCTGCGGTCTGTGACACATGTGGGAGGAGTGCCTAAACTGCTGGCATCTGTGACATTGCGAGGGGCCCTTCTTTCCCCTCCAGGCTTCAATGACAACTCCCTTCATGTCCAGCAGCTCGGTCACGCTGTACACTCCGGGAGTGAGGTCTGCGGTTCGTCGCAGCTGGGCGAAGAATATGCATCCGGGACGTCCGGAACGTCCCAGAATTTGTTTAACAAATTCAGGGTCGTACCCGAGCTCCCGAAGTGCTTCTTGAATTTGTAGCTCTTCTGTATTGACCGGCAGACCTCGAATCGCAACCTTCAGGCTGCGCTCTGCCGGGAGTGAATAAGAGAACCACGAGAGGTTCTCTTCTTTCTCAATATGGGTCAAGTAACGCTGGACCTCGCGGAATTCAGCGTCACTGCGCGGCAAAAATCGAATGCCGTTCCCAAACGGCCGTGCGTTGACAGGGTGCCCTAGCTTAGCTTTGAGCACCCGGAAGTGAAACGCCTGGGCGGGCGAAGGCCGGTCTAGCCGCGGTCGGAGGGCCGGCGGCACTCGATCGGGCGCCCAGCGTGTAGCGCTGGGCATCGGTGGTCAAGCGGGCGGCGAGGCCGGGGCGGGTGGAAGCCCCGGGTTGGGAAGCGGCGACCGGGCGCGGCGCGCTCCCAGTCGGCTGGGTAGCGGGTCCGGTGCGGGCCGCATCGCTGTAGCGAGCGGCGCCAGCACGGGCAACGGTGGTGGGGCGAGCGGCACTCGCGTCCGGTTGATCGTGTTTGGGCGCCACAACCCGTGCGCGCCGTGGGTCGCGCTGCGGGAGTGGTGCCAGGCTGGTTCTCGGGGTCGGCGGGGGGTGCGGGGGCCGCGGAATGGCGTTCGCGGCGCTCCCTCTTCTCCTCCGGCGATGGAGAGTTGCCGCTGTTGCGGCTGCGGGGTCTCTTGACTCCTAGGGTGAGCCGCTCGACGACCGACTGCACCCTAGGGTCCAGGTGGGGCTTCGGCTGGCCGGAGGCTTCAGGGTCTTCATCTTCGTCCGAGGTTTGCGTGCTGGCAATTGCTGAAACAAACTCGGCGAGGACCTCCGGAGACAGCCCCGATGCTCGGACTCTTTCAATAAGGAAGGACTCCTGGGCATCGGTGTCGCCGGATGCGGTGGCCGGAGGTGATGGCGATGCAGGCGGCGGCGGGCGGCCGTCCGAGGCTTCTTCCATCTCCGGCGATCTTCGGTTGCGAGGTTGGAGAGGGGGTATTCTCCTGCGCGGCGATTGGCTGATACCGGTCGCGGAGTGGGGATAGGGATCCCCGAACGCCCGTGCGCGAGACTGGAAAATACGACAAGTCCGAATGTTCAGTAGGGTACCTCCCACTTTTATACTTTTGGAGTGTGCCCTTCCTCCCGAGATACCGCACTGCCTGATTTTAACCCAACTGCGGGGTGATTACGCGCACAACGCCCAGCTAAACTTTAATCGATATGTAGCAATTCTGACGTAATGTAAACCTATTGAATATTGACAGACAACAACGTCATTTTGGTTAAAGTTTAGCTTAACTTCGTACGGCGTAATAGGCCTACTGGTCTCGTTACAGATGCAAAAACAGTCAAGTTACCGTAAACAGTTATGTTTCGGTTTTAGTCTGTAGGTTTACCGGTTTTCGGAGGACTAAGGCATCGATTTCTTGTCGGGGTAGTAGTCTTCTTTTTACAAAGTAAGGGTCATATCTCTTCGATGTGATCGTTTCTTTCCATTAGGCGAGATTGAGGTAAAAAGCAGACTCTATTTATAATTAAAATATATAAACAATAAGGTCTAGGAGGTAAGGGTCTATACTATATACTTCGTTATGCCGGCCGTCCTGTTTCGTTGGCCTTATAGATACATAAACCGTATTTTTTAAATATATATTTATTTTAAAGATCTGGATACATGTCCTTTTGAGCCACACATAAACCGTCAAAATAATGACCTAGTCATGTTTTGGTTTAAGTCATTGGTTTCACCGGTTTCTGAAAACTATTGAATCGATTTCTTATCCAGGTAGTAGTTTCATTTTGGGGTGCGGTTACGAAACGGGTAGTTAATTTGATGATAAAGCAGCGCGTGGCTACTAATTTTAAAATCTCGTAATGCAAATTGTTCGTGTCGCTGTCCGTTTGGTAATTATTTAGCCGGCATAGCGAAGCGTTCAATGCTGTTAAACATTAATTTATTGATCGACCCATTTATGGATTTTGTAGTTCTGCTTACCAATAGGTGGATATAAAGTTAGACAAAATATCCTATATATCTCAGCCCACTGTCTGTAGGTGTATCGAAACATTTTACTCTCACAGATAATAGCTATTTATCAAAAAATAAGATCGTGCCAGTAGCTTTAGAGAGATGCCCGTACAAATAAACAGAGAGACAGACAGACACAAATTCAAAAAAATATACATTATTGTTCTGGAGCTTATTTAGAGTGATATATTTTTTTTACTGAAGATTTTGGCAATAAAGTGTCCAAAGTCCCCAAATGCTGTAATATATAAATAATATTAAATATTACATTACAGGCTGTCAGCAGCTTCATTGACCCTCCAGAAGCTAACAGTAAGTATCGTTTTTGCTACCCATATCATTGCTATCAGGCTTGCAGTTTTACTGAACATATTATTTGACCTGCTGGAGAGAGTCCAAAGATGAGCAACAAAATTGCCTCATATGAAGAACGCTTAAAACTTCTAAAACTAACTAGCTACATTTAAATCAGAAAATATTATTAAATATATATTAACATACCAGGGCCTATTCCCCAATTTTTACACTATCAGGGGGCCAATAGCCCCCTGATAGTGTAAAAATTGCCAAAACTGTGAAAATAAACACATACACAACATATAGTAGACATAAGCGAAAGCTTGTCTATACTATAATAATATTATAACTAAATGTTTCATAATTTGCATTTTTTAGAAATTAGATAATAAAAATAACATTTTAACTATAGTTCTATTAAAGTTCCTCATTACTATTATTATAAAATAATCATTTATACTATTTTCAGATGAACATAATAATAAAGTTGAAACAATCAAGACCTCAAAAAAGTCCAACCAAAGCATTGGTGGTTCTGTGCAAAGTATCATTTGTAAGCTTCCTATAAAAGGATTGTCTTCTGGCCGTTTCGGTACCAAGGGTCTCTTCACGCAATCAGAATCTAGGGTGTCTTCCCATGATAGTCTCAATATCAAAATGCCTTCCGCAGCTTCTGGCAGTCGGCCTGCTACTGAGGTAGATGTAATAGTTGAAACAAAAAAGAACTCTAACAAACCAAAAAAGTCCAACCAAAGAGTTGGAAGTTCTATGGAGAGCAGCGCTTCTAAGCCCAAGAAAGAGAGTGCCGATAAAGTATCTTCTGGCCGTTCCAGTACCAAGGGACGGCAGAAAAGATTGCACTCAGACTCCAGGGTGTCTTCCCATGACAGTCTCAATATCAAAATGCCTTCCGCAGCTTCTGGCAGTCGGCCTGCTACTGAGGTAGATGTAATAGTTGAAACAAAAAAGAACTCTGACAAACCAAAAAAGTCCAACCAAATCATTGGAGGTTCTATGGAGAGCAGCGCTTCTAAGCATTCCAAAAAGGAGAGTGTCGATAAAATGTCTTCTTGCCGTTCAAGTACCAAGGGACGACATAAGAGATTGCACTCAGACTCCCGGATATCTCCCTATAACGGTCCCGACAGCAAGATGGCGTCTGCAGCTTCTGGCAGTCGGTCTGCCAACCAGATAGATGTTGTGGTTGACACAATTAAGACCTCTGTCAAACCAAAAAAGTCCAACCAAAGCGTTGAAGGTTCTATGGAGAGCTGCGCTTCTAAGCTTCCTAAGAAAGACAGTGTCGATAAAATGTCTTCTGGCCGTTCCATTACCAAGCGCCTCTTCAGTCAATCAGACTCCAGGGTGTCTTCCCATGACAGTCTCAACATCAAAATGCCTTCCGCAGCTTCTGGCAGTCAGCCTGCCACTGAGGTAGATGTATTGGTTGAGGCAAAAAAGAACTCTGACAAACCAAAAAAGTCTAACCAAATCATTGGCGGTTCTATGGAGAGCAGCGCTTCTAAGCATTCCAAAAAAGAGAGTGTCGATAAAATCTCTTCTGGCCGTTCCAGTACCAAGCGTCTCTTCAGTCAATCAGACTCCAAGGTGTATTCCCATGACAGTCTCAACATCAAAATGCCTTCCGCAGCTTCTGGCAGTCGGCCTGCCACTGAGGTAGATGCAATGGTTGAGACAAAAAAGAACTCTGACAAACCAAAAAAGTCCAACCAAATTATTGGAGGTTCTATGGAGAGCAGCGCTTCTAAGCATTCCAAAAAAGAGAGTGTCGATAAAATCTCTTCTGACCGTTCCAGTACCAAGCGTCTCTTCAGTCAATCAGACTCCAAGGTGTCTTCCCATGACAGTCTCAACTTCAAAATGCCTGCCGCAGCTTCTGGCAGTCGGCCTGCCACTGAGGTAGATGCAATGGTTGAGACAAAAAAGAACTCTGACAAACCAAAAAAGTCCAACCAAATTATTGGAGGTTCTATGGAGAGCAGCGCTTCTAAGCATTCCAAGAAAGATAGTGTCGATAAAATGTCTTCTAGCCGTTCCAGTACTAAGGGGCGACAAAAAAGATTGCACTCAGACTCCAAGATGTCTCCCCATAACAGTCCCGACAGCAAGATGCCTTCCGCAGCTTCTGGCAGTCTGCCTGCCACTCAGATAGATATAGTGATTGATAAAAACAAGAACCCTATCAAACAAAAAAAGTCCAACCAAAGCACTGGAGGTTCTATGGAGAGCATCGCTTCTAAGCTTTCCAAGAATGAGAGTGTCGATAAAATGTCTTCTGGCCGTTCCAGTACCAAGGAACGACAGAAAAGATTACACTCAGACTCCAGAATGTCTCCCCATAACAGTCCCGACAGCAAGATGCCTTCCGCAGCGTCTGGCAGTCTGCCTGCCACTCAGATAGATATGGTGGTTGAAAAAAACAAGAACTCTATCAAACCAAAAAAGTCCAACCAAAGCACTGGAGGTTCTATTGAGAGCAGCGCTTCTAAGCTTCCCGAGAAAGAGAGTGCCGATAAAGTATCTTCTGGCCGTTCAAGTACTAAGAGGCGACAGAAGAGATTGCACTCAAACTCCAAGATGTCTCCCCATTACAGTCCCGACAGCAAGATGCCTTCCGCAGCCTTGGGCAGTCGGCCTGCTACTTAGATGTGGCCAATATAAATAACAGTCACATTAAGAATAATCATCACAAAAATTCCAAGTATATATTATAAGTAATATATTACTCCCTGGCGTACTCGTATAACAAGAAGTATATACACGGTGCTGGGTTGGTTAAATCGTTCACATAATATCTACAATATTTTAAGTAACCAGTGTGATGGTGTCTTCTAAACCAAAAAGGACGATGATGAGGGAAAATGTATGGGACTTAGATTTGGTCTAATCTATCACTAACAATTCCTATGTATGTAAAAAAAATATCAGCCAAAACATAAAATAAGACAAAATACGGATTGGAAAGTTGGGTTGGGGCAGGAACCAGCACTTAGTTTAAGCAACAAGAAAATGCACTGAGGAAAGTTTTTTACTTTTACATTTATAGATTTAGAAAATATTGTAACATTTTACAAGGAAACAGGGGGGCCTTAGAGAAAATGCCGGCGAGGCGACATGTTGCCTCGATTCAGTCAAAAACGTATGGATTTCGACAGTTGAAAATCACTAGCACTATAGGTTGTCATAACTTTCAAGAGTCGATATGGGACATTTTAATACTATTATAAATACCTAAAATGTTATATAATATGACTCTGTTTCAACCAAGTAATCAAAGTATCCATGTAAATATTGTGAAACACTAACCATATAGTTTTTGTAACTAATGATGACCAGGAAGGAAACACGAAACTTTTGAATGTTTTTTTATTCTGTATAAACTTAAAAACTAGTGAACCCATTTCAAAAATATTTCACACATGAAAAGCTCTATATTGCGAGCATGGGCTGTATTTTATTTTGAATCCGATTTCTTTGAAATTAAACGGCTGCGGAAACCGCAGGGCACAGCTAGTTTTCTATATTTTTGTTTACATTCTTGACTGAAAAATATATTTTTGAGCCATAAAGATTATTTCCAGAGTATTTCCATTCAAACAAAACACCGTATGTAATTCGCGATTTCCACCTGGACCATTTCTGCATTTGATCAAAATGTTACGCGACGCTAAAATATGGGACGCGATGGCCAATTACGATGACAGTCCCCGTATTTATGGGACGTATAGCAACCCTAACTATAGGCTCTTTCGACTGAGGGCAACGCGACCTGTCACCTTGCCTTATTTTTCTCCAAGGCCCCAGGATATTTGTAGAGAAAAGTCTAGAGACTTATGTTCATTATAACTATGAGTGCAGACTTATACAGAACTAATAGGTCTGTGTAGTGACTTGTATTTACAGGAAATGTTTTGATACTAAGAGTACTCAGTTTGATCTCATTTGTATGGCTATTTTATATAGCTTGTAAAACTATTTATTCATTATTTATAAGCTATTTATTATTAATACTCTTGATATTAGAAAATATATATATATATATATATATATATATATATATATATATATATATTTTCGGGTAAACCGCCTGGACACATGTTTTGTCATGTATATCCTTTTAAATCTTTTAGAAGATTCGTTTTTGTTATACATCTTATTCGTTTAGGTAGTTATTTGATTGTTTATTATATATGAAGAAGAAACGTGTTATTTTTTATTATTTTTTGATAAAAAAATATATATTACAAATTGATAGTTCCAAAGCTATTGAAATTAATAGGATATATCTTGAGTTGCCACCGTTGGAGTCCTAGACTTCTTTATGTTATATAATTTCCAAAAAACACAATTTTCCGCGGTGGCTTTGTTTATTCTTTAGTTAAAAAGTTTTGTTCTGTTCAGTATTTGAATATAAAATATTATTTATACAAAAAATATTTTTGTTATATTTACGTACTTTCTCGTAGGTACATACTTTTTTATTTATACTAAAATGTAAATCGCGCCGTATGGCTGTATGTATAACATGGCTTACATATCTTCTTAGGTTAAAGCAAGGGCGTAGCCAGGATTTAGTATCGGGGAGGTTCAAGCTTTGCTTAATTGTCAGCCCCCCCCCCCCTGGTTACACAGACACCCTAAAATAGTTTTAGGATCTACACATTACTAAGTACCTAGCCTAGGGTTGAAACGTCATTTGTATATAAAATTAGACTAATAGGCACATAACTCAATATTATCATAACTTAATAATTCAATATTGAGAAAAAATATTCTAATATACATAGTTACTTTGAAAGGATGTATTTGGGCTAATATGTGGTTCTGCTGATCAAATCGAACAACTTATCCCATGGAACCAAATGTCGCAAATGAAAAAAAAAATTGGCTTTTCCATACAAATTGGTAATTTTAACATTACTAGTTTGTATGGAGAAGGCAATATTTTTTTTCATTTGCGGCACGAAGTTCCATAGGAAAAGTTGTTCGTATTTATCAGCAGAACATCATATTAGCCCAAAGTACATCCTTTCAAAGTCACTATGTATATTAATAATAACCCTAACGAGAGGCAACATTTAAGTTAATATAACTGTAGGCCATTAGATCTCAACTGAACTTTATTGTGTCTGTGCAAGAGTCGCTATTTATTTAATTGATATTTCGGAGTGGGTCTTGGGTCTTATTTCTTCTGTCGTACAAGTATAAATGTAATAAAAACATTACCTATATTTAGTGAAAATCTATTTAATATTTTACTTGTTAACTTGTTCGTGTGCCATTTATTTTCTTCTTTATTTTTGACTGATTGACCAAATTACTCATCACCCAGCCGAAATTACTGTAGCTACAAACATACACCAATTTTAAGTTTTGCCCTTTTATATTAGTATTATTATTTTTGTTTAAATTAACTGTGCCATAGTGTTGTAAGCTTTTAATAGTCATTAAGATTTAGCAAAGTCCAAGAATTAAAATGTAACAAAATCTCATTTCCCTTTTTTGTGTGATTAAACTATACCAAAATGTTTTAAATATTTAATAGTTATTAAGATTTAGGGTACTTTAAGATTTCAAATGTAACAAGATCTCAATAAATAGTAATTATGACCTTCTTAAATCGTGTTTTTATTGATCCATTTTCATTTGAAAATATTGTATTATTTTGATTCAGAAGTAAATTTAAAAGAATTCGGAAGTAAACTCTAATAAATACTAATATGTTATTAAATATCTATACTAAACAACTAAAAATAAATTATTGTTGACTAAATTAGTTTAATATGTAGGAATATTACTATAAATAATGAGATTCTTCTATATATACACTGCTGCCAAAAGGATCCCCAAGACCCTGCAGTAGCTCTTATTGCGATACTATACGTCATCCGTGACCCCAGGGGGGTCGAATGCCCCGCTACTACTACTCCAGGGTTCCGATACAATAAGTTGCACTAAAACTTCCACTATACTTAGTCTAGCCATAAATACTGCAAAAATAAAAAAACATTACATTTGGAATCTGTAATTTTTATACGATTGTTTATTGTGTTTTCTCATTTTGGCGCCAAACCATTGTACAGCATTTTGCGATATTAAAATGGAGTGGGGTGATAAAGAGAACCGAATGGCTGTGATTGCATTACACAAGGTATGGAGCCAAATGGCATGCCCTCGATGGTCTGCAGAAGCGTGCATCTCGTATTATTGATGACGAAGAGCTCACTAACACCTTAGAGCCACTGCAGCTTCGCAGAGATGTAGCGTCGTTGAGCGTATTTTACCGCCTTTACCATGGACAGTGCTCTGAAGAACTTTTTAATCACCAAGAAGACTCAACCCCCTTGCTGTGGGGTTGTGTTCCGGCTGGGGAATACTCCCTGTTGCCAGGTGCGGGATCACAGCGGGCAATAGCCCGCCGGTGACTCATGCGCCGTAGGCGCTGGCCTTCGCGAAGCGAGGGCCGTGTGGTGTGTTTCCCTCCACAGAGGGGACGGAAATAGGATTTAAGGAGAGGGATAGGGGTAGGAGGTGGCGCGCTGCAGGCAAGTCCAGCGCGCCTAGGGTGGAGGATGGGCTTAAAGTCCTGGTGAGTCGCCGCCGAGAATTTCTCTCGGCAATGGCCTTCCCTCCGATGGCCGTGCGTGCAGCGGCGCGATTCCATGAAGGTGATCGTGGGGTCCGTTGTCGGCTCGGTCAAACATGCGTCGAGCGAGCCGTTCAACAAACACTTCCACTGATTCAACCTTCAGGTCGCCGCTGATTGTGGAGTTGTGCACAAACCACGGAGCGCCGGACGCCATGCGCAGAGACACATTCTGCAGACGCTGGATCCGTGTCTTGTTAGTGGCTGACAAGAGATGATGCCACGCTGGGGCTGCGTAGGTGAACCGGGAACGTATGAAGGTCTTGTAGACCAACACTTTTACCCGGAGCGGAAGCGATGATCTAAGGACCGGCCGGAGCATGGACCGGGCAGCTTTGGCTTGATGGCTCAAATGCTCGGCCATAGCGCCCATACGAAGGGACCGGTCGATGATGCACCCTAGGTATTTTATAGTGTCGGTCCATTGGACCTCCTGTCCCCGGTGTTTCAGCGGTGGTGGGCATCGGCGGCGTGTCGTCATAAGGGCTGCTGTTTTGCCCACGTTGACGGATAGCCGCCATTTGTCGAGCCAATAAGGGAGGATATCCAGCATCCTTTGCATTTTCGCGGCGTCGAGTCTAGGACTTTTGGAGGAGTAGAGGTAGGCGCTGTCATCCGCAAACAGCGCCAGAGTTACGTCCTGCTCTCCCGGGAGGAGGAAATCCGAGAGAGTAGGGATGTCGTTAGTATACAGAGCATAGCATAGAGTGCGGGAGAAAGGCAGCTTCCCTGGGGGACACCTGCCTCAATGGAGTACTCCGACTTTTTAATCTCATTCCCCCTTCCCCTTTCCGTTACAGAACCTCACGAGCAGATAACAGAATGCATGCGCATTCTGTGGCAGATATAACAATCCGCACAAAAAGATTTGGTGATTCGTACATCTGTCGTACTATTAAAATGTGGAATGCTCTACCTGCTTGCGTGTTTCCTTCATCCTATAACCTTGAGTCCTTTAAACGAAGCGTGAATAGGCATCTTAAGCCGGCATAATGGATGAAACCAGCTCTTACAACACAATTCTAAGAGCTGGTTGTATTCATTCTCGGACCTGCATACTGCTTTCGATCGGGTGGATGTGAGTCAAAATTGTGCGGCCGCTAATAACCTAGATAGTTAATTTCCACAGAGTTATAGAATTAACTTTGTTTTAATTTCTATTGTTAATTCGCCAAGTGTTTAGGCGCCTACAAATAAAATAATATGTTTGAGTGCTCGGAACAAGCACAAGAATCTGGAACAAGAAAAACCGGAGTCGCCACGATCACACTATCGTTTTTTTTTATTGGTTTCTATAATTTTTGTAATAAACTTTTTTCTTCCTATTTCACCGGATTTGAGAACCTAGCCTAGAGAATCCTCATATGTAGCGGGCATCGCGACCGTTAATTGGCATTTAGTATATGAATGATTTTTGGTTCTGGTCACAATGAATTTATTCATCAAGCATGAATAAATTTATTTGAGTTAGCAAAATTATTGATATGTTCCGTATGAGACTTCAAGATGGCGGCATTAACTATATTTTAAAATATTGACATGGTGGTACCTACTTGTTTTATTAGAAATCCCATTGACTTTATAAAAAATAAATAAATGGGACTTGTTATATGTAGGTTTTTGTGTGAGCTGAATACGTCTATTTTTAAATTCAAAATAATAATAATAATATGTAAGACATTTTACACTATTGCTCTGCAGGGTGATTACGTGTCTTAAGTTCACTTGCACGCCAATCGTTATGACGTAATTTTCTAAGATTTTTTGGGGCCATTGTTAAGAAGCCAAGTTTGATCTACGCCAGAATCATAACGGTTGGCGTGCAAGCGAACTTAAGACGCGTAATCACCCTGCTGGTCACAAACTAAGCTCTAGGATTGTACGATGTGTACCAGAAACAACGATATAATACATATTATATTTTATAAACATCCAGACCATGACAAATTGTACAGAAAAACGTACTAATGTTTTTTTACCATGGGTGGGAATCGAACCCACGACCTCCGGATACAGCGCCAAAGCACTACAAACACTAGTCTACGAAGGCGGTAAATAACGACCTTAATTTAAAAAAATCTATTTAGGTGTCGTTATTTAGATTTTTGTGTGAGCTGACCACGAATTTGTGGTCCATTTTGAAATCCAAAATGGCAGACTTAACTTTATTTTTAAAATCGATATGGTACTCGTTATATAGGTTTTAAGGTGAGCTTATCACGAGTTTATAGTCTATTTTAAAATCAAAAATGGTGGACTTAATTTACATACATACATATCATCACGGAACTAAGGCGCCCGAGACCGTCTAGACGGCCCAGGGTACACAGCGGAGGGGTTTTTAATCCCACCTCGTCGTAGTCGATGGTATGAGTCTACACCGAACAAGCGGCTAGCTCGTCGCGATGTTTTAAATAGACTCAATAACCCATCTATAAACAGTTTCACAGTCTGGTATAGTGAAACCGGGACCGACAGCTTAACGTGCTCTCCGAGCTATAGTGTGTCAAACAAATGTACATAATTTTTTTAATTAAAAACTCATTGGTACACACCGGGATTCGAACCATTTAATAATAATATAATTTAATTTAAATAAATCGATTTGGGATTTGTTATTTCTTTCTATTTTCTCCCATTCGGTGGCCGTATCAATAGGTCTACGATGCAATGGAGCAATGCCGTGAAGGTGGTCGTAAGGTCCGTTGTCGGCCCGGTCGTACACGCGACGTGCTAACAGTTCTCCTCGAGCGGTTCGACCTTCACGTCATCACTGATTGTTTTATTGCGCACGAACCACGGAGCGCCAGTCGCCATAGGCAGAGAGATGTTCTGCTGGCGCTGGAGTCGGGCTTTGTTCGTAGCCGACAGAAGTTGGTGCCACGTTGGGGTCGCATAACTGAGTTGGGGACGGATGAAAGTTTTGTAGACCGACACCCTGATCCGGAGTGGTAATTTAGACTTGAGAAGGAGAATCGAGTCGGCTGCCTTGGCCTTGCTCACAGCAGCAATGGCCATGGGGTCCATGCTCAACGACCGGTTAATTATGCAACCCAGATAATTAATGGAGTCGGACCTCCTATCCAATGGGCCGATTCCATTAAGGGTGACCAGTAGGGCGGACGTCTTTCCTACATTTACAGAAATTCGCCATTTGTTGAGCCACGAAGGGAGAACCTCCAGCATCTTCTTAGCGGCAAGCTTCGGGTCCTTATCGGACGATAGGTAGGCGCTGTCATCCGCGAACAGCGTCAGTGTAACATGGTATCCTGCTCTCCCCTGCCTAGGTGGCCAAAGAGAGTTGGGATGTCATTGGTAAATAATGCGTACAGCGCGGGAGATAAGTGTTCAAGTGTCAAGTATGAATGTATAGAGGTTAAAACTCATAAAGCTGAGCTTTAAAAGCTCATTAGGGACACAATTTACCTCTAAAGGAGTTTCATCTTGGTCACGGTAGAGAGCGGACGTGTGCGCATTATACTTCCTCTTACTCCCGTGCCAACTTCAATCTACCCTCGAACTCGCTGTCGAAGATTTCCTGCATCCTGAAGAAGTTTCTGCTGAGAACTTTCTCGTGTCGCTAACCAGGACGTCGACTAGGTTGTTGGGGCACTTCGAACAATCGTTGTCCCCCGAGCGCCATAGTCGACGGGTTAGGAAACAACAGACTGACTCGACTGACGTTCGTGGAGCGGCACGGGCCCAGTGCCGCTCCACGAACTCGGCTAACGGTTCGATCTTCACGTCATCGCTGATGGTTTTGTTGCGCACGAACCACGGAGCGCCAGTCGCCATACGCAGAGAGATGTACTGCTGGCGCTGGAGTCATGTTTTGTTCGTGGCCGAAAGTAACTGGTGCCACGCTGGTGCCGCGTATGTTAGTTTGGGACGGACGAAGGTCTTATAGACCGACACCTTGACGGAGTGGAGCATGGAACCAGCGGCCTTGGCCTTGTTTCTGGCTTGTCTGGCCATTGGGCTCATGCTGAACAACCGGTTGATGGTGCACCCCAGGTACTTAATGGAGTCGGCCCATTTGATCTCCTGTCCCCAGTTTTGGTAGGCGGCGGCGACGGTGGGTGACCAGTGTGTCTTTCCAACATTTACAGACATCCGCCATCTGTCGAGCTACGAAGGGGGGACGTCCTTCATCCTCTGCATCTTCTCGGCGGCGAGTATGGGATATTTGTGGAAGGTGAGGTAGGCGCTGTCATCCGCGAACAGCGCCAGGACTACGTCATCCTCTCCATAGTCAAGTTGACCAGAGAGTGTGGGTGAAAGACAGCTTCCCTGGGGGACGCCCGCGTAGATGGGGTATTCTACCGATGCCTTTCCCTCCACAGCTACGTGGAAGTGGCGGTTGTTGAGGAAGGAGGCCACTAACCGCGTGGCCATGGGGGGCACAGGCGAGTCGAGGAGTTTGTACACTAGGCCACAGAAGGCTCCTACCGTGGATCGGCCTGTAGCTCGCCATGTAGTGCAGCACCCGGGCTAGTTGGAGCGTGGTACTGTGTCCCTCGCGGAAGCCGAATTGCTCGGGTCGAATTTCGACGTAGCTCTTCAGCCTGCGGAGAAACAGACGCTCAAACAATTTAGCTGGGTGCGGAAGCACGGTTATGGAAGCCGATAGCTGCTAGGCTGTCGTTTGGCCTTGCCGGCTTCGGCAGCATTATGACCTTCCCCCGCTTCCAAGCGGTGGGAAAGTGACCGGTTCGAAGCACCCCATTAAACAATCTGGCAAGGGCCACTATGGCTTTGCGGGGAAGCTGCGTGAGTTGGTGATTAGAGATCCCATCGGGTCCTGGGGCCTTTTTGGGCTTAAGACAGATCACGTCGCGCTCCACCTCAGCCGTAGATATGAAAAAGTGCCCCGGGAGGGGCTCCGGGTTGGGACCATTTAGGAACTGCCGCACTGTATGCACTATTCGCTTGTTGAAGATTGTGTCGATCGAGGGAAAGGGCATGAATTGCCCCCTAAGGTGAATGCCCAGTAGGTCGGCTCGGTCCTGGGGGGCGTAGCGTTTTGTTCCCGCTCGATCGACCAGCGGGTGGATGGGTTGGGGAGTTCGAGTCAGTCTCCTGGTGAGGCGATACAGGGCTTCTAATACGGTACACTCCTGTCCTGGCGCTGTTCGCGGATGCCGCGGGGTGCCGCCTCCTTGGCCGAAATAAAGGACTCCATAAGTTGTCCGGCGGCAGCCTCAACATCTTGCGGCGTGGTGAAGGGACTGTTAGTGCATCAAATAAATAACACAATAGAGGATTTAACCTGTATATTAAGCTTCTACAATATATATTTAAATCTATCTTTGTATTACATATATTTTTACTAAGACATCAAAAAATTAATTAATTTATTTGTCAATGACATGACATTGACTTATATTTTTATTAAATATTTTTATATGACAAAACATTGGCAAACATTGGCAACAAATAAAATATTAAAGAAAAAGAACATAATATAGTTTGATGTGGGAAAGCGCCACAGGACCAATAAGAGAACAGGAGTTAAGGTTCAATCTGTATTGGTCCCAGTCGGTTTTTTACCGCCCTCTCGCGGCGACGTCGACCTGATTGCCCAGCACTAGGAGCAGAGGTAGGTGAAGGGAGTCCATGTCGTAAAGGACTTAGACATGGACTGGGCTCGTTATGGCTTGCGCCAGGGCGATGTCGAGAACGTCGGCCGCGTGATTTACCGCCGCCGTAGGGATGTGGCCCGACCTGCTGGGTTGACAAGTCGGGAACCCCACGCGGGATGCAAATAAATTACTACATTAAAATGCATTTTTTTTTTATTGGTATCAATTATCAACTATTCACAACGAGTCCTCAAGGGCCCTTTACTTTTTTGCTGTTATTGCAAAATTTGTTAAGATTTTATATATGATATGGCATTTAAAATCATTATAATAATATTTACTAATGTTTAAAATAAAAATGTTAATAATTACGAGCTTTAAATTGTGTTTAAAATAGGATTTAAAAGTATAAAGTCGGAGAAAAAAAGTATTGTGTGTTCTTTTATTGCTTATAATTTAATAAATAATCTTGATAAAGATATATTTATATTATAAATATATTGCTACTTATCTTGTATTCAATATTATTACTTGTATTTACCACTTACTTTAGATTTAATAAACTTTTATATTATTTCGCTTCACGCTACTTCACAGCAACAAATACGCGTAAACACTGATTTTTGTAACCGTTTTCTTACTATTTTTGGCGGTATATTAATGCGGCATGAGTACGGCGCGATGTTAATATATGTTGTCTCATTTATTTTAAATATGAAAACCATGTGTTAAAACGATATAGATGATGTTTTGTATTTCAACTTCCCTTTTTAAGTGAACAAGTTGCATCTGTTCCAAATGGTATGCGTGACAGTTAGAGTTTAGTATTTTGAGCCTTATGACTCGGATGGCAGTTGAAGGAAAAAAAAACTTTTTTTTTACATCTTTACTTATTAAATAGGATTCTTTGAGGGTAGCTCGAAGACTGTAGACGCGTGTTGCTGTTACAGTTATTTAATTTAATTGAACATTATTGTGCAAAAGTGTACTAATTTTGTAGAATAAGCATTCGTATAGAATTTTTAAGTGTGACAAGTGTAGCATTTACGCAGTGATATTGGTGTTTGTGTTATCTCAACGAATCCTTTTATCTTCAGTAAAATGGCGGTACCCATTTTACTGTTAATTATTTCTTTCTACTTCACTTGACACTGGCATCACTATACCGAATATTTGCATACGGTCATGTGGCCATTCCTAATTTTAACTTAGTCCTTTCCCTGTTCCTTTCCATCCTATTATCATACTGTACAACATGCAGAGTTATAGGAAGCAGAGATAACATAGTAATTAGTCGTATAACATTATGAGTTGGATTACTCACTCTCATGCCTCAGTACATATACGTTTTTCACTTCCTCAGTTCACATACACTCGTAAGAAATAAGCACCCGTGGCAAAAAACAACGACAATAGGCACTAATTTGTCTTGCTTGTAAGTCAGGCTAAATGTCATAAGTCATAACATGTCATATTAACTGTATAGTTTTTCATCTCGACCTTTTTATTGCAAATACTCAATATTTAATTACAATTAATATACTATATTACACTCTACACTTTACAATATGTAATTACATATTGTAAAGTGTAGAGTGTAATATAGTAAAGTGTAGTGCTTATATATAAGACAATGCAAACCATCAAAAAGTGCCTGGAATAACCACAAGTAAGTTTTAAATGAAGACATGCATTTAAACACTTATTTCTAAAAAAATATTAGTTAATCTTGTCCTTTCGAAATATGTGTCACACAGAAGATATATTTAATTGTGTCCAACAAAATTTTAATATAAATATTATAATTTTCACTGCTATTTAGATAAAAATGTAGAAATTGTTGGACAACTTTCGACAATTCAAAAACACAGGGTCGGATTTGTAAAATAATATTATTTTATATTTTTTTTACTGTTTCATTGTGGCTGATATTTATATGTTTTATCTGTATAGTTAGAATTGTTTAAATATAATATGTAATAGTATCGTTCGTTCCCGGTACACATAATTCTGCTTCAGTTTGTAGACTATATGTATATAATATACCTACATAATATTAATATTCTTTTAGATTTCATGATAAACGGCCTTTAAGTAAGGCTTGGAATGCTCAAATGAAAATAAATTTTGAACCTAAATTTGGAAATGTTTTGTGTTGAAAGCACCCTGAACAGCATCTAATAAAACAATGCTTCCCACATCAGATTCGTTCTCGATGAAATTTTCCCACAATATTTGTGTCATCAACAGATCAAGTACCTAAATTTATTAATTAAGTTAAATTTAATAAAGAGCAAAAAAAAAAAATAATAATATGAGAAACACGTTCCGATGGCATCACTGTCGACTACATAATATATAGTTATTATTGTTTCAGAATAAAATGAGAATTAAAATAAAATAATAATAATACATATTTTAAGAAGTATAGAAAATATTGCTTAAACGTCATAAATCCAACTAATCAATACATACAGAAAAGGAGCATAACATTAACAAACCTTATATTATATTTACCAAATAAAAAGAAGAAAATATTAAGATAATAACTACGTAAATTTATTTATTTATTTAAATAATAAATATATTTACTGAATATATATCAAGTAAAAACAAAACTTAGCTACGAGTATAACAAATTGTATCTTAAAATTTAAGTTAATTAATTCCAGGAAGTAATACATATTTTTTGATTAGATTTGTTAAAAAGACACACAAAACTGCTTTTAAAAATATTTATTCTCCGGAATTAAGAACTTTCGCAAATTTAAAGAGAAATTATTTATATACTAAAATAATAATAATAATAATATGTAGGACAATTTACACATATTGCTTTGGTCACAAACTAAGCTCTAGGCTTGTACTATGTGTACCAGAAACAACGATATAATACATATTATATTTTTATAAACACCCAGACCATGACAAACTGTACAGAAAAAACGTACTATTTTTTTTTTTTTTTGCCATAGGTGGGAATCGAACCTACGACCTCCGGATACAACGCCAAAGGCGCAACCACTAGTCTACGGAGGCTGTCAAATAATTAGTCTTATATTTGATCTTTAATATTTACTTCCGAAACGGCGAGAGCGTATAGTTTTGTGCAAGAAAAATATAGTCATATTTAGCACACCCAGCCAGATGGTATAAAAAAGTTAATGCAGAGCCAGGAATTTCAGTAGTCTCTAAACGCTTTAGGGAAACTTGCTTCTCAAAGTGACTCTAAATTTGCTGGGTATGTGGATATTAATGTCATATTTTTAATTTAAGATGATTTATATACCATTATATTATTTTATATTTAATGTATTTGTATTTTGTATGCAATAAAGATTTAAATAAATTAAATGAATAAACATTATTGTTTTTCTTTTACTGATTTTTCACGCGGAAAATGCATTTTCATTATTGTATAAATTAAATTCTTACAGGTACATAATACGTATATAAAAAAATACCTATTTAAGAAAATGATTTATATTATGTTGAATATTTCTCAATTAACTTTCTCATCTCTATTAATATCACTTACAGTAATTTTGAAATGAAAATGGGTAGTATCCACAGAAATAAAAAACATCCTACGAGTATGTATAAGCAGCTTAGAAGTCCATATAAAAAGGAGGTTTGTACGGATTGTAATCTAAATAAATGACTTAATTACATTATCTTGTATTTTTTCAAGTCATTTTCTTATCTCTTACATAATCATAATTACCGCAACTGCTAACCGCATTTGTTAGGTATTGCCCCTGAATAAATGATATGGAACGAAATGCAGCAGAGGTGATCCTATTGCGATAAAGCGTGGCATGTCTCACACATATGTACATATCCGCACACTAATGCAGAAGACAGAGTCGGACTCATTTACGAGAAATGTCAAAATAACCCACGCACGGTCCGATTCCAGCACGCACCCGTAGCATGGCCAAGCCAAGACAAGAGATAAAGTCGCGAGCGGATGTCAAACAACACATTTTTTTTATATCTGCCAATCAGGTGCAACTTTGCAGCGCTCTGATTGGTTGATATTAAAAAATAGTTACTTTTGACATTGGTTCGCGACTTTATATCTTGTCTTGGCTTGGCCGTGCTAGGGGTGCGTGCTGGAATCGGACCGTGCGTGGGTTATTTTGACATTTCTCGTAAATGAGTCCGACTCTGTCTTCTGCATTAGTGTGCGGATATGTGTGAGACATGCCACGCTTTATCGCAATAGGATCACCTCTGCTTCCTATAACTCTGTGGTACAACATTATAATTTATAACTCTACCCACCCACTTGACATTGGCAAAAACATGCGTAAAGCGTAGAAGGCCATTTAGGTAAAAGAAGAAGACTTATTAAATAAATAGTCTGTGTCTGTCTGTTATCTACAGACTATAAGGTTGATTGATTTAAAATTTTAAGTTGGTAGGAACTTGTGGGAGTACTCTACTTGTTTTATTAGAATTTGGTAAAAAAAACAAATACTATTTTATATCTAACAATTTCTAAAGTAATAAACAGCGAGGAATAAGAATTAAATTATGAAAAAATCAAACTCTGACACGTTTCAAACTGCTATTAATTCATACTTAGAAAACCGAAACTATCCAGTAAGTATTTTTTATGGTTTTAGACTATTTTTATACTTAAAAAGCAACTATATTTATATGTATTTTATCTATAATGTTTGGACATGTTGTTTTTGTACAGTATTGTACGTACTAGCTAAAGATGTGCGCGAGGGCGTGGCGAACGCCGCAGCTCATCATTGATCGATATATTTTGCTTATATAGGTAGGGTAATTAAAAAAAAAGCTAATTGATTGAATGATTGGCTCTGCTTTACAATGGTGAGCTAAGTTGCTGATATTTTTTTTTACAGATAGTGTATGTTATAAGTAGTAAAAATACAAAACTTTATCGTGAGGAAACAATTAGTTTTTGAGTTAAAATTATTTGAAATTCCATAATTTTGTACTATTGCTGACCAAATGACTGATCTGCTATAATATAGTACTAAAAAAAAACCTTTTTAGCCCTTTTTAGTCTCACCATGTGGAACATTATTAAAATAAAATTAAGTAACTCATGATGTTTAATTTTTAAATGTAATTAATGTTCTGCACATTATAATATTAAATTTATATAATTAAATAAGGCTCTAAGAAATTTTAAATAACCTTAATGAATTATTATTGTGATGGTATGGAACTGTTTTTTTTAACCACACCGAAAGTTCGGCCAAGTGCCATAGAGTATAATTAATATATATGTTGTGGCCCTTTCGTGGCCACATCTTAGAATTGATCACTTCATGTTGGTAACCATTTCATGAAATAGAAAATATGTGCTGCACATATGATGATGTTTGGGCAGATCAATTAAATAAAATATGGTCAGACTAGGGTGAAGAAAATAAGAACATAACCTCACTTTTTTAAAATATGAATATCTCAAAAACTATTGGTTTCCTCACCCTCTTACCCCTCCCAATAGGTAGTCTCTGTACCTATGCCATATAATTTAACAGTGAGTAAATAGTATTGTAAATTTATATGGTTCTCAACCGTAAAACAAGTAGGTATCTAATTTTAATTTCAATACATAAGGTGATATTTTAATTCTAAATATCTTAACGACAAACAATAATTAATAATGACCACACAAAATAAGAAAAAGTTATCTACAGTGGTGTCTACTCCCCTTTTTCCCACACTAACTTAAATGCCGTCCATCGCCACCTAAATACAGTCAACCACATGCTTTTTCTGATGGAGACACAGATTATGTAAACAGAGTTTGACAATAATGGTGGTACCTTAATTACAAAAATATTCTATAATACCAGCAATTAATTTCTAGACTTTTTTGACGCACTGTACCTGTGTCCGAGACCAATATTGTATCGGATAATATGGAAACACTCTTATTTACTTCTAATTACTTTAGTATATTAAGGCAAAGTTGAAATTCATAGTTTTTGAACACTAGATGGCAGAGGAGTGTATTTTTTATATCACTGTTAATAAACTATAGGAATTAGCAATAAACTATGAATCCTTTTATTGTGATAAAGGCTGCATCGGTTTAGGTTTTTCAAAAAACCATAAAACATTGCTTGGGCCCTTACAATACCAAATCAAGTATTCAATGTTTTGAGAAAAAATAACAAAAATAAAACACACCCAAGAGTTAATGAGATATTTACACATTATTATATAAATAAATAAAAAAGAGAAGATACAGAAATAAATAATAAATTTCTTCCCAGCAGTGTTACCAATAGTACCGAGTATGCGTGCTGCGTTACCCCTTTTTATCTTCAAGCTAAACTATAAACTATGAATATTAATATAAAATAAAATGTAAATGAGTGTGTTACTTTTATATATGTCTAGTTGGGAGTTTAGTGTAATTACCATGATTGTACATACACAATGTATTCTTATTTAAATTACATCTTTATGTTTATTATTATAATAATAATATAATAAAATATTTTTAGGAATTTGGTGTGATGAATCCCTCAAATAATATAAGTCAAAGTGCTGAACAAATGGCTGTTACAAGCATGGTCCAACAAGATACCAGCAAAACTAGTTCAATACTATTTTCGTGTATTAGTAATGATCCTGCTCAGTGTGACATTCAATATAATGGGTAAGATTTTGAAAATATATGTCTTATTATTTTTTCTATTTAGATAGCTAAATATGAATATTACCTACTTATGGTTTAATTCCCACCCATGGAATAATAAAATTAGTATGCTGTTTCTGTACCGTTTACCATGGTGCTTACTAAATGTAATATGTCTTGTATTGTTTAGGTTAGTTTGTGACCAGGGTAATATGAGTGTAAAATAATTGTCCTACATATTATTATTATATTTTAAAATCAGTTCATTCTATGGGGAAGAAAACTGCGAAACTCTGCCACTGCAGATGATGTTTTATATATAATTGGATTATGGCCTAGCAACTTATTGTAAGGATTATGGAGTAAAGCGAATATATCTCCACCTATAATTAGCTATGTGTTTTCTTTTCCATATTAAATAAGTCATTGGTCATTGGTTTTTTATATATTTCTAAAATATATGTAACATATGCAAGGCTCTAATTTTAAATATAAATATGTAACAACTGCACTTGTTTAATTATAAAATAACCTATATAACATATTATTTTACAGACTAATCAATTTTATTAAGGAAATAAAATTAGAGTCGGCCAAAAATGAACTTATGGGGTTACTTTTGCCCCTATTATGCCATTTGTACCTGGAAATGTTACGTGGCGGTCATAGTACTGCTGCCCAAATGTTTTTTAAGCATCATTCAACAACATTACCTCAAAAAGATTTATCATATCATCAATCAATAGATGGGAATCTACCATCCGCCTTATACAGACCAAATAGCTTGGAGCAACTTTTTAATTCCTTACAAAACGGAACAATAGATAATGATGCTCCTGAAAAAGATCTGATGAATCAAATATTAGATGATATAAGCTCTATTTATACTTTTCAAGATGTGGATACTAAACCTTCTATTGCAGCATTCAGGTACATGTTGACTATATTTATTAATAAAAACCGCCTGTGGTCAAGTGATTGTGCTGTTGGCATTGTATCTGGAAATTGTGGGTTCAATTACTACCCATGGCAACACAAAATGTGTCTGGGTGTTTACAAAATATAATATGTATTAGTATCTTTGTTTCTGGTACACATAGTACAAGTCTAGAGCTTAGATTGTGACCAAGGCTGTCAATGATGACATGAAATGTCCTGCATATTGTTATTATTATTAATATAAGTACAATATTACTATACTATACTATTTCTTAATTGAATGGCCTCTTCGCATGGGGCGAAAATTTGCCAGTGTCTTGTGGAATAAAATTATTGTAAAAAGAGGGATAACGGGATAAAAAGGAATCGGGGAAAGAACAAGGGTAGAATGAAAAAATGGGCACTGCCATTTTATTGAATGTTAAGGCATTCATTAATATAACACAAACACCGAGACACTGCGAAAATGCTACACTACTCACGGAATTCTAATTCTCCAAATTTGGAGCATTTTTGCACAATAATATCCTATAAACTATGAAAAATATTGTTCTTTCTGAAATCTAATTATTTTCTTCTGTTATATGGAAGCCTAAGTGCAACACAGTCTCTCTACTATTCTCTTTCCACTTGACTGCTTTTTTGTATATATACGAATGGTACGGTGACATTCTAACAGAATGTATTTATTCAAATTTGAAAAAGATACCAAAACGAACTACTTGAATTATATCTTCAAATGGATACATTTTGGTATTAAGTATGACTCCTCAACTTTTATTAAATAAGAGATCCATTTTTAGATTAAAAGGAATAAAAAATACCATTCTTTCCTTTATTTTATCTATTGGCATTTGTTGTAGATCTTGCCAATATGATATAAACCTATCGCAAGATGCCCTGAATCTATTGAAATCTTATCTGGCCAAGAATGGGCATGTTCTTCTAATACAAGTGCTTAAAACTTGGTTTCATATTGAAATCACCAATAAAGACAATGCTGAGGTTACTAAAACAGATGTAAGTATTTTTGTTTTTATCATTATTCACTTAGTCAGCTAGTATGGGTCCCACTTTATTTATTTATTCAAAATTCTTTATTGAACATAGGCGAGCTTAATGCCTTAGGCATTTTCTACCAGCTAACCTTTGAGAGAGTGAAATATGCTTAGGGTGCAGAACCTTACAAAATAGACATACTTTTAATACCACTTTGTATGGATATTGCAAATACGTGGTGGCCGAGTAAATACGTGGTGGCCGAGTAAATACGTGGTGGCCGAGTTGGTTAGACCTTGGACTTAAAAACGCTTAGGTCCCTGGTTCGAATCCCGGTGTGTACCAATGAGTTTTTAATTAAAAAAAATTATGTACATTTGTTTGACAACACCACTATAGTGCTTCGGAGAGCACGTTAAGCGGTCGGTCCCGGTTTCACTATACCAACTTGTGAAACTGTTTATAGATGGGTTATTGAGTCTATTCAAAACACGAGCTAGCCACTTGTTCGGTGTAGACTCATACCTTCGGCTACGACGAGGTGGGATTAAAACCCCTCCGCTGGGTACCCTGGGGCCGTCTAGGCGGTCTCGGGCGCCGTAAGGCACCCGTGATGATATGTATGGATATTGCAGACTAAAAATAAATTACTGAATAATTACAAAATTTTAAAACAAATAAATGAAACGGTTAATTTTGTAGGATCTATAAAGCTATAAAAGATTTATAAATAACTTTAAATTAATACTTCAAATATAATAGAATTGTTAATGAAAAAAATAAAAATAATGATTTAAAAAAATGCTGTGATGTGCTAAATAAGCTACAGAACAATAATCTATTGATTTTGGCTTTGACAAGTGATCTAACCACTACCATGCTTTTAGCAAATCAGCCATTACTTTTATATTATGATGATTAAAAGTAATATTTAATTTCAGGAAGATGATGATCATTCACATATAAATGAACAAAATCATAATAAGGATATGAATGTATTAAACGAAAAACCATTGGAACATAATGGTAAATATTATTTAATAATATTTACCATAATTGCCTTAATTCTATAATAATTTATATTAAAATTGATTTCTGAACAATAATCTGTTTCCAGAAGTTTTTGAAAAATGCAATGGTCATTCAGAATATCCAGATATAGACAAAGAACTCAAAGATTTGCAAGATGCTATTAGAGGAGTCCATGAATCCACTGCTCCTTTAAAATTGTACAAGATTGCTGCCCCTCATAATCAGTATGTAATATTTGCAGTATGAGTTTTTAGAGTTATACTAAAATATAAATTTAGGTTTTCAACCAACACTTTTCATTTGCTTTTTTTTAATGATATTTCATTAATATTTTATTTTAAAATTTTCAGTTTAATATGTGCAAAAACAGATTCTAACTGCAATATGTTATGTGGAGGGTTTACCAACTCTGAGATAAGACTATGGGACTTGGGTCTAAATGAAATGAAGCCGTATGTAAACAGGAATGTGTCGGAAACGGGTCTGGCATGTAGCATGATTCCGGATCCTGATGGATTCCCTGCCCCTGTTAAACTCTCTGATATTGCTTTGTGAGTATTTTTTGGTAATTCTAATCCGTACTAATTATAAAAGTAACTCTGTTTGTTACGTTTTCACACTTAAACCGCTTAACCAATTTATATGAAATTTGGTTTTGAGGTAGTGTCAGAGACCCTGGAAAGGACATAGGGTATATAACCTTTAGACATAGCTATAGGGGATACAGATATATAGGGCGTTTGTTTTTTAAGAGTCTCTTTCAATTAAATACGCCAGATAGAGAAAAAGGTTATATGAAGCAAAGTAGGGTATAGTAAAATGGCATAAAGCTGCATTAAAATACTTTTTAATTTATTTTACTTTTTGAGATTTTTTTTTTGTTTAGTTGACCGTTTATGTGATCTTTCACCCATATGATATGTACCATACCATACTTAAATGTTTTGGAAGTAATTTTCAAATTTATGAATGCGTGCGAAGTTGAGGGCAAAAGCTAGTATTGTATATATTATATATACAATACTAGCTTTGACTTTGTAAGGTTATACTTTGGGTTAATATGAGACTCTACTGATCAAATCGAACAACTTTTAGTTTGTCAAGATCCCAAATCATTGTGGAACATTCCAGAATACTTTCGAATGTTCTGGAAGATTATGGAACATTCAAAACCTTTTTTTATGAGTACTTACTGATAGGGGCAAATAAAGCACGATCCGTCGTGGGTTCGAATGTCAGTTCCTTACCAGTGAAGTGAATAAAAAACAAAAATAAATTGTCTAAAGTCACAGAGTTAGTGTCTAATAGTACATTGTTCACCGAGGGGAGAAAGTCACCGATTACTAACGAGGGCGAAGTTTGAAGCGGATGGCCTTAATTCGCTCGAGTTAGGAATCGCACTTTCTCGCCGAGTGATACATAGTGCTTTATACTACACCTACGAGGAAAATAAAAAATAAAATCTCTATTAATTAAAGTTTATATTAAAATTATTACAGTTGTTAAAACTTAATAAATCAAAAATGCAAAGAAAGTAAACAGCCAATAAACCAATACTTTTATTTTATTTTGATTAAAATTTCGAACTTGTAAAAAAAAACTAGGCTGTATGGCTTTGAACCCTTGCCTTTCCTAATTTGGAAGAATTGAAGAAAAAAAATTAAAAAATAACTAGCACGTTAACAATGAATTTTCATATACTTTTTCCTCCCGCTTAAGCACGTTAACAATGGATTTTCATACACTTTTTCCTCCCGCATATTTGTACGACTACAAAGACGTACTTTCTGACCTATTCTTACGCAAGTAAGAACCTACTTTCCGAGCAGGTGTAGTATAAAGTGTATTTTTATACTTAACGTATTTCTTAATAAAAAGTTGATTTAATTTATATGTTTTGCCTAATCGTAAAAGATCTTAACGATGATGCAACCTCCTGTGAGTGTAAAGAGTGTAAATAAGTTAGTAATTAATATATATACTATATTATTATAAAAAGCGGCCCAGCCAAGTGGTTAAGTCATTGCGAAATTGATAACAAGATTAAGCAGATGACAGCAAGGCCGGATCTGTGGGCCTATCGCGTAACTTCGTTGGGAATGATTCATTTGTATAGTTATTGCCAATGTCATTACCATTGAAGCCTCACATTAATAATTAATCTGAGGCTTCAATGGCCGTTTAAACAGTCCTCGGGAGCTAAAAAACACCCGTGATGGTATTTATTTTTAATCAATATAAAAACTTAAATATTTGCACTAGACAAGTGGGAAGTGGTGTTGCCCTGCGTGGCCACAGTGGGCCGGTCCAAGCCGTGGCGGTGCTGGGTCGTGAGCAGTTGGTACTGTCGGCCTCACAAGACGCCGAACTCCGCGCATGGAGACTCGAAGACTACTCCTGTGCAGCTATTTATAGGTATACTATGAAAAAACTTCTTTATAAACTCGACATCATTGTCTTTTTTTATTTTTTGTTTATAGGAGTACGGCATGTGATTGTGATTTTGTATCTACATGATGGTAGGCAGTCCTAATGATATTGATCGCAATGCTTTTTTTATATTTTTTTATTAGGATAATATACACATATTGCTCTGGTCACAAACTAAGCTCTAGGCTTGTACTATGTGTACCAGAAACATTGATAATACATGTAATATCATATATACACCCATGACAAACTATACAGAAAAACGTAATTTTTTTTGTTTGTTTTTGCCATGGGTGGGAATCGAAACCACAAACCCCCGGATACAACGCCAAAGGCGCAACCATTACTCTCGGAGGTAGTCTTTATCGTTAAGTGCCCGTTTTGTAACCACATCCTGAAAGGAGACTACCGCCTTGGAAAGAAATCGAAGGAATTGTCACCTGAAAACAGGTGAACACCCAGACTGAAATAGAAACATGAACAGGTCACTTGACGGTTTTTGCATCTTTATGGTGTGCCAAATTTTTTGTAGGTGGTCATAATTGCTTCACTAAGGCTGTAGGAGGTCTGCGAAACATACTTATTGTTCTTCCAACATCGGCCGTTGGAACTTTTATGGAACGTGTTTCCAAGATGGCGCTGACAGCATCATATAGTATTTTATTGAGTAGAGAGGGTAGTAAACACAGTGGAAGGGGAGAGTTGGATTCGGAAAGGCCTTTAACCCTGCTTCGCGGTCTCAAGTCCGGGAACACTGCAGTTCACTCCCCAGTCTCCCACCACGCGATGGGCCCGCGCCATCTATACAGAAAATTCACGGATATATAAAAACATTCTCTCTTAAAAGTGTTCATTAAATTATCATTTCAGAGGTCATAATTATCCAATATGGTGTATGGACGTAACCAGTAATGGTATGTTTATCGTGACTGGCTCACATGATAGAACTGCCAAGCTGTGGTCTTTGGACAGAACATTTCCAATTAGAATTTTCATTGGACACGCAGATGATGTCACTGTAAGTTATTATTTCTCTTGCTTTTCATTATATTTCACGACAGTATATTAAACATACAAGTATATATATTTTGTTTGTTATTCCTTATGTTTATTATTACGAGCAATTGCAATGGTGTTAATGGAATCGGATAATTTAAATATTTATAATGTATTCATTTAAAAACGTATTGTTATTAATAAAACTGTTGACATCATATTATTATAATAACTACAAGATTTTCACGTAAACGGTTACAGGAAAAAAATCTTTATCGGTTTCGTTATTAAATACACCTCATATAAAGATACAAAAACCGTTTAAAGACCAGAGGCTCTACCATGGGTTTGCGCATTGTAGAAACGTAACGTATTCATTTACGTATACGTGAGAAACAACCAATAGGATCGCTTTATTTTTGGTAACAGGATTGAATAAAGCGATCTTATTGGTTGTTGCTCACGTATACGTAAATGAATACGTTACGTTTTTACAATGCACAAACCCATGGTAGAGCCTCTGGTCACGTTTCGGTTTTAGTGTGTTCACCGGTTTTAGGAGATTACATGCATTGTTATCTTGTCGAAGTGATAGTCTCCTTTCAGGGTAGTACAGGGTGAAACAGGCCATAAACACTGTACTTTGCTAGGTATATACTAAACAAGCACTAAACCGAAAATTATCGGAACGTGTTTTTTACCTAACACTAAACAAGTACTATACAGAAAACTATCGGAACGTCTTTTTTACCTATCACTAAACACTAAACAGAAAACTATCGGAACGTGTTTTTACTATACAACCTACAGAACACGAATTTAAGATAATATTAAATAAACACTTAATAGTCCCGTCGAGACATGTATAGCTGAAAGTGAGGGGTGAAGGAGGGACGTGCGGAGTTGTTATTTTGTAGAAAAAATACTATGCGATCTAAACACTACTTTAAACATTACATTAAACACTAAACAAGCACTAAACACTTACACTAAATACACACTGTTTGAACGTGTGGTCCGATGGATATTGAAGCTAGGTACCCGATAGTAAGCAGTTCTATAAAGTCCATGAATGGGGTCGATCAAACAAATATACTTAAATTGCTCAAGGCCAAAGTTTGTAGTTTAAAATTACATATAATGTAACCTTAAACGATTTCCCCAGTGTGTAAGGTTCCATCCCAACGGGGCTTACTTAGCGACAGGCGGGGCGGATCGCACTCTCCGCCTGTGGAGCGTAGCGAATGCGCTACTCGTGCGTGTTCTGGCTTGTCTGTGCGACATACCGAAAACTCTCGCCTTCTCCCCCAACGGAACCAAGATCGCTTCTGCGGGTGAGTCTTATGTATACATTGTAGACATTCACCGGTATTCATAGTAGAGTCGTTTAATAGGCCTATAAAAACGCAGTCTGATAATAAAGTTAAGCAGATGACAAAAAGGCTGAACCTGTAATGGGTGAAATTAGGACGGGTTAATCCCTCCGCTGGGTACCCTGAGGCTGTTTAAACGATTCTCGGAAGCCAAAAAGGCACCCGTGATGGTATTTACTCGTATATTGTAGCCCTATTACGCCGTAAAATTTTAAGCTAAACCTTAACCAAAATGACGTAGTTGTCTGTCAAATTTCAATGTCACCAGGTTTGCATTACGTTAGAATTGCACCACCTATTAAAGTTTAGCTTAGCGTTGTGCGCGTAATAACCCTGCTGTCCTATATATATTTTATTTGTCGTATATTTTATAGGTGATGATAAAAAGCTTCGTGTGTGGGACATAACTACGAGCTCTTGCTCATGGGAATACCCCCCTAACGCGGGCCGGGTGCTGGCAATAGACTGGGCTACAGGCGCCCTTGCCGTCGCTGCCAGCGATGCCGTTGTCACACTGTGGCCGGGAAATGGGTAACTATCCTTTTTGCAAACTGTTTCTACTATAGTCGCTAGTAACTATAGAAAGGATCGCTTTATTTTTCTAATAAATCTCTTTTATCGGTTATAGTTACTACCGATTATAGTAATATTGAACACTTCCCCAATCAAATATTTCTATGAGCCCCAGTTAGATGCTAACAGGGAAAATAATTTTAAAAGTTAAATAATTAATAACAATAATAATAAAGAAGCTTTTACATCACTTGATATTATAATAATCATTACTTGATGAGCTTAAAAAAAATTGTCGCTCTGGGTTGGGAACCGGTATAAAAAAGGGTCCTTCAAATGACAATTAAAAAAAAAACAATTAACAGCGAGAGATAAAAGAAAATGGGAATTGAGAAGTGTTGCCGATCGTACAGATATAGAAATTGCTTTTGTAACCAACATAATTGATTAATACATAATGTTTAAGTAAAGATCACAATAAAAAAAATTAAAACTTACATTTATTTCCTTCTAAATATTGTATATTGACCACTGTGCGTCGTCTAGTCCCGATCTTAATCCGCTGGATTATGATTTATGGTCAGTTTTAGAGAGTACGGCTTGCTCTAAACGCCATGATAATTTGGAGTCCCTAAAACAATCTATACGAGTGGCAGTGAAGAATTTTCTCATGGAAAGAGTGCATGCTTCTTTTAATAACTGGCCTCAACGTTTAAAGGACTGTATTGCTGCCAATGGAGACCACTTCGAATAAGCTTTTTATATTTTAAATTGTTTTCTATTTATGTATTAAACTAACACACTGTAAAAGTAATAAATGTTATTTGCAATAGAAAAAAAAATGTTTTTCTTTGTTACAATATTTATGGCAATACTAGGTATATATTCGATTATTCATGAAAATTGAGTTTGATAACAACATAGCGCATCTCAGATTTATTAACTTTGCTCACTTATTTTTTTTATTTGAGCACGGCGTGTGCCTGTATACACCTGATGGTGAGCAGACCTACGGTTACGAAATGGGCGGCGACAAATACGGTTAAGCTACTTTACTTTTATATCCGCGCTGCCTTACCGTCTAACAACCACCTGTTTCTTAACCCTAAAAGGAGACTACCAACCTCGACAAGAATTCGATGCATTGGTCTCCTGAAAACCGATGAATCCACAGACTGACCTTGTATATATTTCTATTTCCAGATCTAGATCGGATACGCCATTAACATACAACACGAAATGCTCATACTTAGTCGACGTGCAAGTACAACCGGAGTGGGCCGTAGCCATCGGTACTGTTACGTGAATCCATCTCTGCAACCAGGCAAACGCAATTTCCCATTTTTTTTTTAATGTGTCTTCTGTATGTTTATCCGCTTGTATTTTTGAGAACTATGGTTCAATATGCTTGATGATTCTGACATCGATACATACATATATATATATGTATATTTAAGGTATAATTTTCTTATAGATTTATATAAAAAACATATACCGCATGTTACCACATATTTCAACATATCGTATTGGCAACATTTGGGTATAAAACAATTTTTATTTTACTTCGAGCCAAT
Source organism: Monopis laevigella (assembly GCA_947458855.1). NCBI lineage: Eukaryota > Metazoa > Arthropoda > Insecta > Lepidoptera > Tineidae > Monopis > Monopis laevigella. The sequence goes on along the minus strand of OX381576.1, from coordinate 11,041,840 downwards.
AACTTTGTTATATATATTCTCTGAGGGTAGCCCACGTGTTTTTTATATTTTTAGTATTTAAGTTTATACGATATTTTTATGCAAAAATGTACAAATTTTGTAGAATTTGGTTAAGGTATATCTTTCGCAGTGATCTCAATGAATCTATTTATGTTGTTAAAATGGTAGTACACATTTTATTGTGAGTTTTTTCCTTTTTTCACTCGACATTGGCATGTTCAGCGTATGTTTACATACGGTCATGTTGCTATTCCTTCCACATAGCCCTTTTCCCATTCCTCCTTTCCATCCTATTATACTTTTTCTACTAATAAAACTTAACTTAAAAACTAACCACCACTTGATATTGGCAAAATTACGTGCTATGCGTAGAAGCCATTAGCCAAAATATAATAATATTTTGGACAAATTTATTTTGATAAAGTTACCAATTTTTTATTTTAACGCTAACTTATTAAAAGTAATTTTGTGTGCGTAAAACACTGTATTTATCTATCCAAAATAATACCAAAGCTAATAATTAGAATTTTGTATAATGTGTATTAGTAGTATTCAATGTGCCATATATAAAGGTAAACTTTTTAATCTTAGTAGACATTTGTAGTCTTTTTAGGCCAAAAATAGAAAGCTTAAAAGCAAGTAAAATAGCATTTAATATAACGCAAGCGAGCGGTAGGTGATGAAAATCTAGTGATTAATATTTTCTTTGGCTGTAAACTATTCCATTATTAAATAAATAAATAATCTATAAGCTTACTAGATATTATGTAATACATATTGGATCTCATTAGTAGTTGCCATCGCTTTAGCGAAAAGTTCTATATGGAGAAGTATGAAAAGCCGTTAGTGTACGGAGAAACGGCCCCAATTTATATACCCCAAACCCAACACATAACAATGTCGCTGAATAGGAAGACTTGCCCACTTCGAAGCAAAAGATTTCCGAAATCTTATTCACGTACCAACGTCGGTGATCATGCGGCCTACGTCCTTGACATTGCATTGGCCCAGGCCATATAAGCCTTGTCCACGTCGAAGGCTTATACATGTACCAACGTCGGTGATCATCCGGCCTACGTCCTTGACATTGCATTGGCCCAGGCCATATAAGCCTTGTCCACGTCGAAGGCATGTACCAACGTCGGTGATCATCCGGCCTACGTCCTTGACATTGCATTGGCCCAGGCCATATAAGCCTTGTCCACGTCGAAGGCATGTACCAACGTCGGTGATCATCCGGCCTACGTCCTTGACATTGCATTGGCCCAGGCCATATAAGCCTTGTCCACGTCGAAGGCATGTACCAACGTCGGTGATCATCCGGCCTACGTCCTTGACATTGCATTGGCCCAGGCCATATAAGCCTTGTCCACGTCGAAGGCATGTACCAACGTCGGTGATCATCCGGCCTACGTCCTTGACATTGCATTGGCCCAGGCCATATAAGCCTTGTCCACGTCGAAGGCATGTACCAACGTCGGTGATCATCCGGCCTACGTCCTTGACATTGCATTGGCCCAGGCCATATAAGCCTTGTCCACGTCGAAGGCATGTACCAACGTCGGTGATCATCCGGCCTACGTCCTTGACATTGTATTGGCCCAGGCCATATAAGCCTTGTCCACGTCGAAGGCATGTACCAACGTCGGTGATCATCCGGCCTACGTCCTTGACATTGCATTGGTCCAGGCCATATAAGCCTTGTCCACGTCGAAGGCTTATACATGTACCAACGTCGGTGATCATCCGGCCTACGTCCTTGACATTGCATTGGCCCAGGCCATATAAGCCTTGTCCACGTCGAAGGGTTATACATGTACCAACGGCGGTGATCATCCGGCCTACGTCCTTGACATTGCATTGGCCCAGGCCATATAAGCCTTGTCCACGTCAAAGGCATGTACCAACGTCGGTGATCATCCGGCCTACGTCCTTGACATTGCATTGGCCCAGGCCATATAAGCCTTGTCCACGTCGAAGGCATGTACCAACGTCGGTGATCATCCGGCCTACGTCCTTGACATTGCATTGGCCCAGGCCATATAAGCCTTGTCCACGTCGAAGGCATGTACCAACGTCGGTGATCATCCGGCCTACGTCCTTGACATTGCATTGGCCCAGGCCATATAAGCCTTGTCCACGTCGAAGGCATGTACCAACGTCGGTGATCATCCGGCCTACGTCCTTGACATTGCATTGGTCCAGGCCATATAAGCCTTGTCCACGTCGAAGGCTTATACATGTACCAACGTCGGTGATCATCCGGCCTACGTCCTTGACATTGCATTGGCCCAGGCCATATAAGCCTTGTCCACGTCGAAGGGTTATACATGTACCAACGGCGGTGATCATCCGGCCTACGTCCTTGACATTGCATTGGCCCAGGCCATATAAGCCTTGTCCACGTCGAAGGCATGTACCAACGTCGGTGATCATCCGGCCTACGTCCTTGACATTGCATTGGCCCAGGCCATATAAGCCTTGTCCACGTCGAAGGCTTATACATGTACCAACGTCGGTGATCATCCGGCCTACGTCCTTGACATTGCATTGGCCCAGGCCATATAAGCCTTGTCCACGTCGAAGGGTTATACATGTACCAACGGCGGTGATCATCCGGCCTACGTCCTTGACATTGCATTGGCCCAGGCCATATAAGCCTTGTCCACGTCGAAGGCATGTACCAACGTCGGTGATCATCCGGCCTACGTCCTTGACATTGCATTGGCCCAGGCCATATAAGCCTTGTCCACGTCGAAGGCTTATACATGTACCAACGTCGGTGATCATCCGGCCTACGTCCTTGACATTGCATTGGCCCAGGCCATATAAGCCTTGTCCACGTCGAAGGGTTATACATGTACCAACGGCGGTGATCATCCGGCCTACGTCCTTGACATTGCATTGGCCCAGGCCATATAAGCCTTGTCCACGTCGAAGGCATGTACCAACGTCGGTGATCATCCGGCCTACGTCCTTGACATTGCATTGGCCCAGGCCATATAAGCCTTGTCCACGTCGAAGGCTTATACATGTACCAACGTCGGTGATCATCCGGCCTATGTCCTTGACATTGCATTGGCCCAGGCCATATAAGCCTTGTCCACGTCGAAGGGTTATACATGTACCAACGGCGGTGATCATCCGGCCTACGTCCTTGACATTGCATTGGCCCAGGCCATATAAGCCTTGTCCACGTCGAAGGCATGTACCAACGTCGGTGATCATCCGGCCTACGTCCTTGACATTGCATTGGCCCAGGCCATATAAGCCTTGTCCACGTCGAAGGCTTATACATGTACCAACGTCGGTGATCATCCGGCCTACGTCCTTGACATTGCATTGGCCCAGGCCATATAAGCCTTGTCCACGTCGAAGGGTTATACATGTACCAACGGCGGTGATCATCCGGCCTACGTCCTTGACATTGCATTGGCCCAGGCCATATAAGCCTTGTCCACGTCGAAGGCATGTACCAACGTCGGTGATCATCCGGCCTACGTCCTTGACATTGCATTGGCCCAGGCCATATAAGCCTTGTCCACGTCGAAGGCATGTACCAACGTCGGTGATCATCCGGCCTACGTCCTTGACATTGCATTGGCCCAGGCCATATAAGCCTTGTCCACGTCGAAGGCATGTACCAACGTCGGTGATCATCCGGCCTACGTCCTTGACATTGCATTGGCCCAGGCCATATAAGCCTTGTCCACGTCGAAGGCATGTACCAACGTCGGTGATCATCCGGCCTACGTCCTTGACATTGCATTGGTCCAGGCCATATAAGCCTTGTCCACGTCGAAGGCATGTACCAACGTCGGTGATCATCCGGCCTACGTCCTTGACATTGCATTGGCCCAGGCCATATAAGCCTTGTCCACGTCGAAGGCTTATACATGTACCAACGTCGGTGATCATCCGGCCTACGTCCTTGACATTGCATTGGCCCAGGCCATATAAGCCTTGTCCACGTCGAAGGGTTATACATGTACCAACGGCGGTGATCATCCGGCCTACGTCCTTGACATTGCATTGGCCCAGGCCATATAAGCCTTGTCCACGTCGAAGGCATGTACCAACGTCGGTGATCATCCGGCCTACGTCCTTGACATTGCATTGGCCCAGGCCATATAAGCCTTGTCCACGTCGAAGGCTTATACATGTACCAACGTCGGTGATCATCCGGCCTACGTCCTTGACATTGCATTGGCCCAGGCCATATAAGCCTTGTCCACGTCGAAGGCATGTACCAACGTCGGTGATCATCCGGCCTACGTCCTTGACATTGCATTGGCCCAGGCTATAGCAAGCTTTACGTCGAACGTGTCTACGTTGAAGTCTACAGTTGGGGTCTTTCTTGACATAGAGAAGGCCTTCGACGGTTTTTGACATTCCGACCTCGTATGTAAACTACTAGACTCTCCTGTGCCACCCTTGACTATGAAGTTGATCGCCTCATCGTAGACATCACGTTGAAGTGTCCGTGGAGGGAAAAGTCTGCGGATCACCCCGTTTATGCAGGCGTTCCACGGGGGAGCTGCTTATCGCCCGTGCTGTATCGGGGATGACAGTGCCTACATCTCACATAAAGAAGAATGCTTGCCGCCAACGAAGATGCAGATGCTGCTAGAAATCCTCCCTTTTCGACTAGATAGGTGGCGGATGTTTGTTACCGGAAACACTACCGCTTCGGGTCAATGTGTCAGTCTATTAAACGTTTATCAATCCCTAGCTGACTTACGTGCTAGGTACCAGCGTGGCACCAATTTGTCAAATACGACTACTTCGTCTTGTTTGTTGGTTGTTCTTGGATGATATTATTATGATGACAAGGACGAAGCCATGATTTAGGGAATGCAGTCGAAGGAAAACTAATTTCTAAACTATGAATTCAACTTCTGAACTTTTCGCTAAAAGCTTTATTTAACATGGCCGTTAAGTATTTTTTTTGCAACATTGCAATGTAATTTAATACTTGTAGATTTAAGGTATTTTATAGTAAGTAGATTCAGTCATTGTGAATTAATGTACTTAAAAATCATGAAAGTTTAATAAACGTACAACTATATACAAAGTTGAATCTTTTATTTCCTATCCTTAAGGTTTCGGTATTCGGTTTGACAACTTATATACTTATAGTATTACAAGATTACAACTTAGCTGTTAGTATTTTTTTTCAGTAGGTAATGTACGTAAAATACTGTTATACACACATTCGATGGTTGTACATAATGTTTGATTTGATTTTATTTATTTGGAAAAACATATTGTCCTAAACTTTTAGGTAGTATTGAGTAGATTTAGCCCGGTAGCCATCGGTAGACACCGCGCGGATGGTGAGGGGAAGAAGGGGAAGTTTGACTCCGCCGCGCTCCACTTTTAGCACAATAGCGCATTGTGCTAAAACTAATGGTATAATGGCAAGTTTGGTGTCGTTTTCGGATAACTTGAGGATTATTCATTTCCATAACAAAAACAATAGTCCATAGAAAAAAACAAAATTATTGATAAAAAATCCAAAATCATGAACTATATTTTATTACATCAATGCCATTTATTTTTAAACCGTAAGAGATATTGTTAGGAAAAAAATATATTCTAGAACCCACATTTACAAGGATTACAGTGTAACGTTTATTGGAATCCGGCTGTAAAAACTAAATAAAAATAAAAAAATCATCAAGGGGCTGAGTATGCCACTCAGCCCCTTGATGATTTTTTTATTTTACGTTTAGTCGACCAATGTTCTAAGTAACCATTGGTTACTTGGTAAAATCATAATCATACTGATATTTTTGGTGTCCAAATAAAAACAAAAAAATCCAATACAATATTTAATTTTGTTTGTGGTATGTAAACCTAAGTAACAACAACACCGCAACAAGCTCGCCACTTGTTAGGTGTTGCCTCCGAATACCATCGGCGAAATGAGGATGGGTTAATCCCTCCGCTGGGACCCTGAGGCCGTTTAAACGGTTCTCGGGAGCCAAATAGGCACCCGTGATAGTATTTATTAATTTTTTATATAGTAATTAAAAAAAAATGCTATAACTATGATCATGAAAACGTAATGACTGCGCTCCGGAAAATCGCACAATGTAAATGACCACGATTATTTATTAAAGCATGCAGGATTTAATGCAATATAATATGTAGGTTATAATAAGTATGTAGAATATCGTATATCTCGGTTGTAAAACATGAATTCTTCATTGAATTTGTTTTTGTGTAAAGTTATTTAAGTCCTGCTTATAATTTCGAATCGGTAACCCAACATTCCGGGGAGGGCAAGGCCCACCCGGCCCCCCGCTTATATAATTCTTCTACGCTCGAAGGAACTGGATTTCTGGCCCATATCTTTCGTTTGAGCTCATATCATAAAAACTCGATGGGATTAATACCTAGCCTGAATGTAGGCCAGTACGTACTATACGTACTGGCCTACATTCGTATTTCAGCTTCGTCAAGAAACTGCCAACCTCTCCGCCGAACCTATACGTAGGAAACAACATCCTGGAAAATATCGGCCATATACCGGTCTGCTGTCAGCTCGTCTCCTTGGCCTCTCTCAGGCATGAACACGAGCACAGTTTTTCCGTCGAGATACCAGCCCACATCTTGCATGCAAGAAACGAACCGCCGAGCTACTCCTCGAACGAGTCGCAGTTCTTGCTGCACGTCAATACCCGATTGCGCAGAGTTTACGAAAATACGAAGTATAAAGCAGTGTTTCTCTCAATGAGGGCACAAGTCTCTTGAAATGTCTCTATATAGCAGCCTGACTCAAGTGAAGCTGGGGGCCTGACCAAAGAACACGAAGTATAAAACAGTGTTTCTCTCAATGAAGGCACAAGTCTCTTAAAATGTCTCTATATAGCAGCCTGATTCAAGTGGAGCTGGGGCCTGACCAAAGTACACGATCCAATCGAATCGCCGCATCGATTGAAAAAAATGTATAGGAATTTTACTCTATATAGGTAGAGCCTGATCGACGAGAAACATCAAATCCCATACATTTGGCTTTGCATGGGTATTTCGATTCCATTATCGATTCGCTCTTTGGTAAGGCCCCGGGAAAGCGACTGCTCTCTAACTGGACCTTGTTAGCAACAGTTTGTGCGGCTTCTTTAGAAGTGGTATCCACGCTTTCGTGAAACAATTATTGCATTACGGAGATGTATACCGGTCAACTTATTAAGCGACTAATAAATAGTTACGAGGGTTTTATACGGTCATCGCGTCAATTCTGTAGCCATGCTCTTTATCGTTTTTAAGAAAAAACATTATATATCCTTAAAAGATTCGTTTTTCTTCAACCCCCCTGTGCGCCTGTACTCCACTCATAAATTATTTATGTAACTGAAGTCTTGATTCCATCTCAAAAGAATCAGTATCAGAGGTCTTTTGGGAGAGAACAAGATTATCCCGAGATATGTTTGTCCAAACTTTTAAAATATTTCTGACAAAATGCTGCGGTCGCCTGAAAAATGTCCATCTTTATTTGTGAGTCGGTGTCCTATACTAATCCAAGATAAGATTTAAGTTTCCTTAGTTGCATCGTAAATTAACAAAAAAGTTGTGTTGAAGTTGTGTACAAGAAAACACCTTGACGGCCTTAGGGTAACCAGCGGTGTGGTTTATTTCCGCCTCGTCGTAACCAAAGGTATTCTGAGTGAGTAGTTAGCTCGTCCCGGCGGTGTTTGATAAGGCATAATAAATACCCACCTATAAAGTGTTTTACTACGTTGGTATATTAAATTTGTCTATGTAGGATGTTGATAATAATGTTAAAAGCTAGTGGTAAAAGGCCTTGAAATAGCCCAACAATATATTGAAGAGGATCTGTGAATACATCTGAAGCTGTTTTTTTTTGCCATGGGGTCCATGTATGGGACCAGTTAGTTGTCATCATCTCAAAAACTACCCTGTCCATCTAATTGGTTGTGGACTAAAGTTGAAGACAACTGGCAAACTATATGGACGGACTTACCGCAACTGCTGAAATTAAAAATAAATGTAGCGCCATGTGCAACTGTTTTAATATGCAAATAAGGTGTTCAGAGTTGTGCCTGTACTAGACAACTGCTATAATTAAAATTTAATTAAAAAAATATATATAATAATAATATGTAGGACAATTTACACAATATTGCTCTGGACACAAACTAAGCTCAGGCTTGTACTATGTGTACCAGAAACAACGATATAATACATATTATATTTTATAAACACCCAGACCATGACAAACTGTCAAAAAAACGTACAGATAGGGATATTTTTTTGTATATATATATATATATATATATATATATTGTCTTTCAAGACATTTAATTTTGGTGTAAGTTAGAACAGTCTACACTACTGTGGCCACTTTCTGGAAAACAGGGGTAAGATAATTTTAGAAATCTGGAAAAACTAGGGATAAGGTTATATCAAATTGGATAATTTTTCTGACTTTTCAGCAAAACTTCGACGACAATAAAAAACGACCTTATTGTCCGCTAAAACAATAAATTTAGATTTTCTTAATATGTTCACTTTATATTATATATTTTTTACTACAAACCCCTTTTTTTCCAAAAAAAATAAAATAAAAAAAAACGAAATTACGTATGTATTTTTATGGAAAAAAAATGTGTCTGGAAAAGTCAAGAGATATTCGTAGGGGTCTTGGGTACTTGAGTGTTTGTGAAATAAAACTCTAGGTTTGATGTTTTTTAGTGATTAATACTGAATGAATTTAATTAACAATTACTTCTATATTTATACAAAATAAATAATATTGCCGCCATATTTGCCCGCCATTTCTACGGTGCATTCGCAGCTCATTGTAGCAGTGGGCTGCGACGGCGCGACGTGGTAGTCGGGGACTATATAAGATAGCCGCGCAATACACGGATCCAGGACGCAACCGGTGACCTTCGGGGGGTCCACCGATTGTGCGCCTCGATGTCCGGTGCGCCACCTGCGGTCCATCCCCTCCTCGACAGCGACGGATCTCCAAAGTTTCGAACGGAAGACCGCGCCCGAATCTTTGCCGAATGCCTTGAAGGACAGTTCCGTCCTAACCCGCCAAAGTCCCACGAACATGTCGAAGAAGTAGTGCGCTCAGTGGAGGCTGGCCTCCGCGCGGCGCTACCCGAGACCGAAATCCCCGTGATATTCTCCCCAGGAATGGTGGCGCGTGCCTTTAGCCGCGTCAATCCTAGAAAGGCGCCCGGTGCCGATGGCATCGACAACATGGCCATACGGTCAATGCCTCAGCGAGCAGTAGCCATTTATACCCGCCTTTTTAACGGCATAGTGCGCACCGCGCACTTTCCCACCTCGTGGAAAGAGGGCCGCATTATCATGCTCCCCAAACCGGGGAAGAATATCAAGCTTGCCGAAAGCTATCGCCCGTTTACATTGTTACCGGCGATCTCGAAGGTCTTCGAGAAAATACTTCTACGACATATCGTACCTCACTTCACTCCCCGCGACGAACAATTCGGTTTTCGAAGCGAACACTCGACCGCTCCCCAGTTGACGAGAATTCTGCACAGGATGACTGAGACATCCAATGGACGTCGCTTCACCTGCGCAGTGCTCCTCGACATGGAAAAGACATTTGACAGGGTCAGGCATAGCGGGCTTCTGTTCATAAATTTAAAAACAAATATACCACGTCGAGTAGTTAGGGTCAAATCCTCCTTCTTGGAGGGCCATAGCTACCACGTATCTATAGGAGGTCTTTGTTCAAATACATACCCCATCGCAGCGGGCGTACCGCAGGGGAGCTGCCTCTCCCCGGTCCTGTACTGCTGTTACACCGACGACATTCCGCTGGCCGAGAGGGACGTCGAGCTGGCTCTGTATGCAGACGACGCCGCCTATTTTTCGGCTTCTCTGAACCCGAAAATGGCGGCGACCTACATGCAGCATCAGCTCGACCTCCTTCCCGAATGGTTGACGGAGTGGCGCCTTCGAGTAAATGTTAAATAGACGCAGGCCATCCTCATTCGCATACAGGACGGGGGAATGGCTCGTAAGCCTCACCCGCCCCCGCTCCAGCTCTGTGGACAGGCTGTAGACTGGTCTCGCACAGTGATGTACCTTGGTGTCAAAATTGACACCAAACTCACCATAAACCCGCACATTAAAATGGTAAGAGCCAAAGCGACAGTCGCGCGTTGTCGGCGCGTTCAGTGCTTTCATCCAGACTTCCATTAACCATAAAATTGGCCATCTATAACAGTTATATAAGGCCCATCCTTACATACGCGGCACCTGCTTGGTATGCGCTGTGTAAGGATGCAAGTCGGGACCAAATCCAGGCCCAACAAAACAGAACTCTGCGCACCATTACGGGCGCACCTTATTTGATGCGGAATTCCGTACTCCGGATGGAATCACTGAATGACTTCATCGTTCGTTTGACCCCCGACTGTTCTCGCGTGCAGATGTATCAGACTACCCATACGGGACCTAACGCTGCATTCGAGACCACCGGACGGCAAACTGCGATACGCGCGCGACCTCGTACCTCTCACGAGCATCGAGAGTGATAGAAGTTCGGGCAACGAAAGCGACTCGAGCGACTAGCATGATTGCTGTACGTGTAGGACCAGCACAATAGAATCTCCACAGAGCTCTCTTGACGCCGTCGACCAACTGGTCACCCAAAGACCTGCCCGTAGTTACGGGTAGCGAATAGCTATCATAGTAGGAGGTTATAACCTTGTAACAATTTCCCGTCTCTCGTTTGGGGGATAGAGATGACTTGCGCGGTTATTTCTTGAGCGAGCGCCGCCGACTCCAGCCGTTACGAGACAACAGGACACTGCAGCACTATGCGGAGATTGCGGAGCGACTGCTTCGACGACGCAGCTTGCATCGGAAGATGGTGTTGACACAGCGGTGCTCGTCATTCTTCGGTTTCAACAACATCCTTGTATGGACATTATAGACAGTTCCTATGGGCATTATAGACAGAATTTCTCTTGGAATAAAAACAGTTCTTTTCAAGACTTTCTCTTGTTTCTTTACCTTTGTTTGCATGTTGCTACAAATATTATTTTTTATATTAATATCTTTCATGATTTAATAATAAACGACGTTGATGTTAAAAAATATAATTCATGATTTTGTTACTTTGTTCAATAATTTGGTTTATCTGTGGACGAGTACTGTTTTTATTATGGAAATAAATTATTAATTCTTAAATTATCTGAAAATGACACCAAACTTGCCATTATACTATTAGTTTTAGCACAATAGCGCTCACAAGCGCGGCAGTGTCAAACTTACATCCCCCCATTTCCCCTCGCCACCCGCGCTTTGGCTACCGGTGGCTACCGGGCTAAATCAACTAAATACTACCCAAGGAATAACTGTGCCAAGTTTGAGCCTTTAATTACAAAATGCAGCACATCGCACTAAATACCCCACTATTTACAGTGGGTAAAAAATGTTGTAATAAGAATTTGAGTATAAAGACAAAGAGTATATACCTACATATAAATAATACACATAAATATGCAATACATGTACACATACAGGGTGAATTTTTTCAGTGGGCCTTCAAGGCTAAATCCTAAATTAGAAGGAATAGCAAAAAATGCTCAAAGGAGTCTCGGGGCAATTGTTGTAAAAACAAGATTAGATTTTGGAAAAAAATATTCTCCTAGCCGGTAATCATATATCTGTAATAAAAAAGGGTGAAAAAAAAACTCATCTAGTATTATTGCACTGGCCGATGGTTGCATATTAATTATAAGGTGAAAAGTAACTTCAAACGGCATACTAAAGGAAAGTATGTAATATAATTACTATATTTAGGAAAATATGTTTAATGTTTTTACCCTAACTAATAAATTGTTCGAAATAATAGCTATTATTGTCAATACATAACGTCGACGTTCCAAGGTTTGTACCACGTTTGTACTGTATTTAAGATAACAAAAATAATTGTTTTATTTAAGCATTATTTCAAATAATTTGTTTAGATGGTAAAGTAGACGGTTATAAAGTATGGAAAATGTCTTATTATTATTTTTTTAATTAAAAATGAGCACTTTTAGTTTGTCGCTTGATATTTCAATGTAACTTTTATAAACGACACTATCAGCCTGGTGTAATAATTGAGGGTGAGTTTTTTAGGAGAATATTTTTTTCAAAAATAAATGATGCAGTTTTAGTTTTTATCAAAATCACCCCAAGTCTCCTTTGAGAATATTTCGCTATTCCTGGTATTTGGCCTTAGAGGCCCACTTGAGAAATTCACACTGTATACTCAATACCATAAAAAAACATATTAGGATAAGGTACTATGAAAAGAGTATAGACGAAAGAAACAAGGACATTGTTTCGGGAGAGACACAGCTATAATCGTGGTTAAAGAACCGATAGGTATCTCAAAATATCATAATGAGCCGTAGGACGCCAACTGCTGGATATAACACAAGCCTCTCCATAGATTTCCAAAAGGACCGGTTAGAAGCGGCTTGCATCCCATCTCGAAGGTGATTGAAATAATTAAACTCATGAAGGTAAAAACCGTGCCCGTCCGCGCGTTGGCGCGGGGCGCGTTTTTTTAGCTTCATGATTAAACTCAACTAAAGAAGAAAACGAATGTTTTTTCACTATAATTATATTCGAAATTGGCATACCTACATGTGTCATAACGAAGTTGAGATGACGTTCGATTTTATTTACTAATTCTTGGTTAGGATTAGGATAACATGCATCAACATAATAAATTATAGAAAGCTGCGAAGTGTTTGGCAGCAGTTTTCATTGAATATAATCATAAAAAATTCAACCGGTTTGAACATGGTCGAGTTGGTTAGATCTTGGACTTAAAAACACTTAGGTCCCTGGTTTGAATTCCGGTGTGTACCAATGGGATTTTAATTAAAAAAGTTATGTACACTATAGTGCCTCGGAGAGCACGTTAAGCTGTCAGTCCCGGTTTCACTATACCAACTTGTGAAACTGTTTATAGATGGGTTATTGAGTATATACAAAGCATCGCGACGAGCTAGCCACTTGTACGGTGTAGACTCATACCATCGTATGTTTACACCTTCCTCACGATTTCAACATCGGTCACCTGTTCGGGGGATATAAATTTATCTATTTCCAAACATTTCAGGGGGGGGGTTGAACCCCTAAACCCCCCCCCTGGCTACGCCCATGCCCTGGGGCCGCCCAGGCGGTCTCAGGCGCCGTAAGGCACCCGTGATGATATGTTTGTATATCTTGTCAATGGGTCACCTCTGCTGAAATGGTTTTGATTATGGTTAAAAAGCTGAAGAGGCCACCGCGTCATACATTTTGATGAAAATCACAATTTAGAAGAATTTTGCAACTAATTTCTAGCTGCTACATCTTTCTTAATTTTGATTTTTAATAATTTTGTTCAATCCAACTTTAGATAAATTGTCTGTGAGCGAACTCGGGTGAAATGCCACCACCACCATACCTTCATATTAATCTCCAGATACCATATCTTGCATAGGTCATGGTGAAAATCATAAGAAGAATGTAGCAGCTAGTTTCAACTTTTGAGAACTTGTCTATGGGTGACATCTGTTAAAATGATTTTAATAATGCTTAAAGCTTAGAGGCCACCACCACCTTTTATCTCCATTGGTATCTCGTGTCAATTATAGTAAAAATCACAATTTAATAGAATTTAGCCGCTTGAAATAAGTTGCTAAATTATTCTAAATTGTTGTAAAAATTTGTTTGGTGAACCAAACTTTTGATATAATGTCTATGAGCAATCTCTGGTGAAATTATTTTAACCATGTTTAAAGGTTCGACCGACCACCACCCCCTCTCTATGTTAATCTCGCGTCGGTCATGGTGAAAATAACAATTAAGAAGAATATAGCAGCTAGTTTTTAACTTTTGAGATGAGTCTATGGGTGACATCTGCTAAAATACATTATATAATGCTTAAAGCTTAGAGTCCACCACCGCCCTATCTCCATGTGGTTTCTCGCGTCAATCATAGTGTACTTCTAAATTGTGATTTTCACTAAACAATTTTTTAACAACTATCTTTAACTTTGATATATTGTCTATGAGCAAACTCTGCATTGTGAAGTAATTTTAACCATGTTTAAAGGTTGGGGCCACCACCACCCTTTCTCCATATGGTATTTCGCTTCAGTCATGGTGAAAATGACAATTAAGAAGAATATAGCAGCTAGTCACAATTTAGAAGAAAGTAGCAGCTAATTTCAACTTTTGATACTCTACTAAAATAATTTGTATTGCTTAAATAATGCAACGAAAATTTTATTGCATTTTATCTTATAAGTATATTTAATAAATTTCATTTTGTTCGTATAGATGTCCAAAATAAACATGGAGGTGTAGATTTTACTTACTCGATTACATAATTTCTTTATAAAAGTAGTTCAGTTTTGAAATGACAATTAAAGTAATATTTTTAGAATCAAATAAAAATTTGATTATCTTTATTAAAGTTAATAGATTTTTTATAAGAGACTTTATAATTTAGGATTGAGTAAGTAATATTTACAGATTTGAGTTCGCGAATGCATTTTTATTCTTAATATTTATAAACTTAATAAAGAACACATTCACTTATCAAATATTTTTTAAAGAAGCGAATTATAAGGGTGAATTCCCGGTGAGGTCGAATCCCGGTGTGTACCAATGAGTTTTTAAATTAAAAAATTATGAACATTTGTTTGACAACACCACTATAGTGTCTCGGAGAGCACGTTAAGCTGTCGGTCCCGGTTTCACTATACCAACTTGTAAAACTATTTATAGATAGCCACTTGTTCGGTGTAGACTCATACCATCGGCTACGACGAGGTGGGATTAAAAACCCTTCACTACCGGCCTAGGTGGTATCGGGCTCGGTAAGACATCCGTGATGATATTTTTAAAAACAAAACAAATTGAAGTTCTTCTTTCGTAATAAATTTAAGAAAGAAGAACTAAAGCAATGTCAATTTGTTGTGTTTTTTTTTTTTTTTTTTATCTAGGGCATTTATAATCAATATCGTAAGACATGGATGGTAAATGTGTTTAAAGGCCCCACATTAAAATTGACATTCCTTTGGTGGTTCTTCTTTCTTAACCGCGTTAATATGAGCGGCTACAATAAACCGATATTCGACATTTACCACGTATTAATTGTTATGTACGCTCAAAACTTAGATTATGAAAAACATTTAACCGGGCCTAAGGCCGAGTAGCTAAAAGTGTGGTAGCGGTTAAATTGGTCGTCAAAGTAAAACAAAGCCAAGTTTTAAATAACAATGTATTGTTTGACCCCATTCATGGATTTTGTAGCTCTGTTTACCACCAGATACATACATAGTGATACATTTCGCGCTCCAGTAAAAAAAAAAAGAAATTTTTACAATGCCCAAAATTTCGATTATTTATGAAAATAAATTTCACCGCCTGGTAAATTTAACGTGTCGTTTAAAATATAATTTAAATGAAACATGCTCTAAAATAAATTAATGCACGGTAAAAGTAGATTATCAGTGCATTATAGCCATTCGTTTCTCAAATTAAGTTAGTTGGTTTTACAAACAGCTCCACGCTTTTAGTAGCTTGGAGTGGAGACCCAAAACTATATTAGTAAAATAATTAAATTACATAGGGTTCTGGAGTCGACTTGCCAGTACAAACGTACCTCCAATATTACAACTTGGCTGTTAGTCGAAGCTCAATTATTATGTTTATGTTGGTAATTGACTTAAAAATCTTTCTGTTGTGGGTAATATATATTAAAAAAAAACATTCCCTTCAAAATAAAAATTATCAATTTGCCCGGTTTCTTAGGCATTTAAGAAACTCGAACTAAAGTAATAAAAATAAAATCGGCGAGTGATTTAATTTAAATTGCCTGTTTTAACTCTAACTTTATTTACAAACAAACCAAAACTACGTTCCCCTGATTTACAAAAAGTTTTTATAATAACAATAGCAAAAAGGGGGACCTCAGAGCCCTCTGTTCCCTGGACCCCGCGCAGGAAGCTTTGCGCGAGGTATAGGCCCCAAGTTAATTCAAAGCTCGGCTCCAACCAACGGCTTACTTCACTTATTGCGCGCGGTTCGTCCCAACGGACGTACGTCTTTCCCGCGACGAGTCACTTTACGATACGCGTCGAATTACAACCAGTTTCATATTTATAATAAAAGCTAAAAAAAATACAAGGAACTTATAAAAATCTATATTGAAATAAAATTCGAAAATTTTAGCTATTTTTCAATAGTTTAAAATTCTTTTAAAAAGTTTATTTTAACAATAAACTTAGTGTTAATTTATTTCCTGTTTCGGTGTGGGCTGCATAGTTACTAAAAGTGTTAAACGCATATGCACGAGTGAATCATTGCACTAGAACCGGTGAGTACCATTATAAAAAAATACTTATTAGACAAAAGTTTGTAGGTAATTATGGTTACTGCAATTCTATGGACTTCCTTTTTTATTATTTGTTTGTGTTGTTATGACTAATTGTTTTATTGTTAAACTAACCAGTTTGCAGCAATGCAACGACATAAACATGAAGCTTTTGTTTGCTAAGTACAGATTCAGAGAATCATATCTGTTTGATCCCTTCTGTTTTGTATGCATAACAAGTGTCAGATGACGATAAAGAAGACATTGTTTAAATACCTTATGCACTGACACTATGTAAAGCAACTTTAGGCCTAAGTTTCTAGTGCTTTCATTGAGGTCGTTTAGTCGTTTTTGGTTATTGAATGATTAAAATATCAACTTACCTGGCATAACTTCTATCATACGTTATGAGTTATTGCTTTTTATTTCATAAAAAGTTTGTTAAAGTAATTATCTACGTAGCCTTGGTTGGTACAAAATGCATTTGAATGTAAAGCTTTGATTGGATTTGGATGTAGGTAATGTAATACGCGGCTCGCCGGTAAAACAAAAGCTCTCTCAAGTAAAGTCGTCAAGTGACTCACAAAATACGTGTTTAGGGTTAGTGAAGCAGCTACTAAACGAAGCCGACGAGCAATGAATATGCCCGCTAGGAATGGGCGTCTTATATTTTTTTTCTAGATAAGGATCGTTATGAAATCACCAGAGATAAAATAAGTATTTTATCTTAATACTGAATGAGCTTTTAAGGTGCTACAGAATATTTACGTACTTACCTAGTAGGTAGAATATTTTTAGTGAGATTTTCCTAATTTGATAAGTAACATTTTTGACGTAAGAGAACGTCAAACGTCTACTTTTCACACCTAGAATTTTATTTAAGCCATATTCCAGAGCGTAGTATATTTAGAAGATAGGAATTCGAGTAGGTACTTAGTCGCTACTTAACGGCCACACCGTTTTTTCTTTTATTAAATCGTTAAAAATATATAATTAAAATTATAAAATACTTAATAAAAAAGGGGTCATTTATTGTTTTATTAGTGGAAGTAAATAATTATACTTTGGCATAAAATAGATAACTAATTATTTATTTTAAGAAAGAATTTAATTATTAGCCCCGAGGTAGAAAATTTTCTGTTAAAGTAAAAATTAAATTAATTATAACAAGTAACGAGTTGCTGAAATAGATGTTATGTACTTATGTATTTTACTATATACAATTAGGTATTTATTTATGTATTCATTATTGGCATTATATACTACAGTTTTTAAGGTCACAAGTTAAAAAAAAATATAATTTATACATTTGTTTGAAGATCATGTTAAGCTATCGGTCCCAGTTTCATTTCCATTTGTGAAATTGACTATATGGGTTATATTTTCAGTATTTTAATTTTGTTTGCGGAAAATCAATAGCAGTATAAATAAGATGAAATAATTTATACGACCGATAATGGACTTTTACAAATAGCTTATCTATCCACTATCTCTATAAGAGCTTGTCTTGGGTGACTGACGGACTCATCATCGCCCAGCCAAAGCCACTGAGGCCAGATATATAAAATTTGAATAGTAGGTTCCTTTTGTATTGTATAATTGGGGCAAAAGATGTTATTTTTTCAAAATTTTAATCCCAATGGTAAAAAATGGCGATAAATGAATTAAGTTTTCCGAAATGAAAGGTAATTCGGGATGTACACTCTTTGAAAACAAATGGATAGATTTTCTATATTTTTGAAAATTACAACAAAAGACAAAATGAGAGAGGAGAGGAAGAAAAAAGGTGCAATGATGAGTTACGAGTATATCTTAGGAACGTCTCGGGTGTTACAATAGTGAAACGTAATACCTATGTAGACTATTCTTAAGTATTCTTATAAAACTGTTGGACACGTCTTTCACTATTTTTAGGAATTTAAATAGGGGAATGTGGGGGAGGGGTAAAATCGGGAACATGAGTAAGCAGTCAAACATGTGTATTTTTTTTTAAATTTCAATAGTTGTATGTGGGGGGGATTAGTTTATGAGGTATTTTGTATAAATAATATACGAGTATGACGAATAATACCGGATCAACAAAAAATAGTTACACGCGAGTACATATCATCACAGGTGCCTAGACGGTCTCAGCGGAGGGGGGGGGGGGTTTAATCCCACCTCGTTGTAGCCGATGGTATGAGTCTACACGGAACAAGTGGCTAGCTCGTCGCGGTGTTTGGATAGGTGTCAATAACCCATCTATGAACAGTTTTAAAGGTTGGTATAGGGAAACTGGGATCGACAGATTAACGTGCTCTCCGAGGCACTATAGTGGTATTGTTAAACAAATGTACATTTTTTTTTATAGATTAAAAACTCATTGGTACACACCGGGGTTTGAACCAGGGACCTAAGTGTTTTTAAGTCTAAGGTCTAACAAACTAGGCCACTACGTATTTATAAACACCCAGACCAAGGAAAACTAGGCTAGGCTAAACTGATAAACATACTAATATGGTTTTGCCTTGAGTAGGATTCGAACCCACGACATCCGGGTACAACGCCAGCTCTATTACAACTAGACTACTAAGGCATACTAGTACACAATAATTGTTGGGAGGTGTTAATAAATTTCAGCGTGTAATATGTATGTATATAATATGTGTCAATCATCATGATGAAGCCACATTTGTTACTTGTAATATGACAGATTATATTTTTCGAAAAAATAAAATACATACTCGTATTAGGTTTCGTTATACAGCCTAAATTAGAATGATAGATGCAAAAACTTAGACATAGTTTTAATCTCTGGGTTTACCGGTTTTCAGGAGACTATTGCATAGATTCCTTATCGAGGTGGTAGTCTTCTTGCAGGATGATACCGAAAGGTCAGTTAATTTAACGTTAAAGCAGCGACTGTATTAAAGTATTATAGATTCGTAATGCAAACTCCTCTTTTACCTATATGTGATTGGTTCCTTTTATTTAGAAAAAATATTTACGGCGTCGATATGGTCGGTGAAGTTGGTCGCCTTGGTGGCTTCCTTTTATGGCAGATAATTGACAGGTCAATGGAATCAGCTAACCACCTAGTCTTACACTAGTTGGTTATGTAGTGTGTGTTCGGTTCGGTAGTATTTTTATATATTATGATTTTAATTCCATCGCGTTTAAGTACTAAATCTGATATCGGGGTTAAATAAATATTTGTCGTTCTTTTGTTTATGAATAGCTGCCTAACGAAACGCACTCTAAGGCCTCATTGTTAAACTTTTTTTTTTTGACTTCATAAATATCTGTAAAGATTTACATGAAATAAATGATTTTACTTTTGACTTTGTCAAAAGTCAAAAAACGTTAACTTTTGTCGCAGCTTATTACGGGACCGCATCATTTAGCCGGCATAATGGGAGCGATTATTAATAGTGTATTGTCCTACCACATTTAGTGACCCTGTAGTTCTGCTTATCATCAGGTCACATGTCGTGCTCTTAAAAATAAACTAGAAGCCTTCTTACCACAATTTACCAAGAGGTAATTCAATTTGCAGATTTGTCGAAACATAAATTGCTTTAGTAGAACCGCACATTAGGTTACATGCAAATAAATTTCCCATAGGCAGGTAGGTAGGTACTTACTTAAAACAAGGCAAACATTTTTGCACCTGGCGCTGGGAACTAAAACCTTTTTCCCAACTGAGAATTAAAATGAAAGTTTCATTATGGAGCTAAAAGAACCAAAAATCTGATTTTGCTAATTGCATTTTTAGGGTTCTAAAAATTTTCTTTTACAAACATTTATTCTTTATGGTTAGACTGAGGTTATTTATCAGCATGAAAATTTAGAAAATCTATTATAATGTGATTTTTTTAAAATTTGAATTGGTTATAGATCTTGTGTTGATTATAATCGAATTTCCAAAAAGTGGTAGGTATAGAATTAATGGCGACTTCAATTATTTCTATAGTATCTATTACTATTTATATAATACTATCAGGTTTTTATTTAAAATATAAATATTGTATTTCTATAAAATCTATTTTTAATTTTTTATAGTTGACCACCGAAGTTACCGAAAAATAGAGATTATAAATAGGTTAAACTCAAAATATATATACAAAATAAAGACTAATACTAATAAAACTATTCCTAGCCATAATTTAAAAGGCCCCTATGTCCCAGCTATTTTTACAACTACCTACTAGTAAAAGTGCCTAATATACTCGCCAAATTCCCTCTCTGGATGATAAAACATATTTTTTGAATAATTTGTCAGTTAGCTCGGGCATCACCGGACGTTTCCTTAAGGACCAAACCTAATTCACGAGCAAATTTTTTGGAGTCTGAAGACCAAACTCCAGAAGTTTTGACGGAAAAGTGACAAAAATTGCGGACTACAAGGCCCCTTCAAAAATAATATATTTTTGGAGGGTTTCTGAAAAGTGACCACTTAGCCTGCGGGCTAAAATGACACTGAGCCAAATGTTAATATGTTTATGAAAAAAAAAACGGAACCCACTACAGGCGCCACCAAGCTTTAAAACCATAGATAGGTAACTATCCGAAATCGACGGTAAATGAACCGGTTTAATTATAAAGTGGCCACATAGCCTGCGGGCTAAAATGACACTGAGCCAAATGTTAATATGTTTATGAAAAAATAATGGAACCCTCTACAGGCGCCACCAAGCTTTAAAAACCATAGATAGTTAACTACCCGAAATCGACGGAAAATGAACCGGTTTAATTATAAAACCTGTAAATCGAAACGGGGTCGTAGATAACTTCTAACGATTCTATTGTAGCGATAGCATCAAATTTCAGGATACTGTACGCGCTATAATGCGTGGTCTACGCCTGTGTATCCATTGCGTTGTGTACATAATATCCTTCTATTTTCTTTAAAAACATTAGAAACGCGACGTAATAGGCCTACTGATAATATAACTACTCGTAAAATATATAATACAAAATTTCCTTCTCATTATAAATGAAAAGGGCATTCGGTTATATTGTTATATTTCAGTGACCATTCGTGCGACTCTTAAATTACAGCTTATTTTGTATTGTATTCAGCCCAATTATTGTATACATCCCATCCCTGTTAACTTTTTCGGTCTACTGACCAAAAGGTAAATAAATCATAATCATTAGGGAATAGCAGTCTACTTGGACTACATAAGTAGGTCTTGTATATCGTCTGAGCATCATTTGGTTATATATGTTATATAATAGATTTAATTGACCTAGGCATGTGACTTTGTATGTACCTGATGTTAAGCAGCCCATGAGCCAATTCTGCTAAGGAAGTACAAAAATAAGAAGTTATTGAGCATGTGTCTGCTCATATCGCATATGCTTATATCTCAGAGTCAGATAAAATACGGTGGAAATACAAGGACACTTATGTTTTGAATGGTTGGTACACAGTCATCTGACGACAAGCTTTGGTCCCAGTTTCACTATATCAACTTATGAAACTGTTTATAGATGGATTATTAAGAGTCGATTCGACTAAAAGAAGGCATAACTTACTACTCGGGATAGTAATATCATATTTCATACAAATACTTCATAGATTTAATTATTAATGCTGAGAATATTTTTTTGTATGTGACTTGGCGTTTCTAATCTTGGTATAAGTTATGCTTTAATTTATAATCTCAGCGACCATTTTAGAGAGAATATATATATATACTTAATTTCATACTTAGCGTTACATTTCTATATATATAGAAATGTTCAGCTAAGTATGAAGTTGTAGGCAAGTCAGATAATTGCAATATAACAATTTCCGTTTTATCATATGTATAGTTTTGATTCTATAATAGTTTCGTGGTGGCTTTAATAAACCAATCAGTCATAATCCTTTGTCGCCCACCGTCCTTGCGATGCTTCCTTTACACTAATCTCATTCGAACCTTTTTAAAAGCACAGGATGTATATTATTTAACCAAATTACTTTATTCCAACTAACATAATATAAGGTTTTACATACAATAAATCCAATTTAAAAAGTGTAATAGTATTTGTTATCATTTTATTATAATAATGAATATTAAATAAAGTAATTTTATTTGAATGTAGTTATTTATAATACGGGACTTAAAAAAAAATGGGTTTCGAAATAAAAAAAGGAACCTTATGGCAAGTCTTTGACAATAAAAGATATCTCAAATGTCCCATTTTACTTGAAAATTAGAATACCTTGGGAACTAATAATAAAAAAGTTGGGCTTATTTTTAATTAAAACTATTCTATTAATTTTGTTTATATAAATTGAATTTTATATACTAATATTAAAATAATAAATATTAAATAAAATATGAAATATTAATATTTTTATATACTAATATTATAAGATTTAATTGTGTGTTTGTTCCGGATAAGTTCAAAAAATACTAAACGGATTAAGACATCTTACATAGAAAGCCAGTAACATGGGCTGTAACTTATTTTCGATTGGGTGAAACCGCGTGAGATATCTAGTTTTAAGATAAAATGGCAAAATGTAAGAAAATGTGAGAAACGGAATTAAAGTAATAAGCATATAAGTTTAACAATTATGATCTTAAAAATCTTAGGACACGATCTGATTAAAAACATAATTGACTAAGGAATTTAATATAATATTCAATATAGTTTCAATTACAAAGTAATTGAAATAGCGCTGTAAATTATTTAATAAATAAAGTTCCATTTTCATGAAATTGAACATCAAATATGTAACATAACCTTCTAAGAATAGTATCTTACGCGCGAAATACAGATTTATTTTTCAAGACAAATATTTTATTTTTATTTAGGCTAGAAATCTATTAAACTGCAAGCTAGCTAAAAAAACGAGTTGCAAGTAAACTTAATGGGCACCGACTGCAAATTCATCTATACTTATTAAATAGGTACTTATAATCTTATACTTATAAAAAGAAATACTTATAAGATAACAAAAGTAAAAGTACAAAATTTTCAAAATATCTGGATACGGCGTTATATCCTTATCCCAAGCAAATAAAGATTGAAATGAAGCCTACTTTAGGGAAATAATAGACTGATAAAAATATATTTATGTATGTACAAAATTTAACAGACATACAATTTATTTAAAAGTTGTTTTTTGTGAGAATAACGAAATTTCTTAAAATTTACAATAAACAATCATAAACAACTAAAAAAATATAAATTCTATTCCCTTGTATTAAAGGTGCTTTTACGAGTAGCTTGGAGGTTTTCAGCGTTTTGTGTCGTGGCCGTTGTTCATATAGGATAGTTTTGATAATCTAACGTAAAAAGAAACATAATATGGACGCTGTATTTTGATTTTGTTCTTAATTCTATTCCAAAATTTAATTAAAAAATGTTATATTCCAATTTTTACAATAAAAACAGATGTTTGACCTTTTTTTTTAACTGACCTATTAATACGGGCAACATTATTGATCTACGAGTAGGTAAGGGTAGTCCCAGGTAAGGTTTTTTTTAATACAATTCTTCCGTTAAGTTTTATACCTGATTAGAGTTTTAATAGGAGGTTGTGATTAAACCTTCTAAAGTTACTGTTACATTTGGCAAATATGCACATTGCACATGATTAAATAATTATGCTTTAAGTGCATACGGTATACCTATTCTTTCAGAAAATTAATAACCTCGAATGAATTTATGAATTTTTAGTATTTTCATTGGAAACATTTGGGTTTTTGGTCTCCAGATCCATAGTAAATTGGACAAACTATTGGAAAATGATTAATAGATGCTTCTGAAGACCAACGTGCAACGTCTTTTTTTTCAACGAATATCCCTAGAAATTCAGAGGACAATGCTTTAAGTATTTTGGGTACATGCTCAGAAAAGGAGGATTTTAATGATTTTAATAATTTAAATTAGGACATACATACATATCATCAAGGGTGCCTTATGGCGCCCGAGATGATATGTATGCTGATATATCCGCCTAGATGGCCCCAGGGTACCCAGCGGAGGGGTTTTAATCCCACCTCGTCGTAGCTGATGTTATGGCTTTATTATAAAATTAAAAACATTGTGGAGTAAATAAAAATACAACCATAATCACGAATGAATTTAAAATAAATTATTTTCAATTGCTATGGCTTTTACTTGTTGTTCAGTAGTACTAGTGTGACTTTTATAAACGTTTACAAGACGTTTACCTTCGTGACTGCCAATTGTACGCTCGAATTTTTAGTTCTCATAATTTCAGCTAGGGGCGCTGATTTATTTTCCATAAAAAAAATAGTTAACTCAAACGCAATGTAATAGTTAGAAAACTCACTACAATCGTCTATTTTAAGACTATTTATTTACTTAAAATTCTTTATTGCACAAAATTGTACCTAGTCATACCTCAAAACACATAAAAGTAGAATCTTTTGATGCCGATTTCTACGCTTTGGAATAATATTCCAAACTTAAATAAAATTGTATAGGTAGATAAGATTATACAAAAAAATATTTACCGAAAGAAAATGCTTATAATATTCCATAAAAAAAAACAAATATTACGGAAAACAGTATTGGAAACGAAATGTCACGTCGAAATTCTCAATATTTTGTGCGGTACCTATTTTTTTATTAAAGAATTAATTAGCTTTATTATTATACTAGATTTATAACCAGTTACAATTTTTATTAAACACGTATTTATAATAAAAGTTTAGTGATAAAAGAGCATTTTACTTCATGATTTCACAAATACAAATACATTATATGCAATATAATACAACCTTATTTCTTACAGGTTTAAAGTTATACATTACGGTACAAATTGTATTTTTATTCCTAATATGACACTGCCTTTTAGGCAGTAATTTAGAGTATAATAACAATAATTAATAGAGTAGGAATTCTGCGACAAACAGAAGTCGAGAAATAGTGGAAGTGGGAAAAATCATTTTGTGAACGAGACTTCGCGATTGTAATTCAGTACCTTTTACATTGTAAAACGTCTTAAGGACACTGCATTACAATCGTTGTAAAATTTACAACCTTAAAAAACATGCTTATGGTTTTCTGAGCTAGTATGCCATCGCATTTTTTAATATTTTTTTATTGTAACACGGTGTGTGTCTTTGTATTTAATATTATTGAATTTAATAACATTATTTTAAATTCAATAATAATAGCATTGGTCACTCAATGCTATAATGCAAAAATACCGTATTATACGTAAGTATTTCAAAAATAATAAGCAAGTCTCTTATTGGAACTTATTGTTTAAGTAAACTGAACCTTAATACAAAGACACAGAGTGGATGCAAAGGTCAGTATGTATACTTTAACTTGCTGCCTACTTTACAACCTGTCAAGCACACACACGACATATATACCTACTCCCAAGACAATAACATTGTTCAGATAATTAACACTGGTAATTAGGAAATTAACTCGTCTAGAAAATCTTTCTGTAAATAATAACAAATTTCTTTGTAGGCAAATAAATAATACAAAATGTATTTTGAAAGATAAAATATTAGTTTTAAATACTGATGCCAAAACCGTTAAGTGACCTAGTCATTTTTCGGTTTTAGTCTGTTGGTTCACCGGCTTTTAGGAGACACCGGCTTACTGCATCGATTTCTTGTCGAGGTGGTAGTCTCCTTTCAGAGTGCGTTTACCGAATGGGTAGTTGAATTGACTATAAAGCGGCGAGTATACTAAAATATATAAATATATATACTCGTAATACAATACGTCATTGTCGCCCCCCATTTCGTAATCGCATCATTTAGCCGGCATAGTGGGAGCAATCAATGTTGTTTAAGAAGAATTACTGATTGTCCCCATTCATGGACTTAGTAGGTCTGCTCACCACCATGTAGATAAAAAGTCACCTGTCGTGTTCCAATTAAAAATAAAGTAGTTTTGTTTGAAAAGCGATACCAAATAGCTACAAATGTTTTATGTAGAGAAACATTTACAAATAAATAAAAAATAAGATAAAATTCTGAAGAAAAAATAGGTACTACAATATAGGTACTCTATTAAGAAAAACAACAAAATTACACTGAAATTATCATTTATTTATGAACACAGATATCTGACAGGTGTCTTTAATAGTTATCTATGCCTGCCCGTAAGCCTAATAAATATTTTTGTGGTAAACTAGGTTACAATGACACAATATAAAAATTAATCTAAGTTGACAAGGTATATCAAACGCATGGTATTGATTTATCCAATAAGAAGTCCTGTACGCCTATTACGCTGCATAACGTTAAGCTAAACTTTAACCAAAATGACGTGGTTGTCTCTCCATTTTCAATGTCACCAGGTATTACGTCAGAATTGCATAATATCGATTAGACTTTAGCTTAGCGTTGTGCCTGTAATCATCCCGCTGCACTGAGTAATAACATTCTTCTATTAAACTTTTTTTTTATTGTACAGTCATATTAGACAGTTAAATATTATTGCCAGCGGTTTAACCCGACGTTTAATTTATAATAAATCGGATCATATCGGTTTTTTTAAAGCCGTTTAAATAGTTTTTAAGTTTATTCGGAACCAACAATTAAATCTTTTCTCTTTATACTTATAGTATAGATTTTTGGAGTTAGACATAACAAAACAATTTTATGCATAAACTTAGTTTTCGGGTGACTTAAATGATATTATGCTTTTCAGACTTGAGTGGTAACAAATACGAAATATTTGAAAGTCAAAATTATTTATTTCATGTACAGCTTAGGTGTACATGAAATTCCAGGCATTCATAAAAAGTAAATATATATATATATATATATATATATATAAGGTTCAAGTGTGCACTTAGCTAGGTCGCCATTCCCCCCACACATACACAGAAAAATGTTGAAAATATAATAAAAAATAAAACTATTAGGCGATGGTTTAGTTTAGCTAGTTTAGCTCAAGGAGGAAATAAAAACAAACCGAAGACACGCTACACAACCAAATAGTATAAGACTAGGTGGTTAGCTGCTTCCATTGACCTGTCAATCGTTAACTGACCTGAAAATTTCCACCAATAGAATATTTACGTCCAAAATAATCAAAGTATAAGTTTTCGAAATCAGAATTTTATTTAGGACAAAAAGAATCCATATCAAGTCTAAAACTTTGTATGTGGGCAATATATACAATACAATACTTTGATACAATATGTATTCATATTGTATCAAAGTCCTACATATTATTATTATTAATTATTTTGGGTACCTAAAATTTTTATATTACTTAGTAAAGAATACTTATTAGAATTTTAGATCCAATCCACAACCACTCTATATGCTAAAGCATATGCGAAGCTCTCAAAGGATTCAAAATTGTGAAGAAAAGGTTTCCAAACATTGAAAAGGTTATAAAATGTAATAATAGCGCTGTGGTTTGTTAACTGCAAGAAGTGTCCTCACCATTCTGTCTAGCCTGAAATGAGAATCTAATTTAGCAGCGATAGACGTAGTCGGCGCTGTGCTATGTAATAAAACTGTACCTATATACCTATGTTCTACGATTGAAGTCTTTCGAAATGACCGAGATTAATTTTTTAAATATATTATGAAATAAATCAACACATTTTTTGATGATTAATTGTGGGTTAGATTACCACTCATATCCATGCAAATAATATTACTTAATATTTATGATTTATGTAAAGCCTGCCACGGTCTGGGTGTTTAAGAAATATAGTATCTATGTATTACTATGTATTTTTGTTTCTAATCTTTATATGATGACTAGCTGTGCTCGCGACTTCGTCCGCGTGCAATAGTTATTTTTTTATCATACAAACTTTCATCCCCTATTTTTCTTATCTATATCCCCTTGGGGGTAGAATTTATTAAAATCCTTTCTTTGCGGATACCTACGTCATAACATCTACCTGCATGCCAAATTTCAGCCCGATCCGTCCAGTGGTTTGGGCTGTGCGTTGATAGATCACTATGTCAGTCAGTTAGTCATAACGAGCTTAGTTTGTGATCTGTGAAATACCCTACATATTATTTTAATTGCCTATTTATAGTATTGTTAACAGAGAGAAAATCAATAAAACAAGGAATTTCATTAAACCAACTAAATACAGAACTAATATTTTAAAACAAAGCGAAAGTATTAAGCTGTTAAGCTTAGTAAAGCGTTCTAAGCTTTGAGATTGAGGTTCCAGTAATCTTTAAATAGGAAGTGAGAAGTTTGAAAATCTCTGATTGCCTCTAAGTCTCAAAGCTATTTAATAATAAAGGAAATGCACACGCTTTTACGCTACAGTTTGCAGCTGCTGCCGTCATTTAGCATAGAAAACGGATACTTAGCTTATCAATGCAATGATAGCATTAAAAAAAAAAACGTAGTTAGGTCGTTACCTACGAGGTACGAGTATAATTACGCTTTTTACTTTCATCATGTACGAGAAGAGAATTATGGTTCGTATAATATGGTGGCTCTACGTTTTAATGTCAGTTAGATTAGTTTAATGAAACTAGTTAGGAACATACTAAATGTAAGTTAAAAGATGTAATTAACTTTTAAGTTTTATCGCTGTAACAAAATTGTATGTGGTATATATCCTTACTTATTAAATCTGTGTAGTAAAACCATCGAACTATATACACTATACACAAATAATACACTAAATGTACACGGAAAAAAAAATGTATCAAATAATATCCTCTTGGCAAAGACAAATATATCATATTATACGAGTATATGGCGAAAACAATATAGGTATTCATAAAATAAAAAAAAAAGTATGAAAACATTGAAATAAATAAAATATTCTTATTTAAAAAAATAAAATACTTGTATTGAAATAAAATTCTGAGAATATTTGCATTCTTTGCAAATCCTTAGAACTATTTATTCATGTATTTTTTTTGAAAGAATGGATTAACTATATTATATTTAAAAATTACACAAAAATCAATGAATATTACATAAAAATCAATGAACTTTATATAACAAATAATGAATAAACATTAAATAATAATCAGTGACTAAACATTAAAATAAAACAAATTTGTAAATACTCGTACCTATAAATATGTTATCGAATCGCTTGTATATAATAAGACTAATAAGTTTATATCAAAAGAGAAATAAAAACTGGTGACTAAGGTTCCTTCCTCCCAAGTTGGAAGTACACTCATCAGGGATACGTTCCCAAGATTCCTTGGAGCAATTACCCCTCTATACGTGCGCCCGCGCATCCATGGATCTTAGAACCGGTTCGTGAGTGCACGTGTATTCTGGCATTTCAAACTGCCTATACACGGCATGATTTTATCTTGGTCCAATTTGACAAAAAATACTATAAGCTTATTGTAAGAATTAAACTTCGAGTGCATATTTATGGCATCATTTTTTTTAGAAATATTTTTGACCGATTAATAGTAATCGGTCAAAAAACGTTTTAAAATAACAACATTCATAATTGTGAAATAAATAGATATTAAAATTTGTTTACAATATTAATATTAAAGATTTAAATGTGTGTTTGATCCAGCGGCCGTATTCTGTTTCTCGGATACGTTAGATTGTCAAAATAACGAATTCCTATAACAATGACATTAAACAATTAGCGGCTTTAAAAACCTGAAAGTGATGTGCTCTATTCCCTCGTATTACCTACAGGTGCTTTTGGCTTGAAGATTTTTAATATTTCGTGAGGCGTCCATTGTACGAGTAAATAAAGGATTTCGTTATTTCACAAATTAACGTTACCTTTAAAATAAACAAAATATGGCCGCAGATAAACTTAAAAACTGCTTATTTTATAAAATCTTTTAACAATAGACAGCTCTATTATCAACGAATACCTGTATTATATTTTTTGATATAGAGTAATTTGTCAAAACACTTTTTTAATTAATCGGTTAGAATATCTTTATAATTATTGAGTTGTATAAATAAATCGCAATATTAGATTGTGTACCTACATATGGACAGCCTATGTAACGATAATAATTTCAAACATATTGCCTTGGACACAGACTAAACTCTAGGCTTATACAATACATAGATTTATATATATATAGGGTATGGAGGACGTATAAATACCACATTTGTTTAATAGGTTACCTAAATTTTAAAACCTTAAAAAATATATCATTAAATTTATATATGATTAAAATATGGCCAAAACTGATCAACCGATATTTTTTTATAAGCAAGATCCTAGATAATCTATGTACCCTGGGGCCGTCTAGGCGGTCTCGGGCGCCGTAAGACACCCGTGATGATACAAGATCTCTATGTTAGATAATCTATGTTCGACCGTGTATAGTTCCTTTTAGGTCCGCCGAGAGATACAATAACCTTGTATTTTCTTGTACGATACCAAGACGGGTTCTTAAAGGATCTTAAGTTGTGAATGAAATCATAAAAGTTTATATTTAAGTAAGTATCTATTTTATTGATTTTTATAGTTGGTGCCTTACCAGATTTTTAGTTATAAATTATTAATAAATACTTTTGAAAAAAATGATTTAATATTAGTCCGGTTTTGTTATCATCACATATAGTCTATGGGTACATTGGTTTTTAGAGGCCTACTAGATCGATTTCTTGTTGAGCTCGTGGTCTCCTATTAATTTGCGGTTACGAAACAGGCAGTAGATTTGAAGATAAAGCAGCGACGATATTAAAATAAAATCGTAATGCAAATTCGTCTTTGTCTACACTCAATTTACCCGCTTTATTTAGCTGTATAGTAAGAGCGATCAACATTGTACAAAAATGTATTGATCGACTCCTTTCATAGAATTTGTAGACCTGCTTACCACCAGGCACAGGACGCTCTTACAAAATAACCTGAGGTGCTCCAATGAAATATGTTTATATTGCAATCAGTACATTTTATAAATTTTTACAAAAATCTTTAGAATTAAACAAAAACTTTATATATTAATCATGTTATAGTTAATTTGATTTAAGAAAGGGTTCTATTTAGACAACAGTTAAGGCCTACATCAACACCAACCCATGTTCGTTTCTATGACAACTTAGGGACAGTACACAAAGTAGACATGAATATATGATGACAAATTTCACAGCTACCAATTTGATCCGAACATCTCTCCTTCCTAGAGATGTTGTAACATCATATGTTACATTATATTATTGTCAGCTAAAGAATTAATCAAATATGCACGGTATGTGGCTTTGTATCTACCTGATGTTGAGCAGACCTACAAAGTACATGAATGGTGTCGATCAATAAATTGTTAATTAACAATATTGATCGCTCCCACTATACCGGCTAAATGATGCGGCTACGAAACGATTAATGAAGTATATCAATTATTATTTATTAAAAGCAGAGTTGTATAAAAATAGTTTTTTAATAAGCATCGTTACAGTTTTCTTTTGATACTCCATACCACTTTTTTTTTATTTATTGGTTAACAAGATGTATAACCAAATCAAGTAAATTGGACAAGTAGTTCTTTTGATACGGGTTTGTTTTTAAATATAGTTTTTTAGAATTCTAATAAAAAAATATTTCGGAGGTTTTCATGTTGTTTGCTATATATATCATTACATAGAAACAAGATACGTTTTATTTTTAGTACTGAAGTTGTTAGGTTCAGTAAAGAGTTTGAGAACAGAGAGTACTTAAAACAGAGTAAAACCATCATTACGCTTTGGAACATAAAATTAAAACTACGGAAGTTACAAGGAAGAATTAAATTAAAAGCGTTACATTGAAAGCAATTTAAATATAGTTTATAATTATTTGATTTGATGCAAAATTCATGAATTAATGTTTTATATACCGAATCAGGTAAGTACATGAACAGCCTCCGTAGACTAGTGGTTGCCCCTATGGCATTGTATCCGGAGGTCGTGAGTTCGATTCCCACCCATGGCTAAAAAATATTAGTACGTTTTCCTGTACAGTTTGCCATGGTCCGGGTGTTTATAAAATATAATATGTATATCGTTGCTTCTGGTATACATAGTACAAGCCTAGTGCTTAGTTTGTGAGCAAAGCAATACGTGTTAATTGTATTACATATTATTATTATTATAAATTATGTTACAATGTATTTATTTTTGAAAACGGTTAATTTAAAAAAAAACGCACCCACTTCTAAAGTGTTTGCAGTTGAATGTCACCGCTACATTAGGAATTAAATATTAAAATTATGTACAAATTTCATAATAAAATGTTGATAATATTCGTTTAATAAGTCATTAGCAGAATAACGTAATAGGGATTGGCAACCATCAATTTACCATTTATTCAACCCCTGTCCAAGTTTCTATAGCTTGTCATCCACCTAGTATGCATAGGAGTGTAGTAAATATTTATTCATCAACCTATCATTATGTTATATGCCAATAGTTTAGAAGTAGTATCTATTAAAAAATTAATACTATATACTATAAGTATATAAAAAGTTTAATGAAAAAATATAAACTAATAAATAAATTACCTGTAATAAAGCTGTTTATGTAATATATAACTTTTAATTCAAATATAGAAAAAGGTTTCGTAAAGCAATGTTATACTTTATTTTTATTTATACGATACAAAATTCTTAGATATCCATAGATTCTTAGTACTGTGTACTGCAGTGTTCCCGGACTTGTAACCAAGAAGTAGGGTTGGAGGCGTTTCTGATATCAATCCTACTCTGATTGTGTTCAGTAACCTCTCTACTCAAGCAAATAGTCAGCACCGTCTTGTAAACGCGTTCCATAAAAGTTCCAATGGCCGACCTTAAAAGGCCAAGATCCTTCAAAACACAATGCAGAGACTTTGCTGGAATTTCTCTTGAATCGACTTCCACTGCTATTATATATTTATTATTACCATATCAGGAGTATGAAATATGTATATAGGTACATATAACTAGTCTAAGCTAAATCAATATTGAAATAGAATAGTTCTCATATATAATTTTCCGGGTTTGTTAGTCGTGATTTTCCATGTATTTTAGTAAACTAGGATTTAAATCAAAGGCAATAATTCGCAATTTAAGTATAGCGATATTTGAAAACAAAATTTAATATTTGAAAGCAATATTTGAAAATAAATATTGTCCCAACGTGAAACTAATTTCCTGCTTGTAGAGGCATTTGTACCTAATGTACGTAACATATATGCACTATATGTGCTATTAATATTGCCTTCTGAAACTCTATACAGTATTTCTCGGAAGCTCTAGACTTGAAAGTAACATGCAATACTGTATGTTGAATTAATTACTTGTCGCTAAAGCCTAATATACTCGTATATTATAACTGAAATGTCAAATATACGAGTATGTATATTAGTTTTGAGAGAAAAATATTAATTAAAAGTTTATAGCAGATAGATACGCGTCGCCTTATTCCAGATTTCCCATACTGCGCTAAACACAGTAGGACAAATCAATGAGTGCCACTTAACTCTATTTCGGCATCCGTGGTTTTTATTTTGTTTTTTTATAGGAGTTCGGCATGTGAGCCTACATCCACTTGATCGAAAGAAGTATGCAGGTCCAATAATGAATACAACCAGCTCTGTGTTGTAAGAGCTGGTTTCATCCATTATGCCGGCTTAAGATGCCTATTCACGATTCGTTTAAAGAACTCAAGGTTGTAGGATGGAGGAAACACGCAAGCAGATAGAGCATTCCACATTTTAATAGTGCGGCACATGTACGAATCACCAAATCTTTTTAGTGCGGGTTGGTACATCGGCTACAGAATTCGGCGCATACTGTTACCTGTTCGCGAAAAGGGGAAGGGGGAATAAGATTAAATAGCTCTTCAGAGCACAGTCCATGGTATAGTGGTTACGTCTTGTGTCCCGGTCATGGCTTCGATTCCCACTAAAGGCTAAATAATATTAATATGTATTCCGGTATAATTTGCCTTATCTGGGTGTTTATAAAATATATATGTACAGTTTTGGTACACATAGTACAGCTTAATTTGTGACCAGAAGAATAATATGTGTGAAGTATACTAAGGAATATTATTATTATTAATTTATAGTAATTAAAACATTATATATCTGAGTCTAAAGTGCACTATATTTTGTACCTACAAAATACATATATATATTGTTTATTTTTTGTCCTTAGTTTTATTTCAATTTTATTCTATACCTAGGTTTTACAGATCATTATTTCCTTTCCACATGTGAAAATGATACAATTTCAAAGGTAATAAAGATTCAAGGGAGCTGTTTATGTAATAAAACATTATAAAGGGAAAAGTAACATTCCCCATGTTGGTGTATAGAGCAAATGTCGACGTGTACAATGATTTCAAATGGTAACGACGTTTTAGTCTGAACTTTATGGTATAGCATTTACGGTTTGGAATCATATTGAAAAAGTTAAGTATTGTACGTGGGGTTTTATCCCGATACGTGATAGACTGTCATGATCGTTTTAATGAGACGAACGACTTTGTTGTATAGAACTTGATTATTTATCAAAGCAACAGCAATTGAAGAGACATACATTTGTTTGATAACACCACTATGGCGCCTCGGAGAGCACGTTAAGCTGTCGGTCCCAATTTCTCTATACCAACTTGTGTTTTTACCAACTTGTGTTTTTTTTTATAGATAGGTTATTGAGTATATCCAAACAATGCGAGAACGTATTCGATATAGACTCATACGACCGGCTAAGATAAGATGGGATTAAAACTCTACTGCTGGGTACCCCGAGGCCGCCTAGGAGGTATTGGGCGCCGTAACTCACTCGTGATGATATTATTATTATTTTAATATTTAAAAAGAGTTAATGAATATTATTAAATTCGTATTTACAAGTTATTCAATGTTAAGAAGTACTTAAAGGGTAGATACTTTAAATACTCGATGTATCTACCTATAAATAATTAGATCTTCGTAGATGATATCTGGCGAATAACTTTCTAAATTTGAACTTTAGAGTTTATTTACTTTAGAGGGCCCCTAAATAGGAATTTAGACATATTTGCTATGAAACAACTGTCATTAATTGTCGCTTAACTTAGTTATGGGCTCTCTTAGAGTTCGTGAAATCGGGCATCAGTCCGTCTATCTGTCAGTTCAGACTGATATCTTGAAAACTGAATGAAATAAGAATGCTCCCAAGGGGAATAGAAAAAAAATGCTCAAAATTATGGATCCAAATCTTATTTTTTTGGAATACTAAACTTTTAAGCTTAGGGTTTTTACTAAAAAAAGTTTTTAGTCATCATACATCTATGGGCAGTTAGTATTATTAAACCTCAGTCGGCCCAGTAGATACTTTTGATTATAATAAGAAACAGGATCGATTGGCATTAAAAAGTTTTTGTGTAAAATAAAAAATTTCTTTCTGACTGTACCTATTTTTTTCCAAAATCTATTAGTGCAGTTCAGCATATCTCAAAAAAGTCCTAGGGACGTTTTCTCATAACTGAAGCAAGGATTCGCTCGATCTCGAACGTCTAAATGTTGTTTTCACCGATAACAAAGTTTTTTTTAAGAAAAAAGAACGTAGAGGTGTAAATAGTATTCACTCGATCCTAATTAGATAGTCTTTTTATAAAAAATATATTAACTTTTGAAAAGGCACCCAAAGTTTCATTTATGATTCATAAATTATTACTTTAGTTGTCATTCCAAAACTTAACAGATTTTTATAAACAAAATTATGTATTTAGGATCGAGTAAATAAAATCTACACCTCTATATTTTTTTTTCCAAAAACTTGATTATCACTGAAAACATCATTTAGATATTTTTTGACGCTCGAATACTTTTCCTGTGCACTTAAGTACCTGCCCTTACTGCCCCTTCTTAAAAATCTATCCTGTATAATAAATCATATTCCAAATGGTTAAAATTAAACTTCTAATTCCTCCTTTTTTGACTGTTCCTTCCCAATTCCTCTTTTTTTATACTGTTCCTCCCTGATTACTCTTTTTATACTGTTCGTCCCTAATTCCTCTTTTTTATACTGTTCCTCCCCAATTCCTTTTTTTTAATACTGTACCTCCCTAATTCCTCTTATTTTATACTGTTCCTCTCTAATTCCTCTTTTTTATACTGTTACTCCCTAATTCCTCTTTTTTATACTGTTCCCCCCTAATTACTTTTTTTATACTGTTCCTCCCTAATTCTTCTTTTTTTACACTGTTGGGCAGAAACTTAAGTGTGAGAACGTCATTCGTATATATTAAAATGTACATACATATAATATAATACGTTTAAAAGATAATATTTTATAGTTACTTAACTAATTCGTAGCTTTCTCTTTGGGCTTTGCATAATTAATTTAGGTTTATACCTAAAAGCAACGGAATGATTTATAATATACCACTACTACGGTACCTTTACATGAGACTACATAAAATAATAATTGTATTCAAATAAATTCAGCATTATAAATAACCAACATTAACAGTTTCGGGTTTTATTGAGAGGGATCTGTAATAGAACTATTTATATGAGGAATCACAAGTATTTCATTAATGAAATTGCGTCCCAAGCTTTTTTCATTCACTATTACTACGAAGTTCAACCTTTGGGGGCGGTTGTAAGCTTTCTTTCTCTACCGCCCAAACGTAATTCCTATCATTTGCTGACAGTCCTTTAAGTGTGACTATGATAAAGCAAACTGGGATTGTGCCCAAAATTATCTTCATGTTTTCGTTAAAAGTATCCTGAAATTAAGAAGGTTTTTCAATATTAAATTTGTTATTAGATAGCTGCAGTAGACAAAAGCTATTTTAATTAAATTTAAGATTGCGTTGTGAGTTAATTATAAATATTATTAAAATAAAATTCTCTTTATATTTGCAAACTAACTTATGCTGAAGTAAAATAAATATGCCAACTTATAACATGTTCTGGGAAAAAAAACCACAGAGATAAATTTGTATTAATATATATTCATTATATTTAGAACCCTTTTATAAAAATATATTCATTGAAGTTTATGAAATTTAATAAACGTCAATATTGACGTCATACGTATATATTTTTATTACTAATTGATACGAATAAAACTGACATCCATAACTAGTTAACAAAAAAACGTAATTTTGAATTAGCTATTTTTATTTATTTATGAATTACTTACAAATAATGCAATGCCGTTCTTTAAATGTTTTCCATTACTTATATTTATTATTACCCTCAAATACCCATTTAAATTATTTTGTTAAAATATATGATTATAATAATACATATGAACAAGGCATAAATATGAAATAGGCAAATAAAAACGCCCAGAGCACCAGCGCTCTCAGCCTAGTGGTTAAGTAACTGCGCAACTGAGAAGATAAAAGGTTAAGCAGATAACAACAAGGCCGGGCCTGGGATGGGTGACCGCTTTATAGAACGAAGTTTTATCATCATAATCACCGCAACAAGCTCGTTTTTTAGGTGTTCCCTCAGAATACCATCGGCGAAATGAGGACGGGCTAATTGCTAATCTCCGCTGGGTACCCTGAGGCCGTTTAAAAAGTTGTCGAGAAACAAAAATGCACCCGTGAGGGTATTTTTTTTAAACACTAAGGCTGAGTTGCACTAAAGTGTCTGTTAAAGTAATTATAACGATTAAAAATAAATAGCATTGAATGTACCAGTTTACATTCTACGCCATTTTTAACTCGGCCTGTACAAAAATGCTTCCATGAAGGAAACATTTTGTACAATTTAAACACATCTTCTTTCACTCGAAATATTAGGTTGCTACTTATAAAAAAACTCACACCAAATGATTATTATTATTATTATCAGGACCTCTATAATAGCCAGTCTGTCGGGTGCAATGAATCTTACAGTAAATGTGGCCTTTCGACTGAAAATAACCTACTGTAATATTTACAGTTGGCATTCAGCTATAATTGTATTGAACTGAATACCCATTCATTACTATTGCAAGATCCTTTTAAAATTATATATTACTACGCATTACTATATATATATATATATATTACTATATATATATATATGGTTTTAGATACAATTATATTATTGGTAATTTTGTTGCTTTTTTTTCATTAGATACATGGAAATATGTATGTTCCTAAACACATTTCAAATGATATTTTATAAGCAATACGTTAAAAGCTTATGTGGCACACATAAATCGTCGATATGACTACGCCGTCTATTTTGATAGTTTCCGAACAATGTAGCACCTGAGGACCGACAGTAAAAAGACAATAAATAAACTTGTTTCGGCTAATAATTATTTATTTATTGCACAGACAACAAGTTACAATAAAATACTTTTTGCATAAGCAATAGAAGATACTAACAAATTTAACATAGTTTTACAGCTACAATACGAAGTGCAGATTGATACACCTAGCACAGCATGTGATTTTGTATCTACCCGATGGTAAACTGTCTTGTAAAGTCCATGATTGGGGTCGATCAATATATGCTGATTAACGCATTGAACGCTTTCACTATGACGACGCGGCTACGAAATAGACTGCAACAAAGACGAATTTGCATTACGATTCAACTATAATATCCTTGACGTCAACTGCCCATTTAGTAACCGCATTCTGAGAGGAAATTGACATCTCGACAAGAAATCGATGCAGTAGGCTCCTGAAAATTGGTGAAACCACAGACTAAAACCGAAAGGTCGTTCGATGGTTTTTAAAAAAATAAGGGAAACTGATCAAACAAAACCGGTCGGCCTAGGAAAGTTATACCTCTTTCCCACGTAAAATGCTAAGCTGCAACGGTAGATAGTTAAAAGTAGGTGTATTTTATTTCTTTACGGATAAACTAGTTATTAATTTGGCATAGTATTATAATTATAGTATTATTATTTATTTATATATTTTTTATTTACGATTTATTCGTAAGGATTATAGTTATATAATAATATAAATAATACACAATTTTATTTGGATACGATATATTTCGCCTTACATGGCTTACGTCTTCAGTCGTATGACATTAAAATTAAGAAAATATAATAAATTTACTTATAATATTTTTTAATTTATTTTTATTAAATTTTGTTTTTAATGTAAATTTATTATATTTTCTTAATGTATAATACATAATTATAGTATGAAATTAATGCGTATGGAGTAGCAAGCATAAGAAAGTAAACAATTAAAATATTAATTACATAAATTTTTTGATTAATTAGTATCGGGCTTTATTTATATTTTAACTCGAATATAGGAAACCTAAGCTTTTGCTTTAACTTAGGTACTAATAAAGAAGTGGACAGGTGTAGCTAATATAATATTAAATAAATAATGTTCTTATTATAAGAAAGTAGAAGTAAACATGATATAGAGACCCGAAGACCAACTTAAATATTTGCTGAAGGGAGAACCCGCCCTTTTGCCCCGTAAAAAATACAACGGAGAGGTTTTTATTTAACGTGGCAATATCGGAAGACTTACAGCTGCATAAATGACTTTTTATTGCGTAAAGAAACCTCTTCTGAAAACCAAATAATCTCTCCCATGAAATACGTTTCTTTTTGGGCTCTGTATGTTTTTAAATAAAAACGACATTCTTTTTAGCTTAGCCAGTCC
This sequence comes from Monopis laevigella, assembly GCA_947458855.1. Lineage (NCBI taxonomy): Eukaryota > Metazoa > Arthropoda > Insecta > Lepidoptera > Tineidae > Monopis > Monopis laevigella. The sequence goes on along the minus strand of OX381576.1, from coordinate 11,001,999 downwards.
GTGTATCTGTGTAGTCTTATATCTCGATAGAATGTAAAATATAGATCTAAATGTATGTAGATTTTGTAGAACACGAGCTATTAGACAATTTTGAGTAGGTATTTAAAACAACTTCACAAGTTGGTATAGCGAAACTGGGACCGCCATATTAACGTGCTCTTCGAGGCACTGAAATTCAAATAAAAATGTTTTTATTCGTCTTGCAAACTTATTAAAACTTACTTTTCGAAAGTAATGTCTTTATAACTTTTATTTTTCTTAATTACTTGTCGTCATAAACTTTATTAATCAAAATAAAATTTCAGGCTCCAAAAAAGATTTTACCGTTGTGTAAATATGAAATATTTTTTTTAAAGCGATATTAGGTAACAAAGGTGATTAAATCCATAACACTACCATATTTATACTTACAGATTTACTATGAATTTTATTATTAATAATGTTATTGTAAAATATCAAGAGTCGTCATACATACATACACATCATACATACGTCATGAAAGCGTGGTAGCGGTTAAATCGTTCATCAAAGTCAAAGTCAGTGAAGTTTATAAGGTTTTTCCGGACCGATATTCATTTATTTTAAATCAGGTTTAATTTATTTTATAGTGTTCCAACGCTTAAAACTATACTAACAAATATTAATGAAAAATATTTAACCGCTATATAACACAATAATATAATAAATAAGAGTCGCTTAGGTACTAGCTTTAGGGCTTTAGTAAATAAAAAATAACGTACCAATACTCGTCACCCGAGATCGCCAAACCACCTTTTCTCAACCTTTTTAGATTCAATCCACTAAAACTAAAGAGTCCAATAAATTATTGTTTTTTTTTCACATATTAAAAGCATATTTACAACATCCATGAATGGGGTCGATTAATATATTATATTGATCGCCCACTATGCCGGCTAAATAATGTGGTTACAAAATGCGCGGTGACAAAAAGAATTTGCATTACGAGCCTATAAGTCCTCGCTGCATATACATATCGTCAAATTAACCGCCCGTTTCGTAACCGCACTCTGAAATAAGACTACAACAACAACAAAACGATGTAATAGTCACCTGAAAACCGTTGAACCCACAAACTAAAACCGAAACATGACTAGTTCATTTTATTTTCTAAAGTAAACATTACAACTTGACAAACTATATTTAACACAAAAGTGAGGTTAAGAGATTTATTTTTATCATATTATTATCTTACCGATAGGCATTATTTTGTTACCGATGGCGACCCCTCGGTATCCGACCGAAGCCCCCTTGGGGGAGCGACCCCCAGGTTAAAAAACAGCAAAAGGGTTTACTTCTCACCTCAACGTAGCCGATCCTATATTTAAATCTGGTATCTTAACATTTTATAAAATGAAAAGACTCTGGTTCTTAAAAACCAGAGGTGACGAATGAGCCATGGTCTGAATTACAGTATCGGTAAAGATCTTGTTGAGAAACAATATGTACTAAAAAGGTAAAATGTAAAATAATTGTACAGGTTATTTTAAATGACCTGTTAACAAAATAAATATTTAAAATATATTTTAGACGATAATCAGAAGATTTTCGAAATTGGTACATTAATTATTATTGCCTGATAAATAATAATTATTTATCAGGCAATAATGTTGAAACAACTGATAGAAATATACATTAACTAGCGGCCCGTCCCGGCTTCGCACGGGGGGACTTAAGATCAGCGCACGCCACGGAAGGCCTCAGAAACGATACTTTTCCCCCGTTTTTAAAACATTTTTGGTTACTGCTCCACAACTATAGGACCTAGCGTGATATTATATAGCCTATGTTACTTCTGAATAATGCAGCTTTCTAATGGTGAAAAAATTATTGCAATCGGTCCAGTAGTTTTTGAGTTTATTCATTACAAACATACAAAAATACAAATCTTTCCTCTTTATAATATTAGTATAGATAATATTAGTATAGATTAGTATAGATAATAATTTATACGTTAATTGATCCAAAAATATTTAACAAAATTATAAGTAATAAAATACAATTAAGTGTTAGTTATGTTCCTTATTTCATAAATTAGTTTTATTACATGAATTTATTTAGACACCCTGCCCCTAAGGTCCCTTGCTGCTAGGATACCGTGTGTTGTACAGGATTTTGGACATTAGAGGACCACCACTTATGTTATTTTTGACAGACCAGAATATTGAATTGCCTGAGTATTGTAGCAGTTCTGCTTATCACAGTAGACAAGATAAAATACCTACACTAACACTTGGTTGGTCTGAATATATTGTATTCTTAGTCAAACTGTCGCTGCGTTTATATAAACTTAGAACAGTTATATAAGTTAGAATAGTGAAACTGGGACAGATAACTTAACACACTCTCCAAGGCTCTATAGTGATGGTACACAAAGTGGTTTGAATCCGGGGCCTTCTAACCAAATCGGGTACCACGTTATTAAGACAAATGTATTTTTTATATTATTATTTTATTGATTCTGAAAACAGATATAATACCTCTCATAAAGAGATATTTTTAACAAACATTACCAGTTAAGTTTTCACAGGTTATCTATCTTCTAAATAAATATAACTCAAAGGCGACTGACTGACTGACTGACATAGTGATCTATCAATGCACAGCCCAAACCACTGGATCACACACGGATCGGGCTGAAATTTGGCATGCAGGTAGATGTTATGAAGTAGGCATCCGCTAAGGATTTTGGTTTTGGATAAATTCTACCCCCAAGGGGATAAAATAGGGGATGAAAGTTTGTATGATAAAAAAATAAATATTCTACGCGGACGAAGTCGCGAGCACAGCTAGTTATTGATATAAAAGCCAATTACTAATAATAAATATAAGAAAGTATAAAAAAAAAATTAAAATATTAAAGTATCCTAAAAATATTTAAATAAATACAAAAAATATTTTTTTGGGAATATTTTTTAAGAAAAAAATTACTACCTTTATTATTTAAACATAGGTTCTATAAGTGAATACATAGTAAAATGTCACTGAAAAAAAACCTACTATATAGTGCAGCCGTTTTTGTTGTAATTTTCCCTAAAATACCTCTAAGTAAGCCCAAAGTAGTTTATTGTATTACAGACAAGATCTTATTGATTGAAGAACCTCAAAGCAGTTTTATAATACGTAATCGATGAACCAGTTATCGGTCTCTTGCCTGGCAAATCCTTCAAAGAAAAGTTAAACCGCTAAAAACATCCATTGAAGGAATCCTTATAAATGAGCTAAACTTATACATTATTCGTTTTAATTTTCTAAATATAATTTTCGGTTAAGATTTTAATATTTTTTTCTTATAATATTTAAACAAAAATATATTTTTAATTATAAAATTTCAATAATGTATGAATTTGGAGTATTTTTACTATAGTTAAAAAAATTTGCAAATTCATACGTAAAAGTTCCAAAGAAATGATATAAATTGTATATTTTTTAAATAACACTATTAAAATAGAGTGCAAACTTAATCTTAATAAAGCTTTTATTTTAAATTTGTATTGTCAAATTATGATAAAATTTAAAACAAAAGTTCTGCAGTTTTGTATTAAATATCTCGTTGTATAGTCTGCTATAAAAGATCTGCTTTGTACAATACAATAGAGTTTTCACTCTCACGCGCTCTATATTTTTTTTCTTTACCTACCCTTGGTCGTGACCCTTAAATCCTCTTATTCTAAGGATGTTCGCCCTTAGAGTGGATAAGCAGTCTTCGTATGCTTTTGTGTTGATATAATGTTGTCTGTACTATTTCACTTGTTGCTTTTTGTATTAATATAATAAAATTAAGTAATATTTATTTATTTATTTAAACACCTTATTGCACAGTAAACAAAAGTTATGTACAAAAGCGAACTTAATGCCTTAGGCATTATTGATAATGCGTTTATCGTAATACAAGTAACTTCTATTTTGTATCTAAATATCTATAACATACATACAAAAATATCATCACAGGTGCCTTACGGCGCCTGAGAACGCCTAGACGGCCCCAGGGTACCCAGCGGAGAGGTTTTTAATCTCACCTCTAGATGATATGAGTCTACACCGAACAAGTGGCTAGTTCGTCGCGATGTTTTGAATAGACTCAATAACCCATCTATAAACAGTTTCACAAGTTGGTATAGTGAAACCTGGACCGATAGCTTAACGTGCTCTCCGAGGCACTATAGTGGTGTTGTCAAACAAATGTACATACATTTTTAAATTAAAAACTCATTGGTACACACCGGGATTCGAAACAGGGACATAAGCGTTTTTAAGTCCAAGGTCTAACCAATTTATATAATTTGTTTTTTTTACATATGTAAAAAAAAACAAATTATTGAAAACATTTTAATAGTATTATTTACTATAATTTATAACGATATTGTAGTTTCTCTAATGTGTAAAACAAGTAGTTCTATAGTTGGTCCGTAGCTCCTTATATAGCACATAAAGGACCTTATCGCATGGGATTGTGGCGTAACTACTCCCTGCCAGGTAGGTGGCGTATTCTTACGGGTGCATTGTCCTTTGAACCAGGAATAAATGCGTGCACTCATATTATAAAGAATTTTATTTTGTACTCTGGGAATTATCAAATTTTATTTTGTACCTAGTGTTGAAATTGCATCAGTTTTTCGTATGAATTATAAAATAAAAATTATTAAATATTTCTTTTACGGGTTTCTCCTATTCGTGAGAAAGCTTAATTTGTCTTAGGTATACTTAGTATTTTGGAACAATAGTAATAATAACAAGTACATTTATTTCAACACCCCGGTGTGTAACACTGTTTTTTTATTTAAAAAAAATGTATGTACATTTGTTTAACAACACCACTATATTGCCACGTAGAGCACGTTAAGCTGTGGGTCCCAGTTCCACTATACCAACTTGTGAAAGTATTTATAGATAGGTTATTGAGTCTATTTAAACATCGCGACGAGCTAGCCACTTGTTCGGTGTAGATTCATACCATGGCTTACGACGAGGTAGGATTAAAAATTCCACTGCTGGGTACTCTGAGGCTGTCTAGGCGGTCTCCGGCGCTGACGCCATAAGGTACCTGTGATGATATTTATTTTATTTTATTTATTTATTTATTTCAACAAGAAAATATATAAATATAGCTACCTAAAAGGCTTATCCTTTGTGTCGAGAAATATGCACAAAATACTTCAGCGAAGTGGCACCTAGGACATGTGTTTACTTTAAAAGTTGTCATGATTTAGAATGCATTTATTTTCATATTAAAATGAGCAAATTAATAGTATAATACTAGCTGTGCTCGCGACTTCGTCCGCGTGGAATAGTTATTTTTTTATCATATAAACTTTCATCCCCTATTTTATCCCCTTGGGGGTAGAATTTATCAAAATCCTTTCTTAGCGGATGCCTACGTCATAACGTCTACCTGCATGCCAAATTTCAGCCCGATCCGTCTAGTGGTTTGGGCTGTGCGTTGATAGATCACTATGTCAGTCAGTCACCTTTGAGTTATATATATTTAGATTATTCTTTAATACATATTTTTTGTGTATCTTGAACCGTTTTCACGGCGCACGCAACGGAAGGCTTCAAAGATGAAATAATTTCTCCCGTTTTTTACACATTTACCACTATATCTTTGCTCCTATTGGTCGTAGCGTGATGTTATATAGCCTATAGCCTTCCTTGATAACTGAACTATCCAACACAAAAAGAATTATTCAATTCGAACCAGTAGTTTCGGAGATTAGCGCGTTCAAACAAACAAACAAACAAACAAACAAACAAACAAACTCTTCAGCTTTATAATATTAGTATAGATGTGTTACATAATTTTTTAACCTAGTCTTACACTAGACAGTTTACTTTTAATATATTTATTAAACAACTATTATATTAGTTATTATAATGACCTTGAAAGGTTTACTGATAAAAAACTTTTTCCATTGAACCTTTTTTTTATATGTATACTTAGTAATTTTTAAATTTGGAAAATTATAAAATAAAAATAAAATAAAGAAAATATTCAAACTACTATTTGTCAAACTGTAATGAAAACCGGTCGGAATAAGTTTTGAGATAAATGGGCATTAATCAAAATTACCCATCAATGTTTCTATGTTCCTTGATTGCTCAACAATGAAACTTTACAGATTTAATTAATTGTTTGATGGCTTAATTTTCCGAAAATTTATAGGGATTCGGGGAAAACAATTATTGAAATTAATAGATAACGGACCAATAAATTATATTCTAACTACACAAAGAAAAAGTCAAACAGGATGTTTATGAAAGTTTTCATTAATGTTCCCTGTAGTTACACGCGAAAATAAAATACAGCCTATGACACTTGCCGATAATATATCTTTGTTTTGGTGATTTTTTTTAATAAACTAAAACTTTTTTTTTCTAAATATTACTAAAGATAAAGTTATTTATTATATTTTTACAAGAAAGCTGGTTTAGTTTTACAAGAAGGTTGTACTTTGGGTTAATATGAGGCTCTAGGCTGTGTCTCAAATGAAAATGTATAGATCCACTTGCTTTTTTAAAATAATTTTGATATGTTTTCAGCAATAATAACACATATAGGACACCCTATCAACAAACTAATCTGTAGGATGTAACAGTTCTGCACCCTAATGGCCTTATTCATAACAACTTATTGAGTACTTCAAGAAAACTTTAGTTATTGAAGGTTTTGTCTCTTTTACACAAATTATTTTTTGAAGCTTAAAAAAAAGACTAAACCTTCTATAACTAAAGTGTTCTTGAAGGACTCAATAAGTTTTTATGAATAAACCCATAAGCATAATTCACTCTCTCCAAGGTTAAATAAATAAATAGGATTGTACTCTATGTAAAATGATGTTATTATATACCTACTATATTTTATAAACAACCTGACCAAAGAAAACTATGCAGAAAAATATACTAATATTATTTTCCTTTGTTCTGGAATCGAAACCACGACTTCAGCATACATTGTATAATGCCAATAACAGCATTATAATTAAATGAAATTAAAAAGTAAACGACTACTCAATTTCCTACTGAGGTTACTCAGTAGCTACTTAAAAAAGATAAAAACACACATATATTAATTGCAAATGAGTCTACGGGGGGTTATATGCAACTCACATACCATTCCAAATGTAGATCTCATCAATTGGTAATGAGTAAAATTCCCGCAATCAGACGACGCTTTAAGAAAGTATGGTCTTCCTATGAGGTCTTACAAATAAAGTAAAATATAAATAAAAAAACTTACTACTAATTATTGCAAAATTAATATAAATGTATTATACAAAAAAGATTTTTTAGTAGTGTTATTGTTTCTGGTAGACAATGTATAAGCCTAGAGCTTGGTTTGCCACCCAGAACAATAAGTGTGAAGAAGCATATTAATTATTAACATTATTAATTAAATGAAAAAAAAACTTATATTATATTTACTAAAAACTATTAAATTATTAACTGTGTAACACAGGACTTTATTATAACAATATTGTAATAATTGGATTTCCTGGATTAATCCTATTTATATACTTATATTTTTTTAACAATAAAAATCTATAACCTATTTCTATAAATAACTTCAATTTAACAATAAGAAAAAATAAATTCTTTCCAAACAATACATAGTAGTAGGTACATAAGTTGTACGAATTTTTACTTAGATGGATATCAGAAAAGGGATCATGCGGAAAATAGTATGATTGCTTTCGTGATCTGTCGTCGAACGGCCAGGGATTCTTCTTCTAAACGAACCGACAAAGATCTTGAGAGACTGCGACTGAAGAATAGGCCCATAATCATTAAGAACCCGAGGCTGGAGTTACAATTGTTAGTACTTTTTCTTTTTATGATACTAACTTCCGGTAGGATGGTTTTATGTAAAAAATATCTTTTGTGGTCATGAATTTACAACAAAATTGTTAAGTTGTGTAATTTGATTTAATTTTTTCTTTTAACTGTACTTATTTATTATTTATACCCTAAAAGTTGGGTTACAGTTTTTTTTTATTAAAATAAATAAATAAACACGTTAAATATATTAAAATATTTCAATATAAATAAACGGTATTTTCCAAAGGATTATAATACTTAAAAAAAACATGTACATCTTATTGCAGATTAATTTTATGATTTTTACATCAGTAAAAGGATTAAAAGTTAAGCCACTAATTACAATTTTAATAGAAGTCTATTAGCGCTAGCGGATCTCGGAGATGCTTCATTGTAGTATCTCGAAACCGTAATACAATTAGCTTTGCAAGAGCTATTTAGCGAAAACATTCGCTGTCTGAAAGCGATCGAGTTCATTTATAGTCGAGCAAAGAATTACTTAGGCACTTACTAAGAATTTTCAACAATTTCAAAAACAAGTCTGTTTTAAGCTTTTCGCAAAAGGTTGTTAAAACAATGTTGTAAAGAGAACGGATGGCTCGGTTTCAGAATTCGTTTTCAGTTATTATGTTGTACATTATTCATGTAACGTTTTAACGCCTGTGGAATAAAAAGTTAAAAACAGAAAGCATTTTTATGTCACTTTGTTTTAGTACTTCCCTAATAAAATTAATGTGGCAGCCGGACGAAATAAATTGATGTATTTAACCATAAAATTTTATACCAAGTCTATTCGATCCTTGCAGGCTTGTTATACGTGTTTATGCAGGAGTTATTTACGAAGGCAAACATATCTAGCCCGGCGTTTTTTTTAAGGTGGCAATATTTTTATATTGTTTTCTATTATGAAAATAATGAAATACCATTTTTTGTTTAGTGTCGCCTATACAAAAATAACTTAAAGTTCAAAAAGGTCTACAAATCACTTCAACTTTCATACTAAATGTACGACTGGGGCGTCGCCTAGTATAAGAAGACCTGATTTTTCAATCGTCAGATAAAGTTCAACAGATGGAGAATGAATAAATTTGGCAGTTCTTCATACAAGTTAACTGTTGAATATGTTTATCTTGCAATTGAAAAATCAGCCCTAAAGTTTTTTTATTTGCTTGATACGACAACAATATGTATTTGTTGAAATTATTTTAACCATATAGGCGTTCGTTCATATAATAAATTATTTTTCGGGAATACGACACTATCGAAATAATCCTACCTATTTTATTTAAAAAAATGGGTTGTACTTGAGTCGACATGACGCCCATATACACGTACTTCCAATATTACACCTTTACGTTAATCGAGTATTATTGGAAATGCGAAAGCTAATTTTGTATGGAGAACGCGGAGTTCACGATTACGAATGCAGTTAAGGCATAAAAAATATTGCCGGTGTGAAAATAAAACACCCAGTATATTTTATTAAATAATAATATTAGTTAAGATTTTTTTTCATAAGCTTTTTTCATAACAAAACAAAAAAAAAAAACTAGCTTCAGTCTGCAATTTCATCTGATTGGACATTTGAAGATCCATAGAGTATTGTAATGATTATGTTTATTTGAAAACTTTCACATTTATAATTTCTAAATTACAAATTTTATCTAAATTAAAATAACTTTCATGTTGTGCTCCAATAATCAACATGTACACAATATATTCTATTTCAAAATTCCACTTAAAGCTATAAATTCGTCAGTTTCAATAAACTTCACAATTTACGTCATCTGAAGTTGATCAGGGCGTTTGAAGGATCACTTAGGAGAGGGGACAATCTCCCAAATAGAATTTCACATTTAATACCTTCCCGTACATTATGCAAAATTTGGAAACACTTAAAGTTCTGCTCCAATTTGTGTATGTTTGGACATAAGTTTGCTAAGTGAATCTTAACACTGCAGCTTCGCAACTGCGGATATATAATGTAAGTACATGAAATGTAGCCAAGAAATACAAAGTTATTCTAAATTCGCTGGCTTCGAAGTCAAAGTCAAAATCATTTATTTCATGTAAATCTTTACAGATATTTATGAATAGTCAAAAAAAATAAAAAAAAGTTTAACAATGAGGTCTTAGAGTGCGTTTGGTTAGGCATCTATTCATTAACAAAATAACGACAAATATTAATTGAACTTAGACACGATGGAAATCTTAATATGAAAATTACTACCGAACCGAACACACACTACATAACCAACTAGTGTAAGACTAGGTGGTTAGCTGATTCCATTGACCTGTCAATCATTATCTGCCATACAAGAGAGCCACCAAGGCGACCAACTTCACCGACCATATCCATGCCTTAAATATTTATTGTAAATAAAAGCTAAGTAACCAATCACAAAATCAAATAACTTCGAATAACTTCAATATTAAATTACTTCTTAGTCGTTTGACATATGATTTTATAATAAATAATTATTTTACATCTATTTTTTAAAATTATAAATAAGTATTAAAAATACTTATTTATAATTACTATACTTATAATAAGTATTAATATATATTTTTTTAGTGTTAGTTTGTGTGATGTCGTGTATGATTGTATGCGTGTGTTTGTGTGATTTACATAGTTAGGTTATATATGTCATAGTTGTATGTTAAGTCCTGGTCTAGAATGTGAATTTACAAATATAATATGATGAATATTTCATGCATATTGACCTGGCACAAACTAAGTTCTAGGCTGCACTATATGTTCCAGATACAACGATACTAATACATGTTATATTTTATAACCCACGACCTCCGGATACTACGCGAAATCGGATATGCTTTTACTTTAAGTTAAGTTTAACACATTATTAAGTTATTAATTTAACACATTTCTAGACTAATCTTACTTCTTGTTCGACCCTTATATGATGCTATTGTGGTGTGATTGTGACTCGATTGAGTAAAGTTAATTTAAGTGCAAAGGAAATGGATTCACAAACTCGAACGTTAAAAAACATCTAAGTTATTTTTTAATAAAAAAAGAACAGGTGTAGATTTTACTTACTCGATCCTAACAACATAATTTCTTTATAAAAAATCTGTTAAGTTTTGAAATGACAACTAAAGTAATATTTTTAGAATCTAAATCAAACTTTAGTTGTCTTTACAAAAGTTAATATATTTTTCATAACGAGAGTATCTAATTAGGATCAAGTAAGTAATATTAATACCTGTACGTTATTTTAAAAAAAAAACATTGACTTCACTGAAACATTTGGTTTTTAGATGTTCGCAAATACTTTTCCTGGCTTCTTAACAGACTTGGAACCCTGTACATTTAGGAGCTAAGTCGTTATGCTGATAAATGATTATTTAGTAGAAAATTTTGGTAACCTCCTTTAATCCGGTTGTGGCGATAAATTAAAGGGGTAAAGGTTCAGTTTCCGCCAAGGAAGCGATTTATTAATAGCTAACGGAAATAAATAAAACCCTTACAATAGATTGATTAAGTTTATTGACCCAATTAACTTTTAGAAGTTAATAAACTTTGGTATACAAGGTATATATTAAATTAGCACAATAGTTTTAAAACCCCAAATAGTTTATTTATATAGAAATTTACTATATTTTTGGTATAGAAAGCTTTAGTCGATTAGGTTTTGGTTAAACTAGTTATACCAATTCCTAGTCATATTTCTACTATACACCGTGTGTTTGAAAGGTTGTACTTTGGGCTAATATGAGGCTCTTCTGACCGAATCAAACAACATTTCCCATGGGACCATGTGTTGAATTTTTTTCCTATACAAATCGGTCATTTTAACATTACTAGTTTGTATGAAATGGAGAAGGCATTATTTTTTTCATTTGCGTCACATGGTTCCATGGCAAAAGTAATTCGATTTGATCAGTAGAACCTTATATTACCCAAAGTATAACCTTGTAAAGTCACCATGTATATACATATATATCAAAGTCGGGTTAGTTACGCCCTTTTTAACTCACAGATGGCTTAACCGATTTGTATGGTCTTTGTTGGGTTTGTTTTATAAATTTTGCGAAAAAAATATATGAAGAAAGATTTTTTATGATTTCTCGATAACGGGTGATTGAATTCAATAAAATCGTTTAATTTTTGTACTTATTGAACTTAATATTAATTTTGAGTATTCATATTATCTTAATAAAAAACTATATAAATTATTACGGTTCGATTATACGAAGTTCGCGGGACGGCAGGTATTGATTAAAAAAACAAACGCAAGACACAATAGTTCAAAAATTTATGAACATTTAAAATTTGATTATAAAAAAATAATAACTATAGTTAAATCATAGTAGGAAAATATTAAAATGGTGTTTAAAATGTAATGTAAAGATATACACCAATGTTAAGTTTAATAGTCGAGGTAGCAATGTTTTAACAAACAGATTAAAATGAGATTATACATTTAAAATGCGCTAGAGTGTAGATGGAAAATGGAAAAAGGAATAAGAGTTACATTAAAATTAATGTAATAATCCTAATGTACTCTTTAATAAGTTATGACATGAGTACACTGTTTAAGAACGGTTCGCAATCGCGAAGTCTGCGTTCTCCATACAAAAGGAGCTTTCGCACTTCCAGTAATATTTGATTAATGTTTGTCGCGGAATTAATATAATATTTTTCGTCATTGTAATTATTAATCGCCGATGGACTTGTATCCAGTGCTATGTTAAAATAAAAATAAACAATATTAATCTTTCTGTGATAATATTATATATTTTTTCGAAATCAGAAATATATTTTAATTTAATTGGTGGCCTAGTTGGTTAGACCTTGGACTTAGGTCCCTGGTTCGAATCCCGGTGTGTACCAATGAGTTTTTAATAAACAAAAATATGTACATTTGTTTGACAACACCACTATAGTGCCTCGGAGAGCACGTTAAGCTGTCCCGGTTTCACTATACCAACTTGTGGAACTGTTTATAGATGGGTTATTGAGTCTATTCAAAACATCGCAACGAGCTAGCCACTTGTTCGGTGTAGACTCATACCATCGGCTACGACGAGGTGGGATTAAAATACCCCTCCGCTGGGAACCCTGGGGCCGTCTAGGCGGTCTCGGGCGCTGTAAGGCACCCGTGATGATACATACATACAGAAAAATAAAAAATCATAAAAATTAATACAAAAATATTTATTAACCAGAACAGAAAGATTTTTGCGTACAATTTACCAACATAAAAATAATAATTGAAATTCGACTAACAACCAAGGTGTAATATTTGTATGGGCGTCAAGTTGACTAAAAAGCCCTTAATTTCCATCAACAATAATTGGATATTATAACCTTATATTCGATATTTCGATTTCTGTCTATGCGTTCAATGATTTCTTGTCGACAAGTAATTAAGTGAAAGGGGCTTTTAGGATGCGGTTACAAAACAAGCAGTTGATTTGACGACAAAGCAGCAAGGAATTGGACGTTTTTCGATATAGCTAAGAAGAATTACATAACGTTTAATTTCTAAAGTTTTCGACTTACAGCACATAAACGGAAGACAGACAAAAAGCTGTTGAGTTTTTAATATCTAGGGATTTTATTTACAATGTACGATCTACGTACATAGATAAAGAACTAATATGATATGCGTATCGATTACACTTCAGTAAGCAATCTTACCCCACCAAAATATTGATAACTATAAGTTAGGCAGCCATTAGCTATCTCACGCTTGAGTGCCGCCACATTTAAAATTTAAATTTTAGAAGCTTTTACCAAATACGTTTTTCATGTTATATTTAGAGGGTAAAATAACGAGGTATTTACCTATATATTTTTATTTAAAAAAGTTCCTTGAATGTCACTTTTAAAATGTTTGTAACCTAACTTTTTCTACCGTTTGTGGACTCGGCTTTGTCTCGTCATAATATAAAGTTTTGTAAAATACACCCCTAAATAACTGCCTAAATTCCTGAGATATAGAACCGTATTTTAATAATATGTAGGATAATTTCGGCGAACGCAAACTAAGCTCTAGGCTTGTACTAAGTGTACCAGATTTTTTTTTCCCAATGACTGAAATACGATCAATTAGTTTTATTTTTCTTGAACCTTTATTATTACATAGCAAACAATTACTGAAATACGATCAATTAGTTTTATTTTTCTTGATCCTTTATTATTACATAGCAAACAATTACTGAAATACGATCAATTAGTTTTATTTTTCTTGATCCTTTATTATTACATAGCAAACAATTACTGAAATACGATCAATTAGTTTTATTTATCTTGATCCTTTATTATTACATAGCAAAAAATAATTAACTACTAATTAACATAACAAAATTTTAGTATTTCTTCAGTTTTGGTAGTGATCGACATCTGTCAAGACTGCTCTAAAAAGGAATTATATGGTCAGCAAAATAAATTATTGATCGTAGAATCTAGTTGTATTAAACGCAATCGGTCAAAAGTCTATATTGCGTTTTATTTGGCGCGACAATGTCCTTAACATAGAACTAATTCGAGTGATAGTAAGTATACAGGTTGAATTTGAAAGGTTGTAGTTTTGGGCTAATATCTCTACTGATCAAATCGAAAACTTTTCCCATTAGATCTTATGTCACAAATAAAAATTAAAAAAATGTATGGCGAAGTAAATTTTTGTTTCATTTGCGACTTATGGTTCCATGATAATAGTTGTTTGATTTGATCAGTAGAACCTCATATTAGCCAGTTGGAAGGACAACCTTTCAAAATAACCATGTATAAGATTAGGACTACACTGCCAGACATTTAATAAAGCATTGTTGTGTGGTATCTGCTTTTGACATATCACGTCATCCCGTGGCAAATTAATCTGTTGGATTGTGGTGTGACTGCGTTATTATCACACTTCTCATGAAGATGTCACTTTGTTAATCACCTTCTCTTTAAACTCATAACTATCTATCTACATAATACCAATTTAATTGGTGACGTGACCTACACAAACTTTATAAAATTATATTTATTATTTAATTATTACAATTTGAATTCACCATAAATATCGACTGGATAAACCGTTAATAAAATATTAATAGTTTTATATTCAGAAGTTTTACAAGGATTTTTGATTCTATAATTTTATAGAACTTACCGTGTTTCCTAAAATTTAATTTAAATATTACCTCTCGTGTAGTTTTAAAATATGCAATTTGACTGAAGTTTTGGAATTGAATTGTAATGTTTTATTTATTTTCATATAAAATTGGTAGTGCATCAAATTTTGAGATAATTTCGATGCGATTATTATATAGGTAAAGATCGTGCGATATTTTAAAAGTTTTATATACCTATTGGTTAAATTTATTGAACACTTATGCCGTAACTTATGGAAAAAAGAAACTTTTGTGATTTTTAGTTTATGTTAAATTACAATCGAACGGAGAGACATATTAATTATCAAATTATTAATATATATATATAAACAGATCTAAATGGAGTCATTACGTGTATTATTAATTGTCGAGAACAAGTAAATTTCCACTAGTTTGGATAACGCTGGTGGGAAAAACGGAAATGAATACCAATGATTAATATAATAATAATTATAATAAATCTTTATTTGCCAAAAAATATGGTACAGAGATGTTACATTGTTTGTTCGGTTCACATATTTTACTGTATTTTACAGTATGCAAATGATAAGTAGGTAGGTACATTTTTATATTAATATTACACTTATAGATTACAGAAACAATACATAATTATACATTTATTAAACATCATTATTTTATCACAGAAATAAATAGGTACACAAATTAATTAAACATTATTATTTTATCACAGAAACAAACGTTATAAATTAATTAAACTAACAAAAATCTTGAAAATAACAAAAATCAATTCTTTATTTCAATTATATTATATTATTCTATATTTATTATTTCAATATCAAATTATTTATATCAATTCCATTTCCATACAAATTAGACAATACTTGTTATCGAAAATCAAAAAAATCACTTATTGAGTAGAAACATTTATCGAGAAGCCATTTTTCCAGTTTAATTTTACATAATTTATCAGTCATGTCCCTAAACTCCCTCGGTATTTTGTTATAAACCTTAATACACATAATGTAAGCATTTTTACTATATAAGGAACTGTGGCAATTTGACATCATTAGTTTTGAAGGATCTCGAGGTACAAACCTTGCATTCAAATTATATACAGTAAACATGTGTATATGTTTTCTTACAAATAAAACTATTTCTAATATATATAATGATGTCAAAGTTAGCAAATTTAATTTCATAAAAAGTGGCCTGCATGTTTCATAGGGCCCAACATCACAGATTGCTCTAACACATTTCTTTTGAGTTATGAAAGCTTTATTAAATTCTGTGGAGTTTCCCCATATTAGGAGACCATATCTTAACACTGAGGAAACATAACCGTGATAAGCCATTAGAGCTGCATCTTCACTTGATATTCTCCTCAGTTTCTTTAAAGCGTAGACAAACCTATTTAATTTGCTACATACTACATCAATGTGTGATTTCCAATTACAGTGCTGATCGACATTTAATCCTAAAAATTTAATTACTTCTATTTCTTTTATAATTGTGCCACGACATTGTATTTTAATTTGGTGTTTCATTGATTTATAATTTCGGAATTGTATATAGTTTGTTTTGTCTGAGTTAACCTTTAAATTATTAAGTTCTATCCAATTAAGTACTGAATTCACGGTATCATTTATATTTTTTTCATAGGGATCCACATCCCTAGTATTATCATTAGGTATAGTAATAGAAATGTCATCTGCAAACAATACACAATCATAGTTTGTTATTAATGGAAGGTCATTTATGTACAACAAGAATAATAGTGGGCCCAGTACGCTTCCCTGAGGGACCCCATATCTATTATGTTTATACAAAGATTTATATTGTGTACATTTCAATCCATCAGAAACCCTCATGACTTCCACACATTGCTTTCTGCCATCTAAATAAGTAGTAATCCATTTAAGGACTGGGCCTCTTAAACCATAACGTTCACATTTTTTTAATAGCAGTGTATGGTCAACAAAGTCAAACGCTTTTGACATATCAAAGAAGATCGTCATAACCTGTTTTTTTTTGTCAATCTGTTCTGTCACATTACGAATAAGTGAGAACACAGCAAGCGCCGTTGATTTACCCTTTTGAAAACCATTTTGGTTTGTATGTATAACATTATGTTTGTTAAAAAAAGTTGTCATACGCTTATGAATGACCTTTTCAAAGATTTTAGAAAATATTGATATTTTTGTTATGGGTCTATAATTACTCATTGCCTCTTTGTCACCTTTCTTATAAATTGGGGTAACGATTGAGTATTTCAAAAGAGTTGGAAAAGTACCCTCAAGCAAAGAGAAATTTACAAGGTAAGTAATTACTGGCGCTATAGCCAAAACACATGATTTCAACACATTAGTAGCAACACAATCAAATCCAACTGTCTTTGTATTTTTTAAAGACTTAATAGTTTTTATTATTTCTGATTCCGAGCAGACATGTAAATATAAGCTACTACAGACTCGTGGAATTTCAGGGTCTGGATTTGAAACGGAATGGTTATAATTTGGGTTAGAATTTGTTAAATTAATATAGTAATTATTAAAGGCATGTGCGATATCTTGTGGGTCATTTATTATTGCATCATTAACATTTTTTATGCTTATAATATCATTGGAATTTTTAAAATCTGATTTATGTTTAATTAAATTCCATGTTGTTTTACATTTATTAATAGAGTTATTTATAGTATTAGTATTTATATTTCTTTTAGACCAATTTATACACGATCTTAGTATTTTATCATATCTTCTGAATAGTAATTTATTTTCTGTTGTCTTTTGTTTATAGTAAGTGTACCTTAATTTTCTTTTGGTATAAGATGTCATTTTTAACTTTTACTTTTATATTGGGAAAGCATAAATTATACAATAATATAAACATATTATGAAATACCGTGAATGCTGTATCAAAATGTGTTTCACTATATACTTCAGACCAAGACAAACTTATTAGGTATTGATTAAATTTATTTAGGTTATCCATGCCATAGTCCTTTCTTGTAACAAACCAGTGACTGATCCTAGGTTTTATATTTTTTATACAAAACTCAATAGTTTGGGCAGTGTCGTGATCAGATAGATGTAGCGTATGGACTTCCGTCTTTACATGTTTTATATTGCTCGCAATGTGGTCAATACAACTTTTATGCCTTGTTGGTTTATTAATATGTAATGTTACATTATAGTTAGATAACAACCCAATCAATCGTTTTGTGTTGTGGCTTTGTACCAATGTATTAATATTAAGATCGCCAGCTATTATAATATTTTTGTTTTTATTTATTATTTTATATAATAATGCGTCCAATCTATTAAAAAACACCGAAATATTTGAGTCTGGAGTCCTGTACATGCAAAGTATTATACACTTATAGTGTGGTAATTCGATGCCACAGCATTCAAAGTCCTTTTCGACCGAAAACTCCTGACACAAATCTATGTTCTTAGTTTCCATAAAGTGATTGATCAATATGCAAACACCACCTCGCTTTTTTTGTCTCGAAAAAATACATTGAAATTGACTAGGAGCTGTGAAATATCTTTCCTTATGCATTGAACAATGTCTGATACCGATGGTGTTTATTAATGAGATGCCTGATCATTAGCATGCCCCAATGTTTCGGTTCCAAACCTACCAAAATTCCAACGACTATGGGACGAACCGCTCTGCAAATTGATACTGGAAGATATTTTATCTTCTAGTAACATGAAAGAGCAGGTACGCCTCATTGCCGTCTCCACTAAAGAGTCGGGTTGCAGGCTATTCCTTTAGCGTCGGTTGGGACACTCCTTGACCGTAATACATTGACCATGGTAGTGTGCCTACGTCTCGGAGCCCGGACTGTCCACTCGCACAAATGTCGGTGTGGGGAACCAGTGGAACATTTCGGAAACCACAGGCTTTCTTGTGCTAGAGATAGATGGCAAGAGACGCGACGGCATGACTGTAGGGCCGTGGAAATCTGGCAAGTCTCTAGTGTGGGATGCAACATGTGTAGACACATTAGCCCCATCTCACATCCAGAAGACCTCATCCAGCGCGGAAAGTGCGGCCGTTTCCGCTGAGAACCTTAAGCTGCGTAAATACGCCAACCTCAGTATTGGTTACGAGTTTGCGCCGTTTGGGGTCGAGACGATGGGGCCATGGGGACCCTCAGCCAAGCGCCTGGCTAGGGAGTTATCCAAGCGACTGACGGAAAAGTCTGGAGACAAGAAGGCTGGCAATTATTTCTGCCAACGTATTAGCATCGCTATACAGAGAGGAAATGTTGAGACTATTTCAGATGGGACGTCTCTGGAGGACATTTTTTATTTATAGGTAGTTTTATTTTATTAGGTTTAGTTTCAATTTATTAGATATCTATATTTTAGTATTATTTAGATTAATTGCTTATGTGCATAAGTTTATTAATTAAATTGCTTAGGTAATAAAATTAGACTTTATCACTCCGGCATAGTGGGAGCGATCAATACTGTTTTACAATAATGTATTGATCGATCCCATTCATGGATTTTGAAGGGCTGCTTACCATCATTTAGATACAAAGTTAATTTTAAGATAAAATTACTGTAATTTTTTTTTATAAATAAGTAAAGTTATATAAAGATAATCCATGTAAAGAAAGTCTAGGCGGTGTCACACATAGAGGTAGAAATAGCATTGTAAAAATCAATGATTAAGGGCCGATTCGACCAAAAGTGGGTATAACTTTTACCGAGATTAGTAATGTCAAATCGCATAAAAATAATTATTCTGAGTATTAATAATTTAATCTACGAATAAATATTTGTATGGAATTTGACATTACTATCCCCAATATAAGTTATGCCCTCTTTTGGTTGAGTCGGCCCTAAGATAGGTAACAGAAGCTTACAGTAGTTATTCGTATATATAGTAGTAGTTCAATAATAGTTTTAGATGTTCTAACTACAAATAGAGAACGAAAATCGTCTTAATGTTTGTTTGTGCTAGCTAGAATCTAATTTCAACGTTTCCGAGTGCTCCTTATGAGATACGTCTTGAGTATGATTGGAAATTCACCTAGAAGCGAATTCAGTGAATTTACCAAACTCTAGAAATATAGAGGGAAATTATTTAGTATAATTAGTAGGTATTGTATTGAGAAGCATATTAACTAGTATTATCACTTACGAATAAATATATGTCCCATCACGGGTGTCTTGCGGCGCCCGACGCCTCACGGTATCCAGCGCGGTGGGGCTTTATTTCCGCATCATCCATGGTAACCGACTTAATTTAAAAATGTAACAAAAAATATGTATTCTATGATGAATAAAATGAGATACATTTCTTTGGGTAAAATACCAAAACCGGGATTTCTTTTATGACAAAAAGTACCCATAGCTGTCAAACGCGAAAACGCAGCTAGTGCTATGGGTACTTTTTCAAGAAATCCTTGATTGTTTTTGCCAACAGTTTGTATTATAAATAATATTTTTTTGAATAAAAAATATATTTTTATTACTTAAAAATAAACACTTATTTTTTATATTACTGTGTATTAAAAAAAAAAGTAGACTGAAAGGACAAATAAACCTATAAAAACCACATTAACTTTTATACTGAACTCGTTTTGGACGCCGCCACTTGTCTGAATGTCTTGATGTTAATATATATAGGTACTTAGGTTATATTATTACAATTTTGCCACTGTTCAAAAAATATCTACTTATGTGTAGGTAATATGTTAAAAAAAAAACATTAAGGGAAAAAAAGTTTCGGTGTTTGAATTTACTTTTTTTAATAACAATAATTAACCATGACAACGACTCAGAAATACGTACTAATATTGTTTTGCCATGAGTGGAAATTGAACTCACGGCCTCCGGTTACAACGCCAAAGTCGCAACCACTAGTCCACGAAGACGGTTAGCCTTGGTTACTTTAAATGGATAGTATGTAAATATGATACCGGACAACATTGGGCTCGTTGGAATAGCCCAATGAATATCATTTGATCCTAAATTTTCATACCTACCCGTATCTTTTCATCAATTCATAGCCCCTTTTCGGTCCTATTCGTCGATTATAGTCTTTTGTGTTTTGCCGCCAAGAACCAATTTGCTTTTATGTATGGAGTAATACAGGGTCTCATAATCTTTACGGACAAATACTTTTATGAGATTATTGTTGTTTATTTATGCTTACCAACAACATTAACTTGTGCTTTCTCTCGGGAAAAAAGAGATGAAAGTAGTTAGAGATGAGAGCATGTTATTTTTGTATATCTTTTTTCTTTTCCCCGAGAGACCGCTCGGGTAATATTACTTGAATTTTGAAACACTTCCACATTAGATATTAACAAAACTTTCTTAGTTAATAATAATAATATGTTGGACTTTTCGCATATATTGCCATATGTTTTTACTTCAAGATAGATATGTTAATTGAATGGTTCTATGAGAACGAGCTTATAAAACGGGCGTTGCTTGGTTTAATAATAAATATTTATACACTAGGTTTGAATATAATTTCGTATTTTTCGCATCTTCGTAATAAAGTTTTAAATAGATTTTTACGATATTTATTAAATTATCTCATAGCCATTTTCGAATAATATATTTTAATTATTTAAAACGCGCGAGATAAGGCGCATCGTTAATGATTTTTACCAGTAAAAGATTAATCTATATCATTATATAATATACTTTATATAATTAGTCATAAATATAAGGTCGTGGGTTCGATTCCCACCCATGGCAAAAAAAATATTAGTACGTTTTTCTGTACAGTTTGTCATGGTCTGGGTGTTTATAAAATATAATATGTAATATATCGTTGCTTCTGGTACACAAGACAAGCTTCAAGTACAAGCCTAGAGCTTAGTTTGTGACCAGATCAATATGTAAATTGTCCTACATAAACAAGGTGAATTTGAAAGGTTATACTTTGGGCTAATATGATGTTGCTCATTTTAACATTAATAGTTTGTATGGAGAAAACATTTATATTTCATTTGCGACACATGGTTCCATGGGAAAAGTTGTTCGATTTGATCAGTAGCACCTCTTATTAGCCCAAAGTACAACCTTTAAAAGTCATAAATACTCGTAGTCATCAATGGCAAAAAAAAGTAGGTTTTTCTGTACAGTTTGTCATGGTCTGGGTGCTTATAAAATATAATTGTATTATACCGTTGTTTCTGGTACAAATAGTACAAGTCTAAAGCTTAGTTTGTAACCAGGGCAATACACATATTACCCTGGTTACAATGGTCCTAAATATAATCATAATTGTTAATATCAATATTTTTATTTAATAAAATAATTATCTTTTCGTTTAGAAAGTCATCTTCAAGTACTTTACTTACAATTTTATTTTATCTCCCATTCTATCGGTTTCACAAAACTCTTCTTTTTACTTACCATTCCGGAAATTTTACTGAAAAAAACGGCACTCGATACATGCAGTGTTTACTAAAAAAACATTTATCGTAGTGGGTATTGTGTCACACTCATGCACACACATAGCCTTTTCATATCAGGATATTTTCATGTTTTGATTTATGATATTTTCAGACAGTTTTGTATTCTGTTGTTGTCAGATTCACTCGTTTCGTTTTATAAATGACATTTAAAAATGTAACTGAAAACTTTTCAATTCCATACAATGGCACTTTTTATATACGAATATTTCAGATTATCTTTTATAAAGGTACAATTACTTATGCTTTTGTACTTCTGACAATAAAGCAAAAATTATTTTTTAGAATTTTTATTTTATATTAATTGAAAAACGTTTTTATATTAGTTTATTATTATATTGTATAGGACTCGAACTTGCACTTGTTTTATAATTTCGAATGAGACGGTCTAATGACTTGGTCATAATATATTTTATCATTATTAATACAAGAATATTTCATTAGCGTATGTTGGCTCCGAGAACGTTGGAATCTCAGCGGTATTTCAATAATGTATTTGATTGTTTGACATTTAACTTGTAATTTCCACTGAGAGTGTAATGTAAACACGCTATTGGGAAATTAAAACCATTTGTCGCTACTTACAAATAACACACGTTTATTTGATCCAATTTAAGCTTGACTTCTAAGATCAAGTCAAGTT
This sequence comes from Monopis laevigella, assembly GCA_947458855.1. NCBI lineage: Eukaryota > Metazoa > Arthropoda > Insecta > Lepidoptera > Tineidae > Monopis > Monopis laevigella. The sequence continues at coordinate 10,978,978 of OX381576.1, read as the reverse complement.
CGGATTTATATGATAATGAATAATAATTAATGAATAAAGGACAATAATAATATATGGTTTGTGAGCTTTTATTTAGAAAAAGATTATATTTATATTTTTATTTATCTTCACACCAGGTCCCTTACGGGATAGGCAGAGACAACCGAGCGCCACTTGTCCCTATTCCTACATACTCCTTTCGCCTCTTCCACAGTCATAACTCTTCTCATACATGCATGCCGATTTCGGAGACTTTTAATTGCACTGTCTTTTAAAACCTTTCCAATTTAGTCATGGTATGGTTGCTTGGTCTCCCGCAGCTACGTTTACCCTTCACCTCGCTTTTATATATCTGGTTCGTCGGTCTTTCATCACTCATTATTTCTATATGCCCAAACCAGATTATCATTAAGAAAAAGCGAATTCAGCAATGTATACTTATTATAATTAATATATTAACCATAAATAATACAAAATTAATATTCCATGTCCACTACTGTCCACCATATCCAAACCACGGACCGAAAGTACCCATAACACTGGCGGCATTACCTGCCTCGCCCGGTCCAGATATTTTTTCTTTTTTAAAAAAAGTATCTGGACCGAGGATTTCCAGCGGTGTACTTAGAACAACACATAATTTCTTTCCAAAGACCACAGCCTCGGAAGCCCAAACTCTAGTTGTCTCTGTATTATTATTTATACAATTTAAATGTTATTTTAGATATAACCACTATAGTGCCTCATTCAACCACTCTGAATGGCAATGCTCAGTCTTTAACCATAATATAGGCCAGCTAATGCAAATGACTCAAGAAATAGTTTTTTATAGAGCCTGGTCAAAACGGCTCAAATATGTAGCCGTTACTGATAGTTTCATATTTGCGCCGCTTATTTATCCGTGGACCACATTAAAATAGCAACTGGTGATCCTTTGAGCAGGGAGTACCTGGTTCAGAGGATCAGTATTGATATCCAACGGGGTAACGCAGTTGGTGTCCTTGGTACCCTACACCCATTGTCTCATTTTCATTTTTTTTAATATAGGTAATAATTAATTATTTTTATAGGTAGGTATATTTTATTATATTTTTGTTTATTTTAATTTTCATTTATATTTTTTGTAGAGTAAATAAAGAAAATTGATTATTATTTTAAATATTATATGTAAATGTACATATGTTAACTGTTTAATAAAAATTCGAAGAAAAAAAATGCATGAGTTGAACTCTTGCCATATTACCTAATAATATACACTCACAAGGTAGATACAATGAGCCGGTTTGTAAAATTTAATGTATATTTCATAAAATAAGTTTAAATTAGGTATTTTGCCAGTAATATTACGTAATCAGGCAAATTCGTGTTGATTTTGTCTGTGAGGTAAGTATCGGATATACGAGTATAATTTGAAAATTGAATTAATTTATTCTGTCGTAATCAATATCCATTTAAAAAAAAAATGATATGAACATTTTCAGGTAACTTATTAGTGACGACTTTAAATAAAGTTTCAGTCTTCTTTCAGGGGCCTATTTCATAAAACTAACAAGTGACAATATTTATAAAATAGACACACGATAAGAAAAGGATGGTAAACTGCGCGCCGTGCGTATAAAAAACACTTACTAAATATTAGATATAACTTTATAATTATATATCCGTTGAGAGGTAAAACACAAAAATATTCGTTTGTTGGTGATATTTCTGTAGTAACATACATACATATCTTCACAGGTGTCTTACGGCGCCCGAGACCGCCTGGACGGCCCCAGGGTACCAGCGGAGGGGTTTTAATCCCACCTCGTCGTAGCCGATGGTATGAGTCTACACCGAACAATTGGCTAGCTCGTCGCGATGTTTTAAATAGACTCAATAACCCATCTATAAACAGTTTCACAAGTTGGTTTAGTGAAACCGGGACCGACAGCTCGCAGCTCTTAACGTGCTCTCCGAGGCACTATAGTGGTGTTGTCAAACAAATGTACATACATTTTTTAATTAAAAACTCATTGGTACACACCGGGATTCGAACCAAGCACCTAAGTGTTTTTAAGTTCAAGGTCTAACCAACTTGGCCACCACGTATATTAAAACATGTAAGACATGCAAAGTATTATAATTTTACAATCATTTACATAATGAACTTCCGCATAATAACGCCTTCTTGAATTAAAGAAATATTAGATAGATAATTTAATTAAAAAAACATATGATTTTTACAATACTTTTGTTCATAAAAGCAAAACGAATAAAAAAAAGAAAGCGACTCTTATGAGGCGAAAACTTCGTTTATTTTCATCGTCTTAGAAACTCACTCTGTTCCATTCTCGAATGTCGCGTACTCTATCACCCAAACTGAAATTAAACCAAATATCACGTACTGTTCCGACCACAGAGGAAAAAGTTTCGGAAATGTAAACGGAAAAATCCGAGTTTCTACTCCTCCTGATTTTATTGTTATTGCGATCTTTTGTTGCCGTCTCAGCTACTTTGTTTCTATTTATTTTATCTTTATAAGGATAACAGCATTAAAATTAGCTTTTGAAATTCTAAAATAACGCTAGTGGCTAAAGTAAGACTGTTGAGTTAAAAATCGAAAAGCTAGGTTGAAATGCCCAATGAGATTTTCAGAGCTTTTAAGATAAAAGCTACTGATCTCAACCGAAACTGGCTGAATTGCAGCGAGCTAACAAGTTTGTACAGTCCTATATAAGTCCGCTCTATATAGCCAGTATTATATAACGACTTGTAAACTAGATTTATAAATTTTGTATAATTTATAACGTTGAAAAGAATCTTGTTATTACCTAACCTACCTAGGGCTAAATTTTCATTCTTCAAATAAAGTTATTCAACAATTAAGTGGTACATTATGTTAGAGGGGGCATAAAGCAAATAAAAAATCTAGATCTCTGATAATATAATATACAAAATCAAAAAATGAATTAAAATATATATATATATACTATATAGAATAATACAAGATATTTAAGGAAGGAACTGGGTTTTCCCAAAAAGTTATAGTTTAAAGTTACTTAAAAAGAAAAAAATCGTTTTTTTTTTAAGAATTCCAAGTTTTTTTTTTGCTTTTCATTCGCTCGCATTGTCAGTTTCTTTTTATTGTAATAAATATGCATTATTAATAGGGTTTATGTTTAAAATCAATATAAATATTTATTTTAATCACACCTATTAAAGCGTTAAATTGGCGGCCGCGGTCTTTGTAATAATATACTAGTTAATCAAAGTTTTTTCATGAAGACATAAATATTATGAAAGAAATGGAATTTGTGATTCGATCAGAAACCCATTTTCTTTTTTCTAATTAAGGAAGAAGGCGTAGGGGATAAATAAATAAATAATTAACAGAATGAAATTGAAATTGTAACTTTGTTATTTATAAGGAAACTTTGCAGTAGAAAATTTATAAAAGCTTTTTCTTCTTTCACATAATTTTTCTATTAAAATAAATACTTCATAACATTTTCTATTAAGTGAGAAAAGTGTGCTAGTTTACTTTTAATTACTAATAAATAAGAAATAAATTGAATGGGAAACTTAATATTTTTCTAATTAACTAGCCCTCCTTTTCAAATTCAATTTGTAGCTTTATCTACAATATATTTTTACATAGGAAATAGTGTCAGTAATGAAACATTCATAAAGGTTGTTGGAGTCGGGCAGGTAACTATGACTCGTTAACACGTGCTCTATCACAGCTGACGTTTAAGTAGCCTGTGCATTATACAACAGACCTTTCAACATTTCTCCTTTCCATATATATATTATAAGAACCCTCTAGCTTGCACAGCGATCGTGGCCGAGACGTTGATCTCGCAGCTGCGTTTAGGAATTCCAATATTAATTTAATTCCAATGTAGTATTGATATTTTAATATACTAAGATATTTTTGTTGTTGAAAATAGAAAATAGTTTTTTTTTATATTTGCAATTTTTTTTTTTAATATTTGCAACAATAGGTAGATTAAAAATAATACAGAAAAAGTAATGGTTTTATTCATAAAACAATCTTTTTGAAAAGTGATAGAGAGAGAGCCAATTTCGTGAGTGGGTGATAGGGGTAAGAAATTGAATCATATCGTTTGAAATTTCTCCTCTTCCGCGGCTGTATTTATGTTCTACAAGAAAACATTTTTTATTAGCTATTATATACAACTATTTGGAAATATCTGTAACATTAGGGCGTTCAAATCTTAGTTTAAGTAACGCTATCTGTTATTATGTACCTAAAACTTTTTATTTATTTAAGAGGCCCACAATTTTGGGATGCATATGTAACCTAAATAACCTTTTTTTTTACGACGGAGAAAGGGTATTTTATGCGAGCGTGATTCTATATCCTTGCTTGTTTTATTATTATTTGTAATAACCACATAAACATACTTTTTTTTTTGTAAATAAGGAATACCTCTGTTGAGAGTTGCATACGGTTTTAAAGTTTTTAGAAAAATGGAACTTTTATATAATCATTCAGTCTATTTGTCTGAAATTTAAAATTTGGAGTAACGGAAACACTAAGTAATCTACTTTAATTCTATTATTCACGGTGCATCAAGTATAGTCTAGGTTACCAGAAATAACGATAATGGGTATTTATAAAATATAATATTATTAATTTTATAAATATCCAGACTACTAAGCTGTACAGATAAACTAATATTATTTGCCATGAGTAGGAATCGAACCCACGACCTCCGGATACAACGCCAACGGCGTAGCCATGACTAATAGCGCGAATAGTAATCGAACTCATGACCTCCGAATACAACGCCAACGGCGTAGCCATGACTAATAGCGCGAATAGTAATCGAACTCATGACCTCCGGATACAACGCCAACGGCGTAGCCATGACTAATAGCGCGAATAGTAATCGAACTCATGACCTCCGGATACAACGCCAACGGCGTAACCATGAGTAATAGCGCGAATAGTAATCTAACCCATGACCTCTGGATACAACGGCAACGGCGTAACCATGAGTAATAACGCGAATAGTTTTCGAACCCATGACCTCCGGATACAACGCCAATGGCATGAAGGTAAAAACCGTGCCCGTCCGCGCGCCGCTACCGGGCGCGTTTTTTTAGCTTCATGGCCAACGGCGTAACCATGAGTAATAGCGCGAATAGAAATCGAACCCATGACCTCGGATACAACGCCAACGGCGTAACCATGAGTTATAGCGCGAATAGTAAGCGAACCCATGACCTCCGGATACAACGCCAACGGCGTAACCATGAGTTACGCCGTTGTCGTTGTTTTGTTTTCATAAAGTTTAAACTTTTATTTTTATAAATAATACTCACGAAACACGTAAGAGCTTATATTAGGAATTGGGGAAATATAGTAGTAGTAGCGAAGCGTGTAGAGAAAATTAACCACCTAAATCCAATTTTAAGCTGAAGTTTATTTGAAGGTTTTATTTTCATAAAACCTTCAACCAAACTTGTGTTGGCTAAAGCTTCATTAATAAATTCAAATTTGACCTTTATATACATATATAAACAGGTCTTAGGCTTCGGATTCAAACCTCCATGTGAACAAATAAATTTATATTTAAAAATAATATAAGTACAAATGTTTAACAAAACAAAGTTAGAACCTCGGAGAAGTTAAGCCTTCGGTCCCAGTTTCTCAATAAAAGCACCAACTTGTGAAACTGTTTCCAGATGGATTATTGAGTCTACAAACATCGCATCGCTTGCCATCGGCTATGACGAGGTGGGAATAAAATAGATCCGCTAGGTACCCTGAGGCTAGACGGTCTCGATTGTAAGGCATCCGTGATGCTATTCACATACTTATATATTAATACAACGAAAGAGAAGGATATAATGGCAAATAGGTAATTTTAAATTGATGTTTTAAAATTAATTACTTAAAAAACATTTACTGTCAATCTTCCTTTTTCAGTTATATTGTTAGTAAGCGTGTTTATTTTAAAACAAGAAAAATATTTTTTTGTACTAAAGTAAAGCAATAATGTTAACCATGGCTACCATGCCCGCGTATACCCTTCTGTATATATATATCATTTTGGGCATTTGTAAGTCTGCTTACCTACAAAATTCTATAATAAATTTATATAATATAATACACCCTGTCTGATAATTTTATTTAGGATATCGTGTATAATGGGCAGATAAAATAATTAATAATATATAAGTCCATCGGTTTGGAGTCTATGAGATTTCATTCTCTAAAAGCGCTGGTGCCCGATGGACATTCTCTCCATGGATCCCTTGATGACTTCATAAAAAGGGATCTTGCCACTATTGAGGTTTTAGCTATTTTAGAGTCTAATAATAGTACATTACTGCCGCGGTCTATAATGACTACTTTGCTGACCGCGCTGATGATGGCCGATAGCGCAGCGTAGAGCACTTGATGGATGAGCTGAGATAAAGGCGAGGACAGCGAGGGCTGGAAGGCCTAGAGCGTAGCTAGGCTAGCTCGAGGCAATCGTAGCATGACCAGCGAAGCAGTCATAGTGGGCCAAGGCTTGTATAGTGCTTTACTCAAAAATGCAAGTACCTAATCTAAATAAAACCAGCAAGTAATTTAAATAAAAACGTTGAAACGTCAAAATAGCGGTCGACAATATTATGCTAGCCTGTTAGAGCGACCAGCAAAAATTTGCCGGCTGCTCCTTGAAACAGAACGGCAAGGTCGACTTTGCTCAAACAAGGTTGTCAAAATAATGACCACATTACATGCACTTTTGAGTAAAATAAGATAATCACAATAGACTCGACAGTGTGATGTTAATCCCATGGGAGAGAAGCTCTAGTTAGGTAATTCAAGTGTGTCAGCACTTAGCCTCGTCTTACCGTGCCCCCGCTGAGAGTATACGGACTCTTGCAAGCGAAACCAATATTTAACTATAATAATACATCCACAAATTTATGCCGTTTGGACGAGTAGTAGAAATTTTCTATTGTCCAAGCACAAATTTGTAAGAGACTTCTTTTCGACTCTTACTGCATTTTCTCGCTGAAACGCTAATATTTAGAGCGAGGATAATATTTAGTCCTCTTGTCGCCGTACCACGCGGTTATTTATATATATATATATATATATATATATATATATATATATATTAATAATTATTAGCAATTAATAACTTTTTTATAAGACTTAAAAGCGTACACAAACTATTTAATTTAAATATTATAGTATCAAAAATAATTTTAAATGAAAGTGCTGTCTAACCGCTTGAAATATGTCTCAGATATTAAATTTATATTAACATATTATTCATTTCTGTTTAAAATTTATCTAAATAAAAAGTTAAATTTAATTGTAGCTGAAGTAGAAATGAAGGAATCTGCTTTTAAAGAGAAAAATATAATTGAATAACGTTTACAAACCATGTTAGGTCTTGGAAATATTTCGAGCGCTTTTGTCTCTTGACTACAGAGAATGAGAAATTTTCTGTTTACTCCATTTGCAGTTGTCTTTCGATAACGTAATACTTATTTACAGTATTTATAAAGTCATTTTGGTAAATTCAAGTGATAATTATAACAGGCTTTTATTATTATGAATATAATAATAATAATATGTAGGACAAATTACACAGATATTGCTCTGGTCACAAACTAAGCTCTAGGCTTGTACTATGTGTACCAGAAGCAACGATATAATACATATTATATTTTATAAACATCCAGACCATGACAAACTGTACAGAAAAAAAAGTACTATTGTTTTTTTTTTGCCATGGGTGGGAATCGAACCCACGACCACCGGATACAACTCCAAAGGCGCAACCACTAGTCCACGGAGGCTGTCAAATGAATGAGCGGACAAGACTTATAGATTTATTTATTTTATAAATAAATATTTTTGCATTTCACACATATTGCCTATGTCGAAAAATTATAGCAATAGCATGGGCGTAGCCAGGGGGAGGGGGGTTAGGGGGTTTAAACCCCCCCCCCTTTTATCAAAAATTTGGACCAAACTATTTTAAAATTTGCGAGTCTTAAACCCCCCCCAAAATGAAATCCTGGCTACGCCCATGAGCAATAGGCTTGTACGTATTATGTGTACCAGAAACAACGATATTGATACGTATTATATTGTTTAAAAGCCGTGTCAAACGGTATAGAAAAATATACTTATATTGTTTTGCCATGAGTGGGAATCGAATCCACGACCATTATCAACTTGACCACAGAGGCAGGATAATAAATAAAAATAGGTCATTTCTTCGGTAGGCGTCTTTTCTTAACAATGGAGAGTAAGACGATAATAAAAAGTAAGGAGAAAATTTCAAAATATTTAGGTCAGGATTTATTCTTCAATTCACAAAAAAAGGTATTTTAATTTTACATAACTTTTAATATTATAATTATTTAGGTATAATATAAGTATCGTATTTTAATGAATATGGAATGGAATATGGATGTATTAAAATATCGTCATACAAAATATACGTAAACGAGATTAAACTTGAAATTGCTTGGTGAAATTTATAACATTTTTATCCCATTATAACGATGATGTAAAGCTATATATTTCCCTTTGCCAAGCGAAACCACTATATACGAGTATTTTATCCCCTATTTGAATACTGTTATATGTTATGGTAGACCAGGGGTTCCCAACGTTTTCTTGGTCAGGGACCACTTTTACATATTTTTTTTTTGGCTGGGACCACTATTTAGGTGTAACAAAAATAAACTGTAATAATCAAACTGAAACTTTAATTAAAAATCTAATATGAAAATATTAAATGAGTCTTAATGTTTTCTTGCATATTTGCTCTAATAGCGTCATACTTTTTATCTTCCACAAGTGCTTGAAATGTCGCAAATAATTTTACGTAACCACAATTGAAGTTTGCAAATAAAAGCACGAAGATTATCTTCAAAAATTAATATATTTGCGACATTCTCTAATTGTTTATTTCCGGAACCTATAGCCGCACTCTTTTTAGGGCGTGCGGCGACCGACGGCTCACCGCCCGCTAATTTAAAATCATTCGCGGACCATATTTTGGCTTCTGCGGACCACTGGTGGTCCACGGACCACTGGTTGGGAACCATTGTGGTAGACGGATGCGTAAGGCTTCTGAATAAAAAATCCGATGGTTAGTATTTACAAACAAAACATTTGTAAACAGGGATACAAACGTCCATTTTTAGGTGCAAATCTATATAGTATTATAATATTAAATTGTTATCTACTGTAAATTGTTACCTACCTAATTGTGTGTCAAAATAAATGTTTATTTTTTATTTTATTTATAATCCAGGCTTTTTAATTATACCAGTTATACTTTAAAGCAAACTTTTAGTTATTTTATTCGAGTAACTGTTTATTTATAACAAGTAAGTTTATTATTTGAGTATTTATGTATGTATCTAATTGTGAGATATCTACATATTGATAATTTTAATTTTAAGTATATTTTTCGGTTGTGATATTTACGGTGTTTAAATAATTACAATATTGACCTAACACAGGACGGGTTTATTGCCTATTGTGTAGGCCTTAAAACTTCCCTCACTCAGCAGAATGGTTACGAAATGGGCTTTTTGTTTTCATAAATATAGCGGTCAAGTGCGAATTACTTTCGCGCACTTAGGAACCTAAAACAAAGGTAAACAAAGGAATAATAGGAATATGGGAGTCTTATTACAGAAATAATTTATAATCTCAGCGACCATTTTAGATAGTTATAACTTAAATTTGGAATACTTAAGTAGCACATTTTTAGCTTGGGCCAAATGTAACATACAAAAAACACCAGGTATTAGGTTGCAGTAGTCCCTAGATATACCATCAGGTTTATCATCCGTTATTCCAAAGATAGATAACGATATATACGTGGTGGCCGAGTTGGTTAGACCTTGGACTTAAAAACACTTAGGTTCCTGGTTCGAATCCCGTTGTGTAGCAATGAGTTTTTAATTAAAAAAAATACGTAGATTTGTTTGACAACTCCACTATAGTGCCTAGGAGGGCACGTTAAGCTGTCGGTCCCGGTTTCACTATACCAACTTCTGAAACTGTTTATAGATGGGTTATTGAGTCTATTCAAAATATAGTGACTTGTTCGGTGTAGAGTCATACCATCGGCTACGACGAGGTGGGATTAAAAACTCCTCCGCTGGGTACCCTGAGGTTGTCTAGGCCCGTGATGGTATGTATATATGTATAACGATAGTAACATTTTTGTTATTCTATCGTTGATAGCGAGATGATGAATAGTGCCACTGAATCGACGAGTAGGTTATGAATGAAGCCTTCATTTGAGCCTAGTGTGTGGGACGTCAATTGAGTGGACAGTTAAACATGTTGCCCACTTCCCACATACGTAATATCTCAACTGTCCGTGGAATATACACCTCTAAAATATGATATATGTCGAATATATGTCGCACACCTCCACCAAATATTCCGATTCTTTTACTATGTCAGCTGCTCGTCGATGGAATTTGCTTCCTCTGTCAGGCTCACACCATCGCGCATCGGTGTATTTAAACGTCTACTCACCACTCATTATCTGAATAAGTAACTGCCTATTTTTCCTTTAGCATTTTATGTTTTGATATGTACTATATTGTATGATTTATATAAGTAGTATATTATGTATTGTGTGTATATTTAAGTATTTACAAGTAATATTTAAATAGTTTATATACTATTCGCTATATATCTTTCTTTTAAATTGTTATTTTATTTGCTTTTGCAGCCTATGCATAATCTTCCACTCTCTTAAAGGTTATATATATATCTTCACGGGTGCCTTACGGCGCCCGAGACCGTCTAGACGGCCCCAGGGTACCCAGCGGAGGGGTTTTAATCCCACCTCGTCGTAGCCGATGGTATGAGTCTACACCGAACAAGTGGCTAGCTCGTCGCGATGTTTTGAATAGACTCAATAACCCATCTATAAACAGTTTCACAAGTTGGTATAGTGAAACCGGGACCGACAGCTTAACGTGCTCTCCGAGGCACTATAGTGGTGTTGTCAAACAAATGTACATAAATTTTTTAATTAAAAACTCATTGGTACACACCGGGATTCGAACCAGGGACCTTGGTGTTTTTAAGTCCAAGGTCTAACCAACTCGGCCACCACGTATTTATTCTTAAAGGTTAGCTGGTAGAAAATGCCTAATTAAGTTCGCCTATGCACAATTTTATTTTGTAATTTTGTACAATAAAGTATTTGAAATAAATAAATAAAATACTAAAAAGTTTACCTATTGTTAGAAAAGTAAATGATTCGTTTTCTATATAGGCACCCCTGGGTGAAATTTTCTAAAGAGTTGGCGGCGTTTTTCTCACCATAAATGATTGTTTACAATTCGATACAACGGGAAAATGCCGCCGTATTCTAGAATTTTTCATTCTTTCCTTATTTGCATTTAGACGAAAGAGTCAATTCTTGAGTGAATATTGAGCTTTAGAAAGTTTTATAAATACACTAGGTGACTATAAATACCTTTACTAGTTTTTGAGAGACATGTTTATATCGCTTTTTTCTTTCAGGGATCGGTAATTAACAAGGGTTTTTTTTAACATATCTTTATTTTTGGCGTCTATGTACGCAATCTCATCCTCCATACAGCGTATGTCATGATAGAATACCTATATAATATATCTATTATATAAGTTTACATGTATATATATTTATTAAGGATGTTTATCTTAATTAGGTATTAATTATATCAATATAAATATATAAAAATAATTTAAAAAAAAACAATGTCATAGGATTGAATACGCCATGTAAGGCGAAATACCATACAAATAAAAATGTGTGTTATTTATTTGTATTAATATAATAAATTCTCTATTATTTACTAACTTAGGACAGGATTATAAACTGGATTAATTACAAGACTTTCATTATGGGATCAACTTTGTTAGATTGAAAAACACTTATATTCAGTCTGTCTGAACCGTACAATGTTTTTTATAGTGAAAGTTGATTATCTTTTATACCTATAGGAACATGAATAACTCGAGTTTTTTCGTAAAATATATAGATATAAAATACCACCAGCTACAACGAGAAGGGGATAGAACCTCTTCACTGGATACTTTGAGGCCGTATAAGAGCGTAAGGTACCCATCATAATACTACGTAGCATAAAAATTCGATTTCAAAACATAGTACTTATTATCTAAAGATCTAGATAATATAATTCACGATAAGCCTTATTCATGTACTGAAAGCTACCTTAATCCATTATTCTGACACATGTGTACGGATTCTGTCGATATATTAATACAATAATACATATATATACCTGTAACCGAAGTTGGCCTGCCATTGAGCCGTAAGCTCCCGTGATGGATAGCACCGCTGTCACAGAAAGGAATGTAAAAAATACGAGGTCAGAAATGTAATGTTTTTGGAAAATCCCTATAGAATTATTTGGGATTTAAATCTTTTTTCAAACACAATTTTTTATTGCAATCTTGGTACTATTTCGGTCTATGTTTTACAGGCTTATTTATTGATATATCTAAAGGTACTTTTAGCTTGAAAATTAAACAACTTAAATAAAGGAATACTTGCTACGAAGAGAAAATACTATTAGAAGAAGACTACTCATTAATATTTTATTATTTAAATCTTCATTGCATAAAGTATTGTACAAAGGCGGACTTATTGCCGCTAGGCATTCTCTACTAGTTAAATCTTCAGGACACTCAGGGCAGTTATTAAGTGAAGTAGGTGCAATACAAAAACTATCAAAGAAAATTTAAATTTAATAGTAACTATTATTTTACTATTAATATGCATATAATTTATTGAGACAGACGAAGTATTAACAAAAATATTAATATATCAAATAATATGTAATGCATCTTGTAAATAAAATATATCAAATTTACGATGTAAATTACAAAATAAATAAATAATCACGGGTGCCTTTTTGGCTCCTGAGAACCGGCCTTAGGGGGTGCCCAGCGAAGGGATTAACCCGTCCTCATTTCGCCAATGGTATTCGGAGGCAACACCTAACAAGTGGCGATCTTGTTCCGGTATTTATAATGATATAACCTTGTTGTATAAAGCGGTCACCCATCCCAGGTTCGGCCTTGTTGTCATCTGCTTAACCTACAAATATATCTTAAATTACTATACTTAAATAAATATAAGAAAACCTATGTATTTAAAAAAATAAAAACTAAAAGTAAAAAATACAAAATTTGTACTGTCTATTAAAAGTATTAACAAAACATTCCTTTAATATCATAATAATTAAAACAAACTTTATTTGGAATACTTAATAATATGAACCATTTTACTATTAACTTTTAATTATTCCATTGAGTGCTTCCATAAAAACAACTTCTCTGTTATTTTTACAATTCTTGATAAAAAAAAAATCATCACAATTGGAAACAAACGAGGAGAAACCAATCAAACCCGCGACTCAGGCCGCACAATAACAAGCGGCCAAGCGCGATTACAACGCGCAATTAGGGCTGCGTTTAATAATATGTTAAATTTGAAAGGTTTTACTTTGGGCTAATATGAGGGTCTATTGATCAAATCGAAACTTTTCCTCCATCTTTTTCATTTCAACATTACAATATTAACAAGATGCAATATTAACATTACTAGTATGTATGGAGAAGGCAATTTATTTTTTCAATTGCGACACATGTTTCCATCGGAAAAGTTGTTCGAGTTGATTAGTAGAACCTCATATTAGCCTAAAGTACAACCTTTCGAAGTCACCATGTATATATTTTTACCTATAGATATTGCCTTTGATCATGTTTCTTAGGTATTGTTAAATATCACCTATGTTAAGAAGAAGGCCGAGTTAATTATACCTTATACTTAAAAATACTACTGTTTTAGGACAAGCATCAGTTCAAACCCAGACATGTAATAATTAGTATTTTATTAAATTTGAAAATTAAATGTATTTGGTTATATCAATATATTGGGTATCGGAAGCATGATAAGATTTAGGTTCTAGTTTCACAATACACCAATATACTTGGTATAACTTGTAATACACATACTTGTTAGATTTGTTAGTTGGTAGATAATTTTAATACGAAAGGAAAATATATTTTATGAGGTTTTTGATTCTATAATATTTTTATTATTGAACCCTAAAAAGAGAACCCCTGTAAATGCTTTTTAATAAATCTATGTCTAGAGAACCTAAAGGATGTTTGTTTTATGAAACTAACATATAGCTATCTTTTGCCCTCAGCTTCGCACTAAAAAAAACAAAACAATTGAATGTTGGGGAAAAATATGTACAGGGTGTAGTAAAAACCCGTACCACGATTTATAGAGAGCTAAAAACTGTTCCATACATTTTAGTTGATTATAGATACTGAACCATATATGGAACACCTGATATAGTTGGACCCATAGTGAAAGTTTTGTATATGTATGAATGTTCTATTCATACATCCTGTAATAGTTGTATAAAAGTTTGGTCAGTTGTTTGTATCATCACGAGGGCCTTACGGTTTCACATGCTGGTATAGAAACTGCGATCGGCAGCTTAACGTGCTCTCCAAGGCACTATACTATAGTCATATTGTCAAACAAATGTACAAATTTTTGGTACACACCACCATATAGGGCTTAAACACCTTACTTGATTATTCCTTAAGTAGGGTAGTTGTACCATTATATGAAAATACACCCATGAATGAACACCTAAATGTGCATAATAGAATCTTAATTTTATATTTGCAACTTTAACCAATATAAAATTTACTATAAGTATGCAAAATACATAGGGTATTCATTCATGGATGTATGTTCATATAATGGTGCAACGTATATAAGGTTAATCGTAAATATTATTAAATTATAAGTGGTATACTATAAGTATTATATATTATAAGTACTTATAATAAATTATTTAACTAACGTATTTCCTAAAGTTTACTAAACTTGTGGTTCGCTTTGGATCCACAAAAGGGAAATGAAAATAACTTTTCAACTATTTCGTGGTAAACTCTGAGAAACCTTCACATATCTAATAATACGAGTACCTATATATAAAATGAACATTTTTTTGTTAAATATCAGTTCTTAATGGTAGACGGATATGTTTGGTATCCGTTATCAATGTTAATTGAACATCAATACAAATGCATAGCTGTGCAATGTTCATCACATTTCATTTAACTTCGGGCAGCCTTTAATTTGACGTTCGATTCGGCAAAATTAGTACAAGCTCCGACTCGGTCACTCGTGCCGGAATATGTATGGAGCACAAAACGACCCTATGATGAATATTTAGTTAGTGTCTGCCTGTTTCTGCATGAAATATTTCATGGTTGGCTCTCATTCGTTGTATTTGTAGGTAATCAACATTTCGTATAATATAATGAGAAGGGTCTAATAAAAATTAGAACAAAAATGGTGAGATTTTTTTAAAAATTGGATCACGACATGTCATTATAGGTACTTGTACCTGGTGTTGAGCAGACCTACAAAGTCCATGAATGGGATCAATCAATAATTATTCTTAAATAATATTGATTGCTCCCACTATGCCGGCTAAATGATGCGATTAAAAATGGGATGCGAGAATGACGAATTGCATTACGAGTAGGTATATTTTAATATACTTGCTGCCGTGACTAGGTCACTTGACGGTTTTTGCATCTGTATGGCTGGTAACGAGACGTCAGGTCAGCCTAACAAAGTTATAGAGACCTTCCTCCCACCTAAAAAAGTTGGGCATAAAAGGCAGAAATTCTCTAGTTGTTTCAATATAAGAATATAACTGATAATGAATTAAAAATATATATATATATTAATGCTGAAAAAAGAAAAAACAAATAACACACTCCTCTGCCCGGTTTGGTTCAGTGGTACCTTGACGCGAAAACGAGGGTCGTGGGTTCGAGTCCCACCGAAAAAATGAAACACATATAAGTGCCTATAAGTATCATCTATACAAAAAAATATATGAGTATAATGACATAAATTACAAAAAGGTCATCATACTCGTACATAATGTACAAAACGTTATGATAATAATATATTTTTATTGAAGTTTATTTAATTATATATGCAGTGAGTTTATCATGAGATCAATTCGGGAGATTTTTACGATTTTTTTTATTTCTTTCAATAGTCGGCTCTATATCTGATACAGAATGCATAAAAAAATCTGCCATTGAGAATAAATATCTATTCATTCTATTTTACTTATTTCAAACTTTACACAAGAAAAATGTTGGACAACGACAAGATTATGCTTCTATTGTATTTTTTTTGGATTCACAAAGTTATGTATTTAGAAAAATAATATTTAGTTTTAAATTTTACTCTATGTTAAATTAAGATTTTCTCCAACGGTGTTAAAAGGGTTGACCCTTTGAGTTTCTAGTCCAATGCGCCGCATAAAAATTAAGTCCCGTAGCGGACAAGGAATTGAAAACTGTAACCTTCTGTTTAGTCAATAAATATATGGTATATATTTATAAATAAACTTTATAATGAATTAACTCAATTATTCTATCGATTTTAAAAGTTCTTTCACTAATAGAATGCTACATTATCAGTGAGTAACATGGGATATATTCAATTTTAGATCTGTTTTATTTTTAATTAAACGCGAGTGAAACCGCGGGGCTCAGCTGGTAATTTTATATACGCGGGTGGCCGATTTGGTTAGACAAATTAAGATCCAAATTTTTACTTTCTTACGGTAAGTATATAGAATAAAGTTTTATTTTCTCATTCACAGACTGCATCTGACAAAGGTTCTGCATTTTTAAGGCTTTAAAAAATTGGACTTGGTATAAGAAGACTGCATAGGTCTCTGTGGAATAAAACCTATATTGGTATTGTGCTCAAACTGAAATAGAAATTCTACACTACAAAGTGTGCCGCATTTTTATCAAAAGTGGAAACTTCTATCTGTATTATCATGGGTAAAAATTACCCAAAAAAAACCCGTTAATGGTTTTCGGGAAGAACAATAGTTTTGTTTTTTTATTATTACATTTTTTTTTAGTTTTTTAGTAATTTATATTCAGACTTTGTTGTCACCAAAATGGCTTTCTTTCGATTTTTTTTTATAATTTATATTTTAGCTAGTGAAAAGTTTCTGTGTAAACAATAAACAAATAACCTCGAAGATAGAGCTTATTGGTCGTTTTATTATTGTTATATTAAAATGTAATAATAATAAAAGTTAATAAAAAACTGAGGAAAATTTAATTGTAGTATTAAAATTGAGAAAATTTCATAATTTTTTGTCCCCGAAACTTTTGTGTTTAGCTAAAATAATATTTAACGAATTTAATTGGAGCTATAAAATGTATATATAGTATATTTTTTTACTGATAGATACAAAGACAAGATCGGTACCACAATGGCATCTAAATTCTAGCACAAAATACAAAAATATATTCTTTCTTATAACATTATTAGGATATTGTCTTTGACTAAGAATACATATTTATAAGAGGAAAATCTTCATTTCATGCAGCGCCGCGTCTGTTAAGGCGCTTACAAATCCCTACTAATATACTTTTATCCTTATATTTAATATTATTTTAACGGTAATTATTATTATAACAAGTCATAAAGTTTCTGATAGTCTAGTATAAAAACGACGTATTTGTTAATGTGTTTAAACTGCACACATGGATGTGAAAGAAAACATTTTTGACAATGACATGACTACTTTTCTTTGTCACTAGCGCACTATTTTTCTGCACGCATGGAATTGGCTAGCGAGTAGGCAGTATATTTGTCCATGTATTTTATTCTTCCTCTTTTGTGCAGTTTATCTATAAATTGTTTAATAATATCTTATTATGAGAAAATGCATTTAATTTAGCAACGTCAGCGTATTTATTAAGGTCTCTTTATCACAGACACACTGTATACGGTTGTAATAACTTTTGCGTATTTATTAACAAGTACAACTTAACAAGCGCCAAAAGTATATAACTATTTCTAATGATCACATATTTTCGGTGTT
Source organism: Monopis laevigella (assembly GCA_947458855.1). Taxonomy (NCBI): domain Eukaryota; kingdom Metazoa; phylum Arthropoda; class Insecta; order Lepidoptera; family Tineidae; genus Monopis; species Monopis laevigella. The sequence goes on along the minus strand of OX381576.1, from coordinate 10,961,014 downwards.
TGCTGTGGAAACGATGGGCCCGTGGGGATCAGAAGCAAAATCATTATACAATGAAATAGCACCAAAGCTCATCGACATCTCTGGGGACAATAGAGCTGGCAGCTTTTTCGCTCAAAAATTGAGCATATTAATACCGAGAGGATATGCTGCCAGCGTATTGGGCACCATGCCGTCAATGAACAATGATTTGGTCGATTTTCTAAATTTGTAGTTTTATTCTTATTTAAGTAATTATTGTTAATTTGATTATATTCTGTATTTGTGACATTAATAAATAAATAAATTACAGTTTCAGATAGTTTTATTAGGTTAGCTAGATTTTTTTATCTCATTGCTTGCAATGTTGCCACATATTGTACCAAGCACAACAAATGCTTCTATCAAACGTCTTCCTTCACTCGAAATTTGTTTTTGCATCGTTTGCTTGTATTATATTAAACCTTGTACAATTTGTTATCTCCTTGAAAAACTTTGTATAAAATATTTAACTTAAAGTATTTCACGTGTTCCTGAGTAGATGATAAATCATTTTATACTAAAATTGCAATTCTTTTAAGAAATTATAACTACCATAGATACCGAATTATTACAAAGAGATAAGTTTATTTGAGTTTGAGAAGACAAATAAATTCTTGTGATAATACTTATTATAAAACCACTATGGTGAACTTTGACAAATAGATGAGCTTGGTTTTTAAGAATACCAAAAAGTTTAGTATAAGATTTATTATACAACCAATGGCTGACTATAATACAGTATTAAGGAGCTTAGAGTTTAATAATAATCATTTTAATAAGTCACTGCGCAACTAGTAACACGTTTAAGCAGATGACAACAAGGCCGGACCTGGTATAGGTGACAGTTTTAAAAGCTAGCTACTTGTTAGGTGTTGCCTCCGAATACCATCGGCGAAATGAGGATGGGTTAATCCCTCCGCTGCCGGTACCCTGAGGCCGTTTAATCGGGTTAGGCACCGGTTAGATATATATATATATAAACATATTTATTTCTCATAAAACTTATAACTAAACAAGGGAAATAAACAAAATTATATATGAGACTGAACTAGGCAAAAAATAGCCTATAGGAAACTTTCGTCCGCAATAAGATAAATAAAGTCTAGTAGTAAAAGTTATATTATACAACCACCATAGCTGACTATGATAGAGCTTTATTGTGCTTGAAGTTTAATAAGATAAATAAAGTAAAGAACATAAAACCACTGTGGATGACTGTTAAAAAAAAAGTTATAGAATTTAAGAAATCAAATAATTTCTACGATACATCCTGAAGTTGCTAAACGGACAACTGTCGTAGTGAATTCCAGAGAATCATGAAGGTAAAAACCGTGCCCGTCCGCGCGCCGGGCGCGTTTTTTTAGCTTCATGCAGATAATAGTAAACGAATATCTTAAAAACAGATTCACTTATCTTGGCTCGCATAACGACAAAACCCTTTGATTTACTTTTAATGCCACCCTTGCCTTCCCCTCCCATTATACCACCATTGTTTCTAAATCGTTTGCAGTTGTCGCTGCAAGACTTTGGAATAATTTACCAGTCAAAATAATAAAATCACCAAATAGAGTCATATAAAAAAAAAATATTACGATGTAAATTCATAGGTAGTTTTTATTTATCTTTCATTATTGTAGTTTATATATCTATATAATTATATATAAGATATATTAAAGTAGTGTATATTAGATTGAATTATCATTTTATACTTAGTTACTGTATGGCACCTACCTCACCTATTACCTGCTTTGATTGTCCCGAAGGTTTGACTGGTCGAGAATGTCTAGCGGCATTAAGTCCACATTTTTTTTTTGTATGCAATATGGATTTTAACAAATAAAACGTAGAATAGGATAGGAGTATTTATTAGAGAGATAAGGAATCAAGATTGATGACAAGCTTTGAATAGTTTTATATCCATCTATGGATGCCAAGAGAAAGGAATTTACCCATGTGGAAAAAAAGTGAAGCAAACAACTTCGTTTGTTCGTCAACATATTAAACGATACAATAACAAAAGTACGTATTACGCACGTGCTATTTTCAGTAAGTGATTTGATAACCTTTCTCACCGCAAACATTATTTCATCGTGCCACCCGCCCATTGCAATCGTAGCCGCAGGCACTATGTCTTTATATTCTGTATTTTCATTGCCCAAAGCATTGTAATTTTAATGTTTGTTGCATCGGATTTTAATCCCACCTCGTCGTAGCCGAAGGTATGAGTCTACACCGAACAAGTGGCTAGCTCGTCGCGATGTTTTGAATAGACTCACTAACCCATCTATAAACAGTTTCACAAGTTGGTATAGTGAAACCGGGACCGACAGCTTAACGTGCCCTCCGAGGCACTATACACACAAACAAAAGTACATATTTTTCTAATTAAAAACTCATTGGTACACACCGGAATTCGAACCCTATTCGGGCCTAAGTGTTTTTTAGTTCAAGGTCTAACCAACTCGGTCACCACGTATATTATCAAAACATAAAAATTTTGTTTTATTCCACAAACTCTATTAAAAATACGTTTTTTTAACCCGGATTAAGGGCCATCGAAAGCAAATCTACGTTTTTTCCTATTTTTTATGCGTATAAATTCAATGAATCCTTTGATTTTTTTTTATTATCTCTGCCAATTCAATAGTGAAAAATATGTATATTCGCGTTCGTATAAAACGAGGAGCTTATTGTAATCTCCTTGTGAAAAATACAGTATAAAATTGAAGAGGGATATAGGATTTAAAATTTATTCCGACGGGTAACAAGCATGGGCAGGCCCGAGTTTTTAATCCAGGGTACTATAGGTCACGGAAATATTTTTAATTAACAGAAATCCAAATTTAATTTCCTTTTAAGAATTATACTTTTATTTATTTGGTTTATTTATATACCAATACAATAACTAATGCGCGACTTTACGCTTATAAATATTGGAAAATATTACTAGCTACAGGACCCTTGAGTTTCTACCCTTTGTAATGAGATATTTTTTCTTATTGGAACACGGTATGAGACTTTGTATCTACCTACCGACAAGCAAATAGATCTACAAAGTCCGTAAACTGGGCAGGCTAATGCAGCGAGTATTCTCGGAACTTTAAGCGAGACAGGATTTTTTTAAACCTTTAGATCTGGTACTATATACGTGGTGGCCGAGTTGGTTAGACCTTGGACTTAAAAACACTAAGGTCCCTGGTTCGAATCCCGGTGTGTATCAATGAGTTTTTAATTAAAAAAAAAATGTACATTTGTTTGACAACACCACTATAGTGCCTCGGAGAGCACGTCAAGCTGTCGTATAGTGAAACCGGGACCGACATGTCGGTCCCGGTTTCACTATACCAACTTGTGAAACTGTTTATAGATGGGTTATTGAGTCTATTCAAAACATCGCGACGAGCTAGCCACTTGTTCGGTGTAGACTCATACCATCGGCTACGACGAGGTGGGATTAAAACCCCTCCGCCTAGACGGCCCCAGGGTACTGGGGCCGTCTAGGCGGTCTATATGTATGTGTAGATCTGTTACTAATATTTTTCACTAAATTTTTGCCCTTTTTGTGTTAAATTATAATGTTCTATGTTAGGTAATTCTAAAGGAATACAAATTACGTTTTAATAAAATTATGTAAATTGTAACAAAAAACTTATAAAATAAGTAACTTTAAAATGTTCTAATTAAAAAACCGCTATGGGATGGGTGACCGCTTTATACAACAAGGCTATACTATCTTAAACACCGCAACAAGCTCGCCACTTGCTAGGTGTTGCCTCCGAATACCATCGGCGACATAAGGACGGGTTAATCCCTCCGCTGGGTACCCTGAGGCCGTTTAAATGGTTCTCGGGAGCTAAAACTGCACCCGTGATGGTATAAAAAAAACCGCTACACTAGCATTTTTTTTAATAAAAAAAATATCTATATAATCTGTTATCTTGGAATGACTATGATTAAATGAGATTTACAAAGGTGTTTTTTTACGTATGGTAAACAACAATGGTAATTGCTGACCCTACTACCCTCTATTAGAATCTAGTCGTGAATGTACAAATAGAAGTAATATAGTTATACATAAAGTTTAGTCGTGATCATGTCCCTAGTAACTTTTAGATAGAATAATAATTGAAATTGCAATGTTCACTTTCAGAATTTCACTTTTGCCGTTTATGTCCGTAAGTGGCAATATTTCTCTTTGAAAATTGAATTGTCGTAGTTGAACTACGCATGTATGGACATAGAAAGATATATCGTGAAGTTAGAACCACTTAAGTGCTGTTCCCTTGAGGCAAAATCGTATTAGAGCCCGTGGGTGCAATCACTAGGTAGTCTGGACACGCTAAAGTACTAATGACTGCCTACCACATATTATAAAAGCAGCCGCCCACTTCACGGTTTTTGCATCTGTGCAAAAACCGTGAAGTGACTTAGTCATGTTTCGTTTTTTAGTCTGTGGGTTCACCGGTTTTCAGGAGATTACTGCATCGATTTCTTGTCGAGGTGGTAGTCTCCTTTCATGGTGCGGTTACGAAATGGATGGTTTAATTGACGATAAGGCAGCGCATATTAGAAATATACTTGTAATGCAATTCGTCTTTGTCACCGCCCATTTCGTAATCGCATCATTTAGCCGGCATAGTGGAAGCAATCAATGTTGTTTATGAATAATTATTGATTGACCCCATTCATGTACTTTGTAGGTCTGCTCACCACCAGGTACAAAATCACATGCCGTGCTCCAATAAATAATAATAATAATAAAGCGATGAAATTGATATTTACGCCCAGACTACGCATTCAGTTAATACTTTGATTTGCGACTTTTATTCCATATTTTAAACTATATTGAAGATTTAATTTAAAATTCTCTTTTTATTATTATCCAGTACACCTACTAGATACCGCCTAGACTGTTTCTATCTCGTCATCGTCTAAATGGTATCGAAGGATTCTGCGTCTACATCGTATAAGTGGCGGGCTGGCCGTGGGTTGTTATATAGACTCATTAACCCATCTACTTACAAACTGTTCCAGAAGTTGGAGTATTTAATTTACTCTCCGAGGCATTGTGGCTGTCGAATAAATGTATGTGAGCTTATTATTACATTAAAAAATCATTGCTTTACATCGGGGCACGAACCCGTGATTGAACTTGATGTTTTGATAATTATTTTAAAGTCTAATCAACTCGGCTACCACGTAGATGTATTAAAAAAGGACAAAAAAATTAGAAAAACGATTGTTATAACTTAATAAAATTGTTGATTTTAGAGTGTGCATCTTAAAGCTTTTACCAGCAGGGTGATTACGCGTCTTAAGTTCGCTCGCACGCCAATCGTTATGACGTCATTCTGACATAGATCAAGTTTGGCTTCTTAACAATGGCTCCAAAAAATCTTAGAAAATTACGTCATAACGATTGGCGTGCGAGCGAACTTAAGACGCGTAATAACCCTGCAGATCTCCTTTTTTATCAAGTTTCTGAAACATATATACCGATATAAAAATATGATAGTATTGCAAAAGTCAATAAATGTATGCTCCTAAATTATTAACTCACACTTGATAAAATGTAATATCTCAAAAAAATATTTTCTTATTTATTTAAAAACTGTGCCTACTTACATATTTTTTGTAAATTTTGTCTGTTATACGTTTTTCCATAAATGTATTAAAATATTCAAAGACATGCCTCGTATGAATCTACTTAAAACTTACTTATTGAACGTTTGTCCAACTTTTATATATTTTTTTGATTTTATATATCTGGTTGTAACAGTTTTTATACGAAAGTAGAATTTGCGTTGAAACATTTTTTTTGTTAAACTAATTTCATGCTAAAAATAGTTTCATTAATCTTTTTTAACAAAAAATTGTTTCATTAACCTTTTTTTGTGTCTAGATTTAGGATCTAATTATTACATTCGTGCAATTCACAATTTCTCAGTGGGCAAAACTTGAACAAAGATTTTGATGAACTGTGAAGGACATTGCTCCTACGATTTGTACTATCGACTAATATTATGATGAGAAAAAATTGCTTCTTTTATCTCATTTGATTTGTATGAAATTTGGCAATTACAAGTTTTTTTATTATCTAACTTATCTTAGCATTTGATCCCAGTACAGTGCAGTTATGGTTAACTGGGATAATATCAATAGTTTTTCGTTCTTTGGAAATAATTAAACTCTTTTACTGTTAAAAAAAATACGCGGTATTTAGAATTTTATTGGTCAGTACGAGTACTTACCTACCTAGTTTTTATTATAATATATTCGTCACTTTAATATAATAGAGATAGGTATAGACACTCATTTCAGACAAACGAAGTTGCGAGCAGAAGATGAGAATAAAGGACAATGCATTTTTTAACGTAATTTTATTTAAAACCAATTACAGAATTAAATTATAAATCCGGGCAAATACATTAAAAATAAAAAAGTTTTCTATTTCCATTACGAAGACAATTTATCTTGCACGAACTGTATACACTGTAAGTTGTAGAACTCGTAGCGACCTTGAAGTCCTGTGGTCGTTGACCTTTGGACCACACCTGTCACTTTGAGGCTGCACTTAAAATTGAAATTGGAACCTACTTTTGTGCTCTACATGCATTTCTGTCAATTAAATTTATATAGAAAGCATTTATTGACGAATATATTTAGTAGGTATACAGTTTTATAATCGGTAAAATATTTCTTAAAAATATTTGTAGATAAAGGACATTGGATGAAATTCCCCTATGCACTGCTTTAGAAAGAATTTAATATCTTTTATATATATTAGAAATTTATAAAGCAGAAATTTTGTATCACGGAGAACTTAAATTTATTTTACAATAATTTATTTTTAAGTTACCCCTGATATTATGTACCTACTCAATTTTAACGTAGGTACAAAAAAAGTAATTTATAAGAAGAGCTGAGACAAAATAAGTACCTAAGTGTACTTATAGAGATGAAAAGATAATTTTATTTAATAGGCGCCCTATGACATCGCTATAGTACTTAAAAATAATTATCATTTTACAATATAGGTAATGAATACAAAGATAGTCGGTCAAAAAAATAGTTATAACAAAATAAAACTATAGCAGTGCAACGTGGGCAGCCAGTGTTCTCGCTAATTTTAATCAAGAAATTTTCAATGTTAGAGATATTAATGATTTTTATTATCTCTTATTATTATATAATGCGAGCGTATGATTGGAGAAAATGTTAACGCAGTAGTATAGTTAACACGAAAGTAAACATTAAAAAGACTGTGTGAGTCACACTATCAATATGTGTGAAATAAATTTAAAATAAAAAATATTACAAAATACCAGATATTTAAAAGTAAATGGCTCTTTGAAACTCAATATAAAAATGCCTCTATAGAAAAAAATGACAAAGTTACCTCCATTTTTTATCGATATTTCCTATTACTTCAATATAGTTATTTATCAAATATTGAATATAAAGCCATGCTTTTTATAAGTTATGTATTGTATATAAGTTAACGACACCATTATAGTGCCTCGGAAAGCACGTTAGGCTGTCGGTCGCAGTTTCACTATACCAACTTATGAAACTATTTAAAGATAGCTTTTTGAATCTTTCCAAACATCGCGACGAGCTTAGCCACTTGTTCGGTCTATACTCATACCATCGACTATGACGAGATGGGATTAGAAACTGGGTACCCTGAAGCTGTCTAGGAGTCTTAGGGCACCGTAAGGCACTTGTGATGATACTTTTTTAATTAATCAATGTTTAATTAGTTAAACTTTATTCTGAAATAATATTATTCCTAACACGTGTTTCAGTTTCTATCAGTGTGTCAGTTTATGCATAGTTAAGCTACTTCATGTGCATTGTAATTAAAACAAAAGATACCTGTTAACTTCAAGTTACGACGTAAGTTCATTGACGCATTCGACCAATGCCTGCGTACATATATACTAATATTGACATAGTCCGAACGCGTTTGTTAACAGTTCAAATTTTCCGATGTAACACAAACCGTTCACTAGGCGCCAAAAATGTATTGACTATTGACCAACATACATGCTTTTTTTTTTTAGAATTGTATCTAAAATATATTTTAAAGTCTCCGAAATAATCGCTTATATGAAATTTGAAAAAATATCACAAACTAAGGCTTTTACTATGTGTAGTATAAAGTCCCAGGCCATGGCTAACTGCAAGAAAAAAACTTTTTCTTCAATATTGTTTTGCCGTGAATAAGAATTGAACCTCGACCACTGGGTAAAATGATTGCTTGCTTGTAAAGATATATAGTGGAAGATATACATTATTTCCATGAAAAAAAAACCATAACTTTACATACATACATACATATCATCACGGGTGCCTTACGGCGCCCGAGACCGCCTAGACGGCCTCAGGGTACCCAGCGGAGGGGTTTTTAATCCCACCTCGTTGTAGCCGAAGGTATGAGTCTATTCCAAACAAGTGGCTAGCTCGACGCGATGTTTTTGAATAGACTCAATAACCCATCTATAAACAGTTTTACAAGTTGGTATAGTGAAACCAGGACCGACAGCTTAACGTGCTCTCCGAGGCATTATAGTGGTGTTGTCGAACAAATGTACATAATTTTTTTAATTAAAAACTCATTGGTACACACCGGGATTCGAACCAGGGACCCAAGCGTTTTTAAGTCCAAGGTCTAACCAACTCGGCCACCACGTATATAATCTTTTAGATCTCTATTTTCCTTGTAATAAAATTAAATATATATTTAAACACCTACAGTTCATTAGTAGCTACAACAACGAGAGTATTCATTAAATTAATTTAGAGAACATAATATTACAACTGACTCCAGCTGTTTAGAACAGTTTCGCGTACAAGATTTTTAATTATAAAATTGCCTTCATTTTGCGGTAAAGTATTCTCATCTGCTGTTATATAGAATAAGCAATTTTTACGAAATCCATAAAACCAACGACCCTCGACCTCCGAAGATCCGGTTCCTTGGAGACAATAACCCTTAACATTTTTGTAGGGTTTAGGAGAATCCTATTTAACCCCCAAAAGTGTACCCTTGTGCTGTCGACACGCGTTTCTCTCAAATATCATATCTAAAAAAAATATAGAAAACTTTTTTTCTATAGGTAAGTTTAACTGTAAATTTGTAGCAAAAACAAGTATCTGGAGTCTAATTTCTCAATTGCCCCTTACATTTCCGCTACAAACGGACCGGGTAATAGCGCAGAATCATAGAATAAAATATTATATTTTTACTACAGAAAGACAGGAAATATTATCACCACTATAGATGGTTTCATGCATGACTAGCTGTACAGTTACTGACAAGGAATCGTTGGTATATTCAGTAACGATTTGGCGTAAGAATCATAGCTCACCGATGCAACATAAAGTAATGGGTCGGTGTAGTGAAAGTAGTGTAGTGTTGGCTATAATTTTGTGAGTTGCAGTCCCATTTCTATTTGCTGGTAGGTAAATGGTTAGTTAGTCATGGAATGACGCAATGTGCACGCTTCCATTACTGTACCACTATGATTATGCCTAATGCATTTCTTTGTTTTAGTTCACTATCAGATAAGGGTAGAAAATATTAGTGATATAGCCATATTGACTAGTGTTTGGGCAGGTATACGGTAGATAGGTAAAGATCTTTATAAATCTCGTAATTGCTATTTACAGAAAACACGTCATGACCATTAACTTATGTCAGTTAACAGTTATTTGTATTATAGATATTATAAAATATAATGTCTATGTAATATACATATACGTACCATCGCTTAGTCTAGATAGCCTCAGAGTACCCAGCGGAGGAGTTTTATTCCCACATAGTTATAGCCGATTATATCCTAAGTTGGTCGCAGTTTTAGTGCAGACTCGATATCCTATTTCAATAAACAGTTTCATAAGTTGGTATAGTGGATGTGAGATAGACAGCTTAACGTATTCTCTGTGCAATGAATTTGTGGCATAAAAAATGTATTGTATTTAAGTAAGGCCTAACTGACTCCACAACATTATCTTATATAAATTTAATATAATAATCCCATTAAATATTAACCTACCAAAAAAATTAAACTATAATGTATATAATTAGGAAACAATTTAAAAACGAAACTTTGTCTAAATTTGTTATATAGTTTTAAAGGATTAATTGATTGTCATCGAAGTCCCCGAGTTGGGCTAACAAACGGTGAAGTTGAAGGCCGACTAAACGCTCGGAAGTTCTTTAAATATGTGCATAGGAATCGATGTTAATGATGACATCAAATGGCTGACTAAAGGCGAATACTAAATGAGGTATTACGCGAAAGAATTACGATTACAAACACGTTTAGGTAACTTATCCTGTGATCGGAAGATTCCAATACCAAAATTGTACTTGTTTTATTCAAATCAAAAAATAATTTGAATAGAAACAATCTTCTTGGAATTGAATACTTTGGCATGCCGCGTTTTCTTTTATCCTTGTTAAGCATGTTGGGAATGGCATGGTTGCCTCTCCTTCAAGCGCACAGGATAGTCATCTCGCCCATAGGTAAAAGCATCGGCGCCGGGGCAGTTTCCAGCTAGACATCAATCCTTTTTTTGTATTTTTAAAAATATCTTATGGCTTCAATAAACTGGTTCTTAACTTTTAGTCAAAACTATTTTATAAATAGTCCTAATTAAATAGTCCAAACTATTATATATTACTCTAACTACTAGAGTACTAGGTAAAGATTTTCCTTAACTTTATAAAACATAAATATTTATTTATTATTTATTTATTAAATAAATCACATAAAATAATTTCAAGCTATAATTATAATTTACTTATTTATTTAATTTTACTCAGTTAATATAACCCATAAAAGTATGAATAAATACGGAAGTGCCCTAAAAGCTTTTTCAAACTTGAGAACAAAATATGGAGACCTCGAACATTATTTATTGTTTAACATCAACTATATAGGAACCACAAGTCCTATCAGCCTTGTTAATTACAATATTATTCAAATACACTTTTAAGGTTGTTTGACATATAATTAAAGAAATCATAGAAACAAAAAGTGATTTTTATCATCTCTTTTCAATACGAAAATTTGAATGAATGTGTGCGAGACAGTGTATAATTGTATATATATATATATATATATATATATATTAATTTATTAATTTGCTTTATTTTTTCCAGAAAATATTACAATAACTAATAAATAAAATTAAACTTTAAAGGTACCTAAAGAAAAAGAAAATATAAAATATTTGTTATTTCTATTCTAATATTTATTAATATATCCTATATTATTCATACCTTCATGATATAAACGCCGCGACGAACTCGCCATTTGTTCAGTGTAGATATATACTATCATCGGTGGTGAAGTGTTGGGAACAAAACCTCTCCACTAGTTAACCTGAGGCCGTTTAGGCAGTCGCGGGAGTTACATAGCAACTGTGATAATACAAATAAAAAGAATTAATATTCATCATTGACTATCATAGGTTTTTAGTTTTTAAGAAGTTATATATTATTTAACTTCATAATTAGGAAAAAAATATATTTAAAAAAAGGAAAAGTTGAAAACTAATTACAGAGCGGTACTCTTATGGGACAACCTAACAGTACTTTTATAATAACGGACAATTCAATGAAGTATATAAATACAATACGCAATCAGCTGGATAGTACCTCCGAGGACCTAAATTAATTACAGAGTTCATGCTAATTGGGCTGCAATCAATTCCCAGAGCTGGACTGTGTGAGCATCTCCTTTGATTGCAGCGCCGCTGTCGATAGCAATTTAATTTTCATAGAAAGGTCATCCGCTGTTTACTTTACTTATCACGAACAAGAAATGCAAACACAAACTCTGAATCAGTTTCATTGTCTTCCTCAACAAAATTACCTAAATAGATTTTATAGCTATTTCAAATTAAATTGATGTTGGTATCTTGATTAAAATTAAAATTATCCTATGCAACTATACTAAACCAAAGATTTTTTTACTGTTGATTAAAAAATTAACTCGGTAAGACCTTAAATTGTCCAGAATGCGGTCGATTAATGTTATTAAACAGAAATTTACCTCCCACTGTGCCAGCTAAATTAATGGTTACAAAATGGGAGGCGACAAAGACGAATTAGCATTTCAGTCTACTTTTATATTATCGCTGATTTGTCGTTAAATCGACTGTCCGTTTCGTAACCGCATCATGAAAGGAGACTCGATAAGAAATCGATGCAGAAACCAGAAAACCCACAGACTAAAACCGAAACATGACTAAGTCACTTGACGACTTTTGTCATCAATCGACATCTGTAACGAAAACGTCGGTCGAAGCTAAGTTATAGAAGAGACCTCTCTTCCATCTAAAAATATAATATTAGTTCAAAGATATGGGGTAATTTTTGGCTATGAAATTTTTCTAATCTGTCAGTCCAATTTTTGATTCCTTGAATAACGTGATTTTTTCTAGGTTGTACAGCAAAGTGTTAACGCCCCAACTAAGTGTTTTGGATTGGTCACAGGCCGACACCAGATGAAATGAAAACAATTAAAATATACCTACCAGCATTCCTTTCCTTATTTTCAAGCCTAAAGTTTTTTTCAGTCCCACTCGTTTACGAATTACGTTTTTGCAGATTCGGTCTGTTATTTTAACACCGCATATTCGTCGCAATGGACGTATTTCACTGCATTTATTTTGCTTTTATAAGTATTTCTCCTGACTTACCCATGTCTGGTGCAAGCGCTGCAGTACTTGAACATTATGAATGGAATATAAATACGAGTATATTTCCAAAATCACTATTAGTTTTCCAACATTTTTTAAAAAATATTGGTAAAATATTTCGACGGTAAAAGCAAGTTTTTGGTAAATTCAATATTACGTCAGCTACTTTTGGCGGTCACAAGAACAAGTCTCCAAGGATTTACTATACAAGTCTGGGGTCACATCACTCAAACGACGACTTCATTCTTCCGGGAATAAAAACTTTTCGTTTCTCAATCCAAGTTAAATGAATACCAACTTCTAACAATTTTTTTTATGAACAAAATAATGATTAAATATTCCTTAAAATTTACAAAAATCATTACATTCATTTACATATTTTTACAACCACCTCCGTAGACTAGTAGTTGCACCTTTGGCGTATCCAGGGGTCGTGAATTCGATTGCCCATACATAGAAAAAAAAAAACGTTTTTGTACAGTTTGTCATAGTCTGGGTATTATATAAAATATTATTATTATATGTATTAGTTTTGTTGTCTCTGGTACGCATATTACAAGTATGTGTGTAATGTCCTTCATACTATTATTATTTTATTATAATTACTTACTTAAAATAATCAGTTTATATACGTGGTGGCCGAGTTGGTTAGACCTTGGACTTAAAAACGCTTAGGTCCCTGGTTCGAATCCCGGTGTGTACCAATGAGTTTTTAATAAAAAAATGTATGTACATTTGTTTGACAACACCACTATAGTGCCTCGGAGAGCACGTTAAGCTGTCGGTCCCGGTTTCACTATACCAACTAGTGAAATTTATTATAGATGGGTTATTGAGTCTATTCAAAACATCGCGACGAGCTAGCCACTTGTTTGGTGTAGACTCTAGTTGGTTAACGCTTTAAGGGTGTTAACACAATTTAAAATTTTACACAGATTACCTACGTTTTAATTTGTACTTAAATGTATACGGGTATGTGGGAACTAATGCCAAATGGCAATTTTTTTTTTTTAAATTAACTACTTGTCCTACCCCAATATAAACAAGTAATTATATATAATTACTTGTTTATTTAATTGTATTGTTTATTATCTGTAGTATTATATATAGTATTTATATATTAAATAAATGCGTATTTAATTTAAATATAAAATTCTCTTTAATACAGAGTTCTACAGATTTGAGAAGTCTAAAACATGATAAGTTGGTTTTTATTCCTTAACTGTAACTAATTTTTAAATTACTTCTATAAAAACTCATATTTTAATAAAACAGATATTTATTGAATGACGAAACATAAATTATCATATGAATGAATATATGCTTTAAACTACTCCAACAAAAACATATTTTCATTGTATCAAGCAAATAAAATACTGTTAGAGAAGTAGCGTGGTCTCATTCGTGAGTTTAGTATAAAAGTTAAAGCGATTTGAATGTAGACCTTTTTTGTCATTTTATCTAATTGTCATTTGTGGGCGTAACTAAAAGGAAAAAAATACGCGTTTCAATAATTTCCTCATGGAACACATCATTTAAAAATCATATAACATATGATTTTTAATTTATGATGGAAAAAAAAATACACAGTAAAATAGTCTTACTAAATAAAAATTAAATTAATTTCTCATAAAAAAAGTCTGTATTTACCCGGGCCCGAACGGGCACATTCATGTACAATTGGTCTCCGATTTTTATTAAGTATTATATTAACGCCTTTCAAATGTCCTTTCATGCCCAAAGAAATCTTGGTAAGATGTAAACACCTAGAGATAAGAATATACACATTGTGTGGCGTTGCCATAGGGACTGCCAGGCATATAATAATTGTAGCGAGAAAAACTCTGCTCGAAAAATGTGTATTAGGCATTTACTTCGACATGATATAGGTAATTCTGAAAATATTCCGTGAAGGCATAGTTCTCAGTATTCCTAAAGCCAAAAACGGGTAATTATGAAATGGAAGATTATAACTACATCTGTAGGGGACAATTGACGAAGTCCTACCTACAGGTCATAAATTGGCTGTGAGGTAAAAAAAAACAACGTACATACAAATAAAATTAAAAATAAAATATTAAACTAAAAAAACTAACTATATACAATTATAAGAGTAGAAGAGAGAGAGAGAGAGCTATGAGAGAGTGGGTTCTATCAACATTCAGATAATACACATAAAAGGGTTTAAAAGTTTAGTTGTTTTTGTAATCAGAATGCCATCGGCGACGATGAGGGAACGAAATTCCCTAACTGCACTGGGTACCCTGAGGCCGTTCAGCTGGTGTCAATACTATAAGGCACCCGTAATGTAAAAAAAAGTCATCATAATCAGCTGTAGGTCGTCCACTGTTCTATATCTAAGGCTCTCCTATATATTTTCAAAAGGACTGGTTGGAAGCGGCTTACATCCAGCGAATTCCTGCGATCTTCATAAGGTCGTTGGTCCACATTGTAGGTTGGACGTCCTACACTGCGCTTGCCGTGGTCTCCGTTCCTAAATAATTACCTCTATGAATCCATCGGCCATCAGTTCTGCGTGCTATGTGCCTTGCCCACTGCCATTTCAACTTGCTGATTCGTTCGTGGTTCTTCTTGGTTATTCGATCTCGCAGAGAGATCCCGAGCATAGCCATCTCCATAGCACGTTGTTCTATTTCGAGCTTGTTAATAAGGCCACGGTAAGAGACCATGTTTCATTGCCATAGGTCATCACTGGTAACGCACACTGGTCCAATACTTTCGACTTGAGGCACTGAGGTATTTAGGACTAGAAGACGTTTCGTAGTTTTCCAAACGTTGCCCAACCGAGTTGGATTCGACGTTGACCTGTTTTTTGAAGTTGGACCTATCTAATGCTACTGTTTGTCCTAGGGGTTTGTTCTCTGATACTGGGGTGGGTACAGCATGGACATCGCACATAACCTTTGAATTATCCATGTTCATCCTAAGACCAACCGGTTGGGAAACTCGATACCTACGAGCATTGTGCTGAGATCTTCACTCGATTTTGCCATAACCACAATATCGTCGGTAAATCGGAATGAATAAATAAATAAGTTTTATCCGAATAATAAAAGTTTATTAATAAAGTAACAAGTTTTGTGTTAGCTGATTAATATTAAATGATATTTCTCGAGCGAATCTCCTTTATGCTGAACATATGAAATCAAGTTAGAAGTCATATCTCGTTAAAACTTAGGCTCCAAACTGACGCTCAAACTATGCCGCTATTATGTTCTATCCAGCAAATTAAACATAAAAAAGGATGTGTGCAACAGATGGATTTTGCATTTCTTATTATTATTATTTTATTATTAGGACTATTACTATTTAGTTTTTTTTTTTTTAAATGACCGCCTCCGTAATCTAGTTGACCTTTTGGCGTTGTATCCGGAGGTCGTGGGTTCCATTCCCATCTATGGCAACAATAAAAATATTACATTTTTATGTACAGTTTGTCATGGTCTGAGTGTTTATAAAATATAATACGTATTATAACGTTGTTTCTGGTATACGTAGTACAAGCTTAGATTCTGACCAGGGCAATATCTGTACGACATAAAGATACAAAGGGTTTTCTTAAAATTTACCTGTACTCAATAATATATATTTTTAAATATGTCCTATGTGTACTTATTATGGTTTAGTGGGTCCTCTTTTTTACTTTTATTAGTAAAAATGTTACCTAGGGATCAGCTTTTTCTTTTGTTTTTTTGGCTCTGAAAGTAACTCCAAAATAGAAACTTATCTAGGGAAGTTGTGAATAAATAAGGGCGCTTACCTTTTTCATTTACAGTAAACGCGTAGTATCTATTTTTAGTAAGGTAGGAATATTTGATTGTCTTAAATAGGTAAACTACTTTCCTATTATTTTATTTATCTCTATTATGGCCCAGCGATGTTTTATAATTCAGTTTTTGTCATATTGTTACAGCATTATTAATGAACTTACAAAATATAATGAATTGTAGATTTTTTGCTTAGACTAGTGGTTACGTGTTTGGCGTTGTATCCGAAGGTCGTCGGTTCGATTCCCAGCCATGGCAATAAAATACTAGTACGTTTTTCTGTGTAGATTGTCATGGTCTGGGTGTTTATAAAATATAATATTATGTATTCCATAGTTGTTTCTAGAATTCAGGGCAATATGTGTAAATTTTCCTACATATTATTTTTTATTTTAAGAATACATTTTATATTTTAACAGGCAACTTTTCTTTCATCTTTATTAATTGCTAGACTCTCTTAAAATCACGACCTAGTCCTCTTTCAATTTTAGTCCGTGGTTTTGAGAAGCAGCATTATTTTTTTGTTGAGGCGGTAGTCTCTTTTCAGAATGTGTTTACGAAACGGTAAATTAAATATAATATTATTAATGGAAACTCGTCTTTGTCGCCGCTCATTTCGTAACAGTATCATTTAGCCGGCATAGTGGGAGCGATCGAAAGGACGCAGGTAAAACCTTGGCTATATTTTTAATTAAGTAACAGGCAGGATTATTACAATATGCAGAGCGTGTTTTTAGAGAAATAATATGACGAAGTTAGAATATGAACATATTCAACAGTATATTCAATAGTTAGTTGGACGGGTAACTGGAGATGCAGTGAATCCTTTGAACATTGTTATAATGGATCTACTTTGAGTTCACTAATTATGCACACCAATTTAATTTCATTATGAACAACTTGCCTGGCTTCCCTCATTAAATTTTCAGGTTTATTCATCTTAAGTAAGTATAATCACGGGTGTCTTGGCGGTCTCGGGGTACCCAGCGGTGGGGTTTTTCTTTAGGTACATCCTCGTTGCCGATGTTATAAGTCTACACCGAAAAGGTGGTTGGTTGCGGCGATAAATAGTTTTACAAGTTGGTATAATGAAACTGGAACTGACAGCTTAACGTGCTCTCCGTGGCACTATGTTGGTATTGTCAAACAAATCTTCATTTGTTTTTAAGAGGCGAAGATGTAGGTAGAGATCGCCTAATCTAAAACTGCGCACCCCTTCACTAAAAGTGACGGTGTCATGTGATGTATGGGTATTAATGATGCCGCTCGCACGTTCATATTCCGCCAGTGGGTGACTGAGTAACCAATACTGACCAATAATGGTAATCGAATGTGTTGACTGTGTCTATACACATAAGTATTTTTATCAATTTTGTAGTCTAGCGATTGCCGTGGCGTTGTATCTGGAGGATACTAGACAACGAAGTCGTTGGTTTGATTCCAAGGCATAGTATATACAATACATTGTACTATAGTCTTTACAATTTGCTTTAGTCTGGGCCTTATAATATCGTTGCTTCTGGACCTACACATTTATGTATTAGGTGGGATCTCTAGGCCGATCGACCGGTTTCAATACCACCACATATACAGATGCAAAAACCGTTAAGTGACTTAGTAAGTTTAGGGTTTACCTACTGCATAGATTTCATGTAGCGACACTAAGGCATGAGACTACATTAGGCTCCTAAAAACCGGCGAACCAACAGCTATGTGTACCTGAACGTAAGTTTAGCTTAGACGAATGTTTGTACTTTCCTAAATATTATAACAATAATTCTACGCAATAATAATTACATTATCCTCGGGAAATTATGTAATAGAATTTAATTAGTAACAAAATGTTTCAATTATAGTACGGCTTGTTTAAAACAATTTTACGAGCAAATTAAGTTGGGCGCCGCCCTTCTATAAACAAAACCCTCATTTCTCATATTTGTGTATTCAATGAAACGTATGAATATAATAATAATCTTTTGCTACGATCAAAGCCTTAATTTTGTAATTTAGGCTATCACAATATTTGCTCGTAACCAATTTGTAAACCTACTTATGATATAAAGAGTAGGTATATAATATATAATATACTTTAAACTTTATAGAAAAATAATTTATTTTAAAATTGGTATACCTATGTTTAAAAAATATTATGAAATTGTTTAGGACGATACCTTTTCTAACTCGTCCACTTTCCTAAACATTTATATAATAATAATAATAACAAGTTTAACCATACCAAGTAAGTATAGAACCAGTTGTTTTTGAGACATTACATGCATGTAGACAGAAGGACGGACACCCAAGGTTCAACTATGTTAATTTAAATTTATCTGAAAATTGTTTAGGTTAAAGTCTAATTATTAAGTCAAAATCTAATAACCGATAAACTCTTTAGATTGATCTTAATGCAAAATTCATATTACACAATTAATATATTTAAAAGTATCATCATATTCAACTTACACAAAGTTATTAATAACACATAATAAATTAATTCTAAAAAAAAGGATACCTTAATAAAACAAAACATAAAATTATAAACTAAATAATAACCAAAAACATGATAATAAAATAATATATAATATAGCTAAATTAAATTTAAAAAACAATTAAAATCCTCCGTTGCCGCAGAAGCACATGTCCCTAAAACTCTAGCGGCATTGCCGCGTTGGATTTTTAGTGATTTTTTTTGGATAAAAATGACCTGGCACGATGATCTCCCGACTTTTCAATTAATAGTTTGCCTAATCTATTAGCAATTTTTTTAGCGTCGGGAGACCATGGACCAAGTGTTTCGACAGCGAATGCTATAAACATCATATAGGTATATATAATTTATATATTTTTACGTGTTTTCGTTTTAATAAAATAATTACTTCTTTTAGTTACCGTAGTTTAGTTAGTACAACTTTAAAGTATTTTAATTTTAATATTTCTTTATGCATACAGAAAATATTAGTTTCAACCTGAAAATTCATTTCATTTATATCGTCGCTAGTACGGACTACCTAAGTACAAAGTTCGCCAAAGTATGTATACAGTCATGTACACACTTTCAGCCCGCATTCCATCAGTCGTTCTACGGTTTAAAAGCAACTTTTTAAAGTTATCACAATTACAATTTTTGTGTTTTGTTTTGTCGTCACAGAAACGTTGTTTTTGTAATATAGAAATTTTCTGTATGTTTATCTATAGGAGCCAAATCAATCATCTTACTGTAGAATAAAATGGCATGTCTCCCACTATGCTAAATCATGCAGTACGATATGGACAGCGACAAAAGCCAATTTTATTTAAATAGTCTAGCTACTTTATCGTTAAACCGTACCCTGAAAGGAGACGACTATCACCTCGACAGGAATTCGTTGTAAAAATATATGATATTATACGACCGGTCTCGTTACCGCCCATACAGATACAAAAACCGTAAAGTGACTTAGTCATGTTTCGGTTTTAGTCTATGGGTTCACCGGTTTTCAGAAGACTACTGCATCGATTTCTTATCGAGGTGGTAGTCTCCTTTCAGGGTACGGTTACGAAATGGGTAGTTGAATTGACGATAAGGCAGTGAGTTTATTAAAATATACTCGTAATGCAATTCGTCACTGTCGCCTCCCATTTCGTAATCGCATCATTTAGCTATGCCGATAGTGGGAGCGATCAATATTGTTTATGAACAATTATTGATTAACCCCATTCATGGACTTTGTAGGTCTGCTCACCACCAGGTAGATGCAAAGAAAAACCCTTAGAACAAAATGTAAAAATGACTAGGTCATTTAACGGTTTAAATGGTTTCGTCCTCGCCTTAATATTAATATACACAAGTATCCTACTTTATCAACACAAGATATTTGATCCACAGTTTATTTAGCGAGAGATTATTAACAAATATTTATCATGCTTGTGCGGCTTCGCGTTCATACTGTTTTACAATTTTAATAACAACCACTCTAGTCGAGTTTCATTCTCGAGTCTTGTGCTTTCTAAATTATTAATTTTGGAACAGGATATAAATTGAAACGCTTAGTGAAAAACTTAGGGATTTTTTTAAAATTTCTTTATTGAATTTAGTTAATTTATTAATAACGTAAATATTCTTCTATATGTATATCATTTTTAAAACCTTGGAGCCGTTGCAGCTTCGCAGGGGTGTGGCATCGTTGAGCGTATTTTACCGCCTATACTATGGACAGTGCTCTGAAGAGCTTTTGAACATTATTCTCCCTTCCCCTTTCCGTTACTACTGTAACGGGAAAACGCACTGGTTGCAAAACACGCACTGGTTGCAAAATGCATATGTATACCGTGGCGGATGTACCAACTCGTACCAAATGTTTTGGCGATTCATACATCTGCCGTACTATTAAAATGTGGAATGCTCTACCAGCTTGCGTGTTTCCTTCCTCTTATAACCTAGAGTCCTTTAAACGAAGCGTGAATAGGCATCTTAAGCCGGCATAATGATGGCAACCAGCGGTGCACCTGTATGCATCCGCTTGTTGCTATCATTCATGGATAATGCACACTGCTTAACATCAGGTGGATGCAAGGTCACATGTTGAGCATCTATAAAAAATAAAAAATAAAAACAATTAGGTGCAGCCGCTGAAATATTTTGGCCTTATTCATAAAAGCTTATTAAGTCCCTAAAGAACACTTTAAATTAAAATTGCTTTTTTCTCTTTTAAATATATTATTTTTTATTGCTAAAAAAAAAAGACAAAACCTACTATAACTAAAGTCTTCAAGAACTCAATATTTTTTTTTTTAAACCGGTGTTTAAGTTTAGATATCGGTATTAAATTATTTTTTCTTTATATTTATTTAGTTAATTAATTTACATAGCTATTTATAAACTCAGAATTTGAAGTCGTTGTTTTCAATAGCTTTAAAAAATATATTATCTTATTACTCGGTCCTAATTACATGGTAGTCACTTTTTTTTTCCGCAAGCATTTTTTTTAATGGATTTTAGTATATTTAAAGAAAATAAGAAAAAAACTATCTTTTTATTTTAAAAATGGCGGTTGTAATCTGTAAGTGATACAAATTACAAAAGCATTTAAAAATAAACAAATAGATTTTTTATTTTTTTCTAGATACTAAAAATTATTATACTAACTGAAAAGAAAACAACAGGATAATCTCTAAAAAATATTAACTTATATGTTATTATATTACTTTCTTTCTCAAACGCAACTTAAAATAGTATACATATGTTACTTTATAGTTACATTTTCTATAGGTATCTAAACCCCTAAAAAGTAAATTTTTACAAAAATATAAAACGTAATCTTTTTCGTATGAAACTCATATCTTTGATACCTTTACGACGCGACGGCTACAAAATACTTCTATAAGTTTTATGTGCAGTTCGTCTAACGGTCACCAACGATAGCCTCTCCCACACGTATGATGAAATTTTAATAAATTTTATAGGTAAGACAAAATTAACTGCGTTTTCAACATATTCTATAAAACTTGATTTCAAAAACGTAAATGTGGAATCAAATTGTTGCCAAATAATTGGAAAAAAATATTTTTTTTTTGTAAGACATGTTTGGACTGTTATTTATGTTAATTTCAAGCTAAACCTGACTTGGTGGTGACCTGGTCCTGGGATGGGTGACCGCTTTATACAACAAGGCTATATCATCATAAACACCGCAAAAAGCTCACCACTTGTTTAGGTGTTGCCTCCTAATAACATCCAGAAATGAGGGCATTAATCCCTCCGCTGGGTACCCATATTATATATTATTATTAAATCTAAACCTTTTTCACGTATTTAATATCCATATATATTTTTTTATAGTAAGACGATTTTATAATTTATGTGAATTTTGTAATATAATATGCAGGTTTTAATTTTAATTTGGCAACATATTTTCATTAGTTTTTAGATTTCCAATTCGAGAGTTCACTTATAGTATTTGCAAAATATTATTTTAATTACGAGGTACTATTTTAGATTCTATCAGTTTTTAGGTTTTAATTTTGTGGTTACAACCAAATTGTAAATTGTGTTACTTTAGAAAATATTTGGTTAATTTGTAGACCATATTTTTTTAATATCCTGCCTGCTTGGGTTATGTCTTTTACACACAATCTAAAAAATAAGAGTAACGTACATTACGTATATTAACTAAGAGCCAATATGCTCACAAAAGATCCATTTGCATTCTTTCGAATTTATTTCCTTGAAATTCATACACACTTTAAATAAAATAAATATATATTAATAGCATTAAGGCGCCCGAGACCACTAGGACGACCTCAGCGTACCCAGCGGAGGGGTTTTTAATCCCACCTTGTTGTAGCTGATGGTATGTATCTACACCGAACAAGTGGCTATCTCATCGCGATGTTTGTATAGACTCAATAACCCATCTTTAGACAGTTTCACAAGGTGGTATAGTGAAACTGGGACCGTCAGCTTAAAGTGCTCTCTGAGGCACTATAGTGATGTTGTTAAATAAATGTACATACATTTTTAGATTAACCGTACACACCGGGGTTTGAAACAGGGGCCTAGGTATGTGTTTTAAAGTCTAAGCCTAGGTCTAACCAACTCGGCCACCTATATAACATACACACTTTAAATAATACAATACTTATAATATTATATTTTATAAGCTATGCCATTACAAATGTTACCCTGCTGCGACATAAAACATAATTAATATTCAGGATATAAAACTTCCGTGCTTAGCAACAGGTTGCTCATATGATACCTACACATTTGCTAACGAAGTCTTTCATGTCTTTACAATTATGTCAAGATTAAGTTTTATTAACATACACATTTTCATCTACTTCGAAATTTGAGGAAAATTTTATGCTATGGATTACATACTGGGGGTAGGTTTGAAATTGTTAGGTATTTGTTTGAATTTTAGTACTTTCATGGTGGCAGAGTTTGAAGATCGTACACTTAAAAATAATTTAATTTGCTTTATATATTTCAAGTAAAATAGTCACAAACTTTTCTAGCTACCAAACTAGGAGTACCTTTGGTATAGCTCACAGTTGTTCACCAAGTAATTGTATATTTATAAATCAACTAAATTACAAAATAATTAATAAGAATAAATTAATTCCAACCTAAGTAAATAAAAAGAAATGCTCCATTAATAAAGATATAACAATAATAATTTATTTCTAAAATAAAGTACACAAACAAAAATACAATATCAGTAAATAGGTTAAATAATTTTTCGACTTTATTCTTAGGTGACCTAACGTTCAAACCTTGGTCAATCAATGATTTTTTAATAAAAAGAGAAGGGACTTAGACCTGTCAACACAACAATATCACTAGAGGACACATTAAGCTGACAGTCCCAGCTTTATTGTACGACCCTAGGATACAGTTTTTAAATATATACCAAATCCGCATCGAGCTTGCCACTTTCTCGATGTGTACTCAGAAAAGAAAAAAAAGGCATTCTGCTGGGTACACTGAGTCTATCTAGGTGGTCGTGATAGTATTTATGTTTATTAGAAAAGATCCTTGAACTTAACCCTTGAGTTATTGTACAAAATTACCTTTGTGCCTTGTAAGTGACCTTGTTGTATGAATTTTCTTTGATCCAAGCCGAAGGTGCAAGCTTTATTGCACTTAATCTCGCCTGTCCTTGTGTTTCGTGACACGTAACTATAATTTATATCCCGAGTGTTCGTGTTAGTAGCAGACGTGTATAGTTTCTTTGTTTCTTTACTAGTACCTATTAAAAGTTAACTACATCAAGATCATTTGCAACGTAATACTTATGGGTTTTATTTCATTATAGTAATACGATATATTATTGTAGAATCATAACAACGAAGAGGACGAGGTGGGGAACAAAATTATTAACTCTAATTTGGGATCTATCATATACCTACTCGTATATCATAAATATCTATAGCCAGAAGACTTCTGATGGATGAAGACGGTCATGTGGCTAAGTTTTAGCAGATATCTATATAGATAAAGATACAGCTTGCTACGCTCAATAAAAAAACACATCGAGCATATATAAAGTACAATATCGGTAATCTGCCGACAATCTATTTATTTAGTTTGGCAGAGAAATACTGGTAAAATTGTATAATTTTTTGTTGGTTAAATAAAAATATATATATATATATATATATATCTCGCGTCACAATATTTGTTCGGGATAAACTCTTACTTATGAAATTCGGTCCAAATTAAAAGTTAGAATAGTATTACTGACCCATTTGTTATAGTACAGTAGATTGTAAGTACATACCTACATAGTATATAAAATAAAGTAGCTTTTCGCGTCTGTCTGACCCTCTGTACGCTAAGATCTTCTAAACTACACAATAGATTTGGATGCGGTTTCCGCTATTACCACTATCATCTACAGGTAAATTCTTTCGGTTCATACGTGCAATGATACATATAATTAGTAAATTTTGAAAGGAGAGCGAATGCAGACAATTGTATGAAGCCCTGCGATCTACGAAAGGTATTATAGTTTAAATATTAGTGACAAAGCTAGACTAGCCATTCCTAACATTATTCCTATATTAAAGCAATGCACACTATTGTATGGGTCTCAAACATGTGTATATTAGGAAAAGATAAAAGCAAAATCAATGCAGTAGAAATGCGTTCGTTGACGACAAATGTGCGATGTTAAAATTACAGAAGGTGGTAATATTACATAATAATATCAAGCTATTAGACAGTTTACAGCGTAGAGATCAAGCCTAGAGTCAACCGAAAACTGTCAAATTCCATAATATTTTAACTAAATGCGATTCTATCAAAGGACTAAAGTGTAACTTCTTTAAGGCCCTGGCGGGAAGTAAAAAACTAAAAGGATTTTGTCTTGAGTACAGTAATTCCAATGTAATAAGTTGTCACAAACGAAATTAGTAGAAACGGTTTTAAACCTTAGTTTTATACGGTGGAAGAAGGATCTTAGTCTTCCAAAGTTGTCGAGACTTTACTACTATTGAACGTGTAACCTAGTATTTGGTTGGGTGGAGAGGATCCTGTAATCACGAAGGATAAACTTTGAATGTGAGGTGAAGGGTAAACGTGGCCGTGGGAGATCAAGTTATCAAGGTGGGAAGTAAGCTATTCGGCAAGCTAATTTCGTATGTATACATTTTATTTTTGTTTATACACATATTGCCTTGGTCACAAACTACGCTTTAGGCTTATACTATGTGTGCCAGGAACAACGATAATAATTCATATTATATTTTACTAGCTGACCCTGGCATCTGTGTACGCAATGGAAGCTCTCAAAAGGAATAGATTTGCAACATTTTTTATTGATATATTGGTCATGTTATACAGGGTGATTTTGAAAGGGTGTACTTTGGGCTAATATGAGGTTCTGCTGATCAAATCGAACAACTTTTCCCATGGAACCATGTGTCGCAAAAAACAATTTTGGCTTCCCATACAAATTGGTCATTTTAACATTACTAGTTTGTATGGAGAAGGCAATATTTTTTTTCATTTGCGGCACATGGTTCCATGGAAAAAGTTGTTCGTATTGATCAGTAGACCCTCATATTAGCCCAGAGTACATCCTTCCAAAGTCACCATGTGGGCTATCCAACACTAAAATAATTTTACAATTTAAACTAGTAGTTCCTGAGATTAGAAAGTTCAACCAAACAAACGAACAAACTCTTTAGCTTATAGTAGTATTTTTTTGCTATCGTAGCGAATAGAACCCACGACCTGTATAACGCTAAAGGCGCAACCACTAGTAGCAATTAACAACTTGGTAAGTATCACAATAAAAAAATACAGCAGGTGTACATATCTCAATCTTCATTATTCAATGAAGAAATTTATTATTTTACGGATCCGACTTTCTGTAAATGAATAAATATATAAAATTACATTTCTTACATATCAATCATAAGTCTGCAACACTCTGTTGGTCCCCTATTCCACATTCTGAATAGACTCCACACCCGCATGGCTCACCCATGCATAGCTAATATCATTGTCTCATAGAAAATAATTATAAACCAAGAAAATTTTCGACATTACTGCTTCCATAAATTATCTAATTTCGTTTATGTATAAATAAAAACTAATACTATACAAATATCTAAAATAAAATTTTAGATATTTGTATAGTGTGGTATCACGTAAAATATTTTTTTTTTAAAGATTTTGCCTATACTTTGTTTTTAATGGGATTTCCATATTCCAAGAACACTCGTTTCCCGAGGGGCCTGATAATTCCGCAAGCCTGGGTTCACAAGGTTTAAGTTATTTTATATTATATAATAAATTATATATTTTTTTAATAATTTTGTAATACATACAAAAATGTGTGTAACACAAATTCGTATATTATTATATACGAGTACCTATATATATTAATTTATATTTCATAACACCACGCATGTTTCGGAATGCACCTTAAGCTGTCGGTCCCAGTTTTACTATACCAAATTATATATTTATATATGAGTTAATGAGTCTATCCAAACGCTTAGAATACCATTACGACGAGATATTATAAAATTCACCGCTGGGTAAGTAGTGTCACATATATACGTGGTGACTTTGAAAGGGCTAATATGAGGTTCTACTGATCAATACGAACAACTTTTCCCATATTGAAAAATAGTACCTTCTCCATACAAACTATTAATGTTAAAATTACCAATTTGTATGGGGAAGCCAAATTTTTTTTTCATTTGCGACACATAAAAAAAGTTCGGAAAAGTTGTTCGATTTGATCAGCCGAACCTCATATTACCCCAAAGTACATACTTTCAAATTCACTTTGTATATGTATATGTATATGAATATAAATAGTATAGTAAAACTATACCAATCCAATATAGCTAAAGAAGAGGGGATATTATCTTTTCGCAGCGTATAAGCTTACACATGTCAGGGCTCCAAGATCACATTAACAAATATCTACAGAGGAATTCGCAGTAAATTAACGGGACGTTAATGAAAACTACTTCAAGCGTTTTCGGGTTAACAAACACAATTTATACGAAAACTCCAGTTTACTGTTCGCAACATGTTTTGCTCACTTACGTTTATTTTTAGTTGCCTCACTTTTTGTTTAACTGCGCAAGTTCTCAAACATAAATGAGAAAAGTTAGGTCCGCAAACGATGATTTGGGCCACAATTATAACGGCCTAAGGGCAAAATTTAGTGACTCAAATTTTTAATATAAAAACAACATAATTTTATATGATCCTCGAGACGCAAACTCAGACTTAAGTTTTAATTTTACAAATAAAAGTTCTATTACCTGTTTTATTTGTTATTCTAAAGTCTGGATATAATTGAATTTTGTATAAAAGTTAATAATAATATATAATACTATACTTATTAGTATATTAAAAATTAATACTGATCAATAACTCGATATAGGAAAATAAAATGAAAAATATTTTTTTCTATGAATTAACCCGTCTCGGTGGTCTATTGGTTACGCATTGGAGTTTTATTCGGTCGTGGGTTCGATTCCCACTCATGGTAAAACAATTTTACCTAGTACGTTTTTCTCTATAGTTTTCTATGGTCTGGGTGATTGTATAATATAATATGTATTAGTTTCTATGCTGCTGGTACTTCAAATCTAGGGCCAGAAATAAAAATGTCCTACATATTATTATTATTATTAAACAAGTTTAGTTTAGAATGTTATTCGATCCAAACTAAGAAATATAAGGGCTATTAAATATATAAATCCACCCCCTTTTAAGCAAATTGGTTAACATAAATTTTACTAAAATGAAGTAAAAACATTATCTTCAGCAACTAAATGTCACAAAGTAATTAATCTTGCAAAGGCTACAAGAAATTTTAACCAAGTGCTTGATTTATTTCAACTATAAATTCGCTTTGTAACACTAAAACGTACGAATTATTATACAATAAAATTTGCTTACGACCTCGTAGTCATTTTAAAAATTGTTAAAAAACATAGTTTTTAACTTTATCAAACACTATTTGTTTTGCAACGTATAATTTTTTCTTTTTAAGGACACTGCATTCGTAATCGCGAATTCAGCGGTCTCCATACAAAATGAGCTTTCGCACTTCCAGTAATATCACATAAGAAATAATATTATAAGAGTAATACTCGATTACTGTTTTTTTTTTATAGGAGCTCGGCATGTGACCCCACATCTACCTGATCGAAAGCAGTATGCAGGTCCAGGTGAATACAACCATTATGCCGGAATGAGATTAAAAATTTCTTTAGAGCACTGTCCATGGTAAAGGCGGTAAAATACGCTCAACGACGCTACATCTCTGCGAAGCTGCAGTGACTCTAAGTCTAAGGTGTTAGTGAGCTCTTTGTCATCAATAATACGAGATGCACGCTTCTGCAGACCATCGAGGGCATGCAGCAAATATTTGGCCGATCCACCCCAAAGGTGCGAACAATATTCCATACAAGGCCGGATCTGGGCTTTATAGATTAAATACCTAAGCCCTGGAGTGAAATACCATTGCACCTTGTTAAGAACGCCGAGCTTTATACTTGCGGTCTTGGCAATGTTCTCGATGTAATTGCAGTGATTTAAGTCGGAGCGGATTTCCAGTCCCAGTATATTTAGTATTTGTGACAATGGTAATTGAGTGCTCTGAAGAGAGGGAAAAAGTTTGTCGCAGAATTAAAATAATATTTTTGTCGGTCATTGTTTAATCTTTCTGTGTTGCGTTATTTTTTTTTTTTTTTTAAATTGAAAAAAAACTTTATTACGAAAATAATTGAAACAAATGCCGCTGCAATGTGTATTTTTTTTATGTTTCGTTTTGTTGGTCAACCATTGAATTTATTAAAAATAAAGTTTTAAACTATCTAATTTACGAAACTGTTAATAAAACATTACTAGCGAACATATTCATGTAAGAAAAATCCATGTAAGAAAAATGAACTTTTTCTGAAAACATTTTCCAAAGAAAAAACGTTGAGCAAAAAGTGCAATTTAACTCTTATTTTCAGTGTCATGAACACAAGGGTTCTTGCGATGAAATAGTTAAATTACATTATCTTTTTGCTTTTTCCAAGTGTTATGAAGAATTTATTAGCTCTACCTACTAAGGTTGATTCTCTTATTTGTATATTTTTTAAATTGACACTACCAAACACGTGACACTAAGATTATTTATCTTAATAATTATTTATATATTTTTACTAAGAATAAATAATTATTTATTGAACATTTTAGTGACGAATGTTGCGCTGTTGTTTTTTTTAATCATATACACAGACACGAAGTTGCGGGCACCAGTAAAGTAATTAAGTTTTGATTATATACCAACTCTATCGTAACACCAACTTGAAAGTGTTCTCTGTGATGAATCTGTAGCGCTTCATATATAGAGCTTTTGTATGATGGTTCAGTGGAGAGGAAACGTTAGCAGCTTACATTTTAGACTTGGGTAGTCAGCTAGTAATATATAAGGTCTTTGTAAGTAGTATTAAGAGCTCGGAGATTCTATATAGGAGGATTAAAGCAGACTCATAATGAAAATGTGTTTTTAGTCGCCCAGTTCGTAACCGCATCATGTAGTCAGCATAGTTTTAACGACCACATTCATAGATTTCTTTTGCATAAAATAAAATAATGACAAAATTACGTAGACAAATAAATAATAATATAAAAAACCTGTCTTAAGATTAAACAATGAAAGTAAGACTAATATACAGAAGTGGCCTGAGGCCTAAAATCGTCCATCGGATGAAATATTAAACAGGTTTGTTGCCTCCATATTGTGAAACCACTTCTTGAACATTTATTGGTTAAAATAACTTTAGTCTTGTCTTAGGGCACCTTCCTATGATTTATATACCTCTATGTATTGAACTCAAGACTTGTCATCATCATCAGCCGTAAGACGTCCACTGTTGAACATGGATTTCTAAGATTTGTTTATCTTTATACATATTAGAGAGATATGAAACTATTTTATTTGAAGGTACCTTATATTTAGATGGGAGGAAGATCTCGTTAGGCCGATCGACCGGCCTCGTTACATACATCGTCCCATACAGATGCAAAAACTTTCAAGTGAATCTAGTCATGTTTTGGTTTTAGTCCATGGATTTATCGGTTTTCAGGAGAACCCTGCATTGATTCCACATCGTGGTGGTCTTCTTTCAGGCAACCAGGATTTTAATATAAATATATAAATAGTAATGCAATTCATCTCTGTCTACGCCCATTTCGTTGTAATTTAGCTGGCATAGTAGGAGCGATTAATGTTGATTAACAACAAATATTGATCGACTCTATGGATTTTGTTCTTATATCATAGAGTTTATCCTAAAACACATGCGAGTATCGTTTTATATATTTCTTTAATTTCAATTTTAAATTTGAATGTAAATTAGTAGATACACAGGTAAACCATATCCTAATACATATTCATATACTAATTATAGTCGTAAGGTTCTAAGGATAATAGAGATACCATCCCAGGTCGATAAAAATGCTAAAAGACCGTTTTTATAAATCTAAAATTTTATACCAGCACATAATAACTCTATAGTATTTTGTCAAAAAAATCATATATTTTACAAGCTGAAAAGATTTTACAAATAAGTCTGCCAACGCCTAATTCATTCAACGGCTTTTTAGTGATCCAAACGAAAACTAATTAATATTCCTGGTTTCAGAATAAGGAGGAAACCGTAACTTCTCAATCGGTGGCTAACATAGTTCGAATTTAGATGTGAACTCCTTAGGCTAAGACTTCTTAGGTATAGAACTGAAAATAATATAGAACGATAAATGTTTAAAAAAAAACTATTTTTATGTACACCATCCGGGTACCTTATACAAAATTTATATGTTAATTATAAGGGTCTTTTCCCGAGGTCTCGTATTTTATGTTATGTTTTCCAATACACTTTCACTCAAGATAGTTTGTCTCATTCTATTTTTATTGATTTTATATTTGGTGAAAAGAGACAGTTGTTCCTTGAATGAAAGTGGAGTGAAAACACGACTTAGAATACAGGGGTTAGACTTTTCAGATATTATAATATATTTTGAAAAATATTATGTTATTTTTTCATAATTCAATTTCCACTTTTTATTTATCTCAAATTTCAGTCGATAAATAATTTTAATTCTGTAAAGTTTTCCAATATTAAAAAAGCAATACTTTATTTTATAACAAACATATATATATGCACACCATCACGCCTGTTTCTCTGTTAAGGGGTATGCAGAGAAATGTATGCCACTTCGCACGATCTCTACATCATCAATTCCTCCTTATCTTTCATAGATTAATTCAGGCCCATCTGTTTTATACTTTGAATTGGTCCTTTTTTAAGGACACCTCCTATTTTATATATAAAGACACTCCTTAGTCGGCGACGTAACTTATTAACATTCTATATTTTTACTTTATATATTTGTTTCGCCTTTCGTTCATTATCTATATTCATTATATATTTTCGTTATTTATCTATATATATTATATATATTCGTTCATTATCTATTTATAGGTTATACGGATCGCGGTATTAGATTGGATATAAACCCATACAAATTATACTGTTACGGTATATTTTTTAATACCTTATATTATTTGAGTCCTCTCTATTCAAGCTTACTTAAAACTATGGGCAACAGCAAGGAGTTAGCGCTTTACCAACTTTGTTAGCGACATGAAAGCGTTTAAGATTGTTCAGATCGTATCCAAAGTCCCAATTATACATACTTGTCTTGTCTTAATATAACATCTTTACCTTATTATTAAACTTTAGAACATTTTAGGATAAACGGCATTATCACTCTTATGACAAGGCAAATTTTAAATTATGTTTTTAGGTAAAAGTTTTTACTTATAATAATACAGCTATTTGTTTAAGAGGAGCGTCTGATGACGGTGAGTTGGTATCGCTACCATACATATGAAAGTAAATCTTCCCCCCGACCCTCAATAAGAGAAAGAGCACATATGAGTTTTTTTCTGAAAAAAAAAAGGATTAAAGAATTTGAAAAATAGGTCTCATTTTCATAACGAATTTTCGCTTTTTAAAATCTCCTTTAATATTTTATGTGAATTATTTTAATATGAGGATTTTTTTGGCTTTTTTTTTTGGATTTCAAGGGTTGATATTTTATTTCTTATGCCACATAATTAAAAAGAAAACTTACGAGACTAGATGCTGCTCATACTACATACATACTATGACGCCAAAAAATCATAAAATTGTTTTAACGTTGTATGGGATCTGTCATCATCTCTTAGATGCAAATTATTAAGGTTATTGATAAAATAATTCTTTTAATATAATATAATATTTCCATATTTAATAAATACTCGTATTATAATTATACTAAAGTATTGGTATTATGAAGAAGCTCAGGCATTTATTTATTTACGCTTCTAGCTGTTGTCCTATCGGCTTCTACTTGTCGTTGACCCTAATTTGTTCGAACCAATGATGTCTCATTAAAAGCAATTATGTCTTGACCAGAAACTGTTTAAACACTTTCAAATACATTTATATATTAACAGTTATTTTCCTATTGTGTTGTGGTAATATGGATATTTATTGATCGTACTTTAGAATGATACTAAAAAAAAAAAATCTAAACAGATTTTGATACGACTCTATTCAAAAACGATTCTAAGCTTCAGTTTTTTTTTCCTGTCACATTGATAGTGTCTGTCTGTCTGTTTGTATATATACCAAAAATTTAATTACACTAAGCCATGCCTGTCCTGTGTATATGCAGGAAAGAAAAACTGGACCGATTTTGATGCTGTTTTTTTAATTGAATAACTATTGCTCTGGGGGTAAAATAGGAAAGTATATATCGATATACTCGTACCTATAAATTGTAAAATACACCATATATAAAGAAGGTGTTATATGAAGAAAATGAAAAATTATTAATTTTATAACTACCTACGTTTTTAATTTAATTTCGATTAGACTTTAGATTTTGTTTCTTTTATGTTATTATGTGTACGTCAACTTTTTAGCAACCGCAGAAATTGGCGCTCACTAAGATAGTATTAATATATTATTTAATTTCTCTACTGTAAAAAATAACGATTCTAATCATGCCTGTAGTTATTGACAAAAATCATGTCTCTAAAGATAATCAATCAGCTAAACGCGTCTGAAAAATAGGTACTTTTTTCGAGACAGGGATTTTAGGAAAAGAAAGTCGAGAGAGGCTGGGGTCAGTCGGAAACAAATTGCTAAGGAAAAAGAATTTCCACACGTACGAAATCGGCAGTGAAATCAAATCGCATTATGTCTATACCCATTACACATCTACAAAGAAACACAAATTTAAATTGAAATACTTTTATCAATCTATTTTGAATTTGACATAAATTCTAGAGCTTTTAGGTTTTGGTGAAATTTCCCAAAAATATATTAATATTATGAAATTTACTACTTTTCAAATTTCGTTATAAATAAAATTCATATTTGTAATTCACGCTTTATAACATGACAAGTAGCTATTAAAAATATCGTCACAGGTTATAAATTCAAAACCTAGTGTGCACAAAAGAGATTTTAATAAATAAAAATAAAATAAAATTGGTTTAAGATATAATAATCCAGAATTCTTTCACAGGAAACTGCTTTGGATCGAGAATAATAGATTTTGTAGAAGACCAACTATTTTGTATTTTATTAATTAATCTGACATAACTATTTATGAAAAACAACCAAGCATCCAAGTGCGTTCAGATTCATCACAGTATATTTGTTTGACTATACTACTGTCTTCAAGCGCACGTTAAGCTTTTGGTCCCAGTTTAACTATACCAACATATTAAACTATAGTCATTAAACAATACAATCATTACAACGAACAGTGTGATTATAACGGATTGGCTACGACTAGATGGAAAAACGGGGTGGGTTGCTACGGTTTAGGGCGTCAAAGGTTGATAAAATGTTAAAAATGTTTGATCCCAAGCAGACATAAATACCGTTTAAAAATTCCTACGTTATATTGCTAAGTTGTAGCTCGATTTAGATTTTAAATCTCGACAGTTGCATTCCACCCTCTCGAAGATCTCAATAAGATTTTCCGATCTGCATACCACCCACTGCATTATTTGCTGAAGGACGAATCGGTGGAAATCTATCTCATTTTACGAAATAAATTTTACACTTCGTAAAATACACTTAGTATAAGAAGTCGTTTATCGCTCTGGTAAATTTTATTTAAATTCAATCTTAGCTGATGGAATAAATGTCTTGATTATTTGAGTGTAATTTGAAATCTATACAAAATAGGCAAATTTTAATTGTTATTTACAAAAAATCAAATCATTTTTTTTTTTATTTCATGTAAATCTTTACAGAAATTTATGAGTAAAAAAATATATTAACAAAGATGTCTTAGAGTGTTAACCAAACGGTTAGGCTGCCATTCATTACCAAAGTTATCCAGCATCAATATCCATATTAATATTACAGAAAAAGCAGTTGTTAACTTTTAAAGACTGCACCGATTTCGATAAATTTTGGTATGGAGATAGTTTGAGACCCTGGGAGGGACATAGGGTATATATATATACTTACTTATAAGATAAAAAATATAATAATGATCCTAAAGAAAATACCATGAATAAATTATAGTTAATATACTCACAATAAAATATATTTAGCACTTTACGTCTATTTTAGTAGTGACCAAAAGCAGCTGCAACTAATAACATAACAGGATTTACTCCAATTATGGACTTAGTAGGTTTTTCTTATAAGTAGAAAGGTAAAAGAAATAAATAATAAATAGACTCACAATTACAAATGTCTTGCTTCCATTAAAAATATAGCAGAAAGCTCGCAAAAAAACTCCTTAAAAATCTTATAACTGCTGTCATGTATGACACATCCGTTTCGTGTTTATTATAATATAAATATATAAGCACTTAATACAGAGATTTTTCCTCATTTATTCACCCTCTCGCTTACGTTATTTGTTGTACGTTTACCAAATAAATAAAGGGGATAAATATAAATAAAATACTTTATAAAAATATTAATACGATAAATTTCACGCTAGCTTCGATAGGTTTCATCAGGCGTATTTAAATAAATTAAATATTTTGTAGTTTATATTTTATTTACCTACTGGCTGACCGGCGCAACTTCGTCTGCCTAACTTTAACCGTTTAAGTAGAACACGCAACGGAAGCTCTCAAAAGCAATAAATATTCGCCGTTTTGCAAAATTTTTCATTGTTCCTCCGCTCCTATTCATCGTAGCGTGATGTTAGCCTATATCATTCCAAAATATTTTTTTTCAATTCGAACCAGAAGCACAGAAGAAATAATAGTACAAGTACAGAGGCTCCACTCCGAAAGATAAATTAAATAAATAGCGACTCTTGCACCGACACAATAATGCTCAGTTCAGATCGCACAGCGCTGATATCCTACATTTATATTCACCTAAAGTTTCCTCTCTTTCTATCGCGTCATTCTTTACTTTTCTGACGACGTTAGGGTTGTCTTCTTTTAAACAAAACCTAAGTAAGGTACTTAGTAGTAAGATCATAAAACAATTTTATTTTAGGATGTCTGCTGCATAGGCATAAGGCACACTTCATTGTCTATGAAACTAAATATGGCTTTTCGGTGTATAGGCACAAAATAAATAATAGTAGGTACAAGTAGTATAGGTAGATTAAGTGGAAGTCAATCTGTTTCCTTTAAAGGAGGAAACAGATTGTACCTACCTACTAAGTTGAAAGAAAAACTTACAAAAACATTGCCTCAGTATATTTGCTTAGTCTATGTTATTTATTATTAAGCAACCGAATGTGGCACAATAAGCTTTAGACCTCATTTTAGTTAATAATAAATATCGCGACGAGGTGCGTGAGTATCATACAAACGTGCGACTCGGCCGGTGCGCGGAAGCCCACTGCCGACTGCGGCAGCCCTCAAAAATAAAACCCATCCGTGGGTACGGCCGGGTACATGTAGCTTCATACCTAAAGCGCGGAGTGGAACACCCCTGCCAGAAGTTACTGAGATTAGTGCGTTTAACCTAACAAATAAACCTTTTCAGCTTTATAATATCACTAAAGACGAGTATATACCTATACCTACCTAGTTTATATAGAAAAAAAAATGGTTTCTATTTTCAGAGTATAACACATAAAAAAATAGTCTAAAAAGCGAACAAATTAATATATTTTATTCCATTGTTTCAGGTATTCGAACCAAATCATTGTTAGAAGGCAGAAGGATGATTTCGTTCTAAATGTTCAATCCAAAGAAAGACGTTCGCCACCGTCTCTATTATCTGTTCCGTTTACGTTTACCCAAACGAATGCCGCGTAAGTTATTCAAGTGGGCAAAGATGGACTCAAACAACCAATACGACTTGGTGGACGACGATGAATATGATATTAAGATCCCGCTGCACCCGGACCAAGCTTTTCAGTATGGAATATCATTCCATGCGAAGGTAAGATAAATAAACTTACATACTAACTCATAAATAATATTTTCATAAAAAGTTTATCGACCATTTTTTTTTACACATATTGCCCTGGTCACAAACTAAGCAAACTATGTGTATCAGAAACAACGATATTTATACATATTATATTTTATAAACACCTAGACCATGGCAAACTGTACAGAAAAAAACCTACTACTATATTTTTTTGCCAAGGATGGAAATTGAACCCGCGACTTCCGGATACAACGCCAAAGGCAAAGGCCACTTAGTCTACGGACTTAGTTAAAATGGTATTTCGTCCCTTTCTTACCAATGAAAATCATCTTTGACAGAACACTGATATAACACCATTTTAACTAATATAATATAACTCTCATCAATCCAATCTATTATATAAAAGATTATTTTGGTTAAACTCAAAACCCACTGAACCGATTTAAAAAATCTTTCACCAATAGAAACCTCTCGCTTATTAGCGAGTATTTCTTATCAATTAAACGGTAGGTGAAACCGCAGGACACAGCTTGTACCTAAAAAAAGCAGTTCATGAGGTAAAACTTATAATACCTATATGTATATATATATATATATATATATATATATATATATATATATATATATATATTGTAGGTAAAACTTTGTAATTGAGAAAGAATGTAGTGGTAGATCTAGAACTGTTTGCTTATTATCTTTTCCTTCTACACAATCAAATGTTACTTTAAGGGGCGATTTTTCAATCATCAGATAAAGTTATGTAATAGATAACTTGTATGAAGAATTGTAAAATTTATCTATCCTCCATACTTGCCAAATAACTTTATCTTCGAAAAATCGCACATAGGTTTTATAAAAAATAAAATAAAACTATGGTTTTTATTTTCTAGTACAAACAAGGATAAACAGTTTTATAGTTACTTTAAAGTAAAAGTAAATATATATTAACACCGGTATTTATAAAAACTTGAGTCCTTAAAGAAGATTAGTTATAGTATATTTTTTATCTTTTTTGTAACAAGAAATAAATAAAAGGGACAAGATCAATTTTAACTAAAGTGTTCTTCAAGGACTACCTAGTACAAGTACCTAGATTATAAATCGTAATGTCTTTCTATATTATGTGCTATATAAAAACTAAAACTAAAAGTTTTTTTTTTGTTTTTTTATAGGCTCCGAATATTTTAACGTATGCAGCATAAAGTATTTTACAGTAAAATATTATTGGTTTTAAACTTCATACTTTGTATATTTCAAAACTATTCTATATTCTACCTAATTTAAAATATACATAACACATACACAATGTACTTTTTATATTATACCAGGCAGCGATAAACGCCTGAATTTAAATAAATTGGTTTCGCCATTGCTAAGTATCATCGGCGCTTATAACTTATAAATCGCAACAGTTTTTTTTTAAAGATTACTTTAATTATATTTTTACATATCCTTTTATTTAAGACTTAATGCCAATCATCATCATCATGCCAGCCTTTCGCGCGTCCACTGCTGCACATAGGCCTCCCCCAAGGATCGCCACAACGACCGGTTCCGCGCTGCCTGTATCCATCGGCTTCCCGCGACCTTTTTCAGGTCGTCGGTCCATCTTGTGGGGGGCCTGCCTCTACTAATTTAATGTCAATGCCTGTACTTAAACATCCGCCTCCGTAGACTAGTAGTTGCGCCTTTGGCGTTGTATCCGGAGGTCGTGGGTTCAATTCCCACCCATGGCAAAAAATATTAGTAGGTACGTTTGTTATGATAGGTAGGTTTGTCTGTACAGTTTGTCATCGTCGTTTTTAGTAAACATAGTACAACCCTATAGCTTAGTTTGTGACCAAAGCAATATGTGTAAATTGTCCTACATTAATAATTTTTGGCATTGTATTAAGGTCGTGGGCTCGATTCTTACTAAGGGCATAGTTATTAAGAACCTTTTTCTGTACAATAACTGAGCAAAATAGAGTGTTTTCCTATCTTATAATATGTAGTATCGTTCCTTCTGGTTGCACATGTCTATTAAATAAAACGCCTACTTAAATAAGCTATAGCAATATGTATGGAATCACTTAAAAACAAAATAGTAAAGTAATGTATTTTTTTTTAACATTTTACACATATGTTTACTCTAGGCTTGTACTATGTGTACCCGAAACAACAATTAATACGTATTAACTATATTATATAAACACCCAGACCACAGCAAGCTGTAGAGAAAAACGTGCTAATATTGTTTTGCCATAGTGGTAATTGAACTCACGACCTCTAGATACAACGCCAATAATTATGTAACCACTAGACCAACGGTGGCGAGGGGGCGTAACCACAGGAGGTTCACTTATTTAATTAAGCTAATCTTAGTTCTACGAACTTATAACAAAATGGTGTAGATACACCATATATACTTACACCTATATCACTAAACTTAATACCTACATAAGTCCATTTTCCGTATTCACATTCATAAACTTTCCTCATATAAGTTCGTCTATCGCGAAGAATTCCGAGAAAGATTTGAATTTGGAATATGATAACTTTTTAGTTCCATTCCACTAACCAGTCTAATTAGATATAAATGTCAAGTTAAAATTCTTTAAACATGAAAGTCCTTGCCAATTTTTCTTATAATAAAGAAAATAAAACGGGTTAAGGCGAGTACCGAAAAAATGCGTTAAATAAATTTACATATCTCAATTACTACATTGCTACAAGTTTGATATTTCAATATTAGATTTGTAAAGATGTTATTTAAAGAAGTTAACGGTATTGAATTTTATCGATAAATAAAATTAATGAAATCACTTTTTTTCGAAGGCGCTTTTTTACTGTAATCTAAATTAGTTTTTAAATAATTTTAATGAGAATAAGGCACTAAATTATAAATTCTGTGGTTTCCAAAGTCGATATTAATTAATATTTTTTATTAAGTAATCTTTTAGCACCTGCGTAATTTAGTTAAAAGTCGTTTAGGGATGGGCGCAATATCTACGTCTCTTACTTATACGCTTAAAAGGAATAAATTCTTTTCATTCTAAATTAATAAGCCACCCCATTTTACGATAGGCAATTTTTTTATATAGCGCCTTAACCATTAAAATATTTTTGCAGAGTAATTTTGTATTCAATTAAAGATATTTCCGGACGGACGGTTTTGCGAGTTTTGTTTTAGACTCAACAATTTTGTAATGGCGACAATAAATTTTCTCTCCAGTGAGTTATATTAGAGGTACCCGTAGCGGCCGTGAAGCAATTGATATTGTAAAAATCTCGTTAAATGAATTGTTTAATTTGAGTATATTTAGCTTAATTAATTTTAAGGACCCTGCATTTGCAATCGCGAATTCTGAGTTCTCCATAAAAAAATGGGCTTTTGTACTTCCAGTATTTCGTGACTACTGTTTGTCGCGGAGTTAAAATAATATTTTTGTCGGTCATTATATATTTATATATATTTCATTTCGATAATGAATATACTTATTTTGTTACAGTACATCGGGACTCTGGACGTTCCTCGCCCAGCAAACCGTGTGGAGATTGTTACGGCCATGAGACGGGTTAGAGTAAGTCACTAGCTAACACACTACACCAGAGTTAATCTCTTGCCTACCAATATTGTGTAGGCGCATTATAGGTTTGGTAATACATACAGTAACTACATACACACAAAGAACAGAATTTCTATAAAATTATTAACTGTCGACAATTGTTATTAAAATACAATAATAATAAACTAAAAGCAATATAATTTACTAAAGAAAAATTCTGTAAAAACTGAAGCAAATTGTTTAATACAGTTACAAAATACACAATAAAAATCAACACAGAAAAATTCTTAAAAAAAACACGAACCCACAATAAAATTATCGAACAAAAGTTATATAAATGAGGTCGCATATAAACTTGCCAAATTGGGAAAACCGAACTGTACCTACCGAACGTATGGCGAGGGTAGGTCACGAAAAGTCATTATTATCACATGAGCAAGGCGTGTTCGCTCATATGTTCTCGATCATGTTACATTGAAATATGAATGTCACATGTTCCCTGACAGCCTTTCTGTGAATATGAATGAATCGCATCGGAAAACCCTGTAGGTATGGAAAACATCCATCTTCATCATTTTATTCGAATTATTCCTTTTTAATATATGGGCTAGGAATAATAGAAGCTGGATCGTTTATATAGTCAGTTAATTAACCGACTAATTGTTTTATTATAAGCTAGCCATTTCATAAAAATAATGTCGGTATGAATTAGCAAGGACTTTAGCTAAACTTTTGGCAATTTTAATATCAATGTTTTGGCAGTTTCTATTCTAGCCTAGAATTGATTATTATCTTCATGACTATTGCATTTACCGTGATTGCATTTTATGAAGTTATTTTTATAAATACCTATGCCTAGGTATATCTAAATAATTATCTTTATATATAGTATACCAAAAAATAATTTTCATAAGTCAAAACATAAAGATTAATTCAATATGACAAACTATATTATTATGATGGGTTATTAAGTATATTCAAAAACATCGCGACGAGCTAGCTACTTGTTCGGTGTAGACTCATACTATCGGCTACAACGAGGTGGGATTAAAAACCTCTCCGCTGGGTACCCTGAGGCCGTCTAGGCGGTCTCGGGCGCCGTAAGGCACCCGTGATGATATGTATGTGTGTGTATATTATTATGTTTATTTTTACCTAACAAGTGGACTGCAGTGATATTTTATAACCAAATTAATGTAAAAATACAAGTTCAATTTCAAGTCATTCTCAACTTTTGACCAATTAAGTGTTAAATTTAAGTTAACCAATTTGATTAAGCGATGTAAATTTATTATATGATGAAAAGTTGTTACAAAACTAGTAACACAATTAATATTGATTATCGATAAATTACAGTTATTAGTGACGTGACATCATATTATTGAATAATATACTTGTGGCTTATTAGATATTATACGTGGTGGCCGAGTTGGTTAGACTTAAAACACCAAATACGGAATACCTGCGTTTAATTTTAATAATTCTTTCACACAAATATGTACTATAAAATTACTAGTATTTTTTATTTGTATTGTTTTCCAATATTTAATCTATAATTTCAGTTATCTAATTTAAAGCATTTTTTTTCGTTTGTTTTTCAATTATAATATCTCAAATGGTTTCTATAGTAATAGACATAGGAAGTTATTAAACCCTGAAGACATGGATATTAGTGCAATTACATAATTAATGAAAATAACTTTGATATAGGATTATATGTAAATACGCATCAGCGAATCCAATATTCAACTTTAAACATTGACAAAGCCGAAGCCTATTTGACATAAATTATATCACATATTTGCCCACTGCAGAGATTTTCCCTAAAGTGGAGTACAAGGTTCAATCGCTTCATTCGAAATAGGCTGGTAAAAGTTGACGTGTCCTTGACATCCGTTGTAAGATAATGTTATTTCATCTTTCCTATTCAAATCAAATAGGGAAAACTTGGGGTAATAAATAAATACCATCACGGGTGCCTTTTTAGGCGCCGATGGTATTAGGAGACAACACCCAACAAGTGGTGAGCTTGTTGCGGTGCTTATGATGCTATAGCCATTGTATAAAGCGGTCACCCATCCGGGGATGGGTCCGGCCTTGTTGTCATTTACTTAACCTTGTTATCAGTTGCACAGTGACTTAAACATTTGGCTGAGGCCGCTTTTTTTCGAAACGTCAATTGTTAAAAAAAAATCAAAATTATTACTTATTAGATATTACAGAAATACTTTAATCCAAAGAAATGTTCAAAATATTTTTTTCCTAATTATTAATTTATTATCCATTTAGTTATTATTATAATAACGAATTAGTTTATATGCTAATTATTATAATCGCAGTATAAATTTTGTTTATTTATGGTCTAGATCAGCTATACTCAATCTGCGGCCCGCCGAGCCTTTGTGAGTGGCCCACCGTAGCATAGCAGTCAAGTTGTCAACCATTTTAAATTATGCGCAGACCCAGAAAAAGTGTGGGCGCGGTTTGTAAAGCTGTTTCAAATATTGCTCAAATTCTATTAACATTGTTTGGATCTACTTATGTGTATTATAAATGAAATAATGTATTCAGAAACATATTTGTTTTTTTTTATTATTAAGATAAATCAACTATTAAATTTAAATTAATTATTTAGGTTTTTATTACACAAATTTGACGTTTTTCAAACACGTATAATTCTATTAGGTTGTTGTGGCCCACGGCACTATAAGTAGGTCGACTTAAACCCCTTGTGGGACTTAAACTTGTGGCCCTCATAAAAAAAGGTTGAGTACCGCTGGTCTAGATTCACACAGAAAAGAAACTATCTCGATAAGAAATTGCAAGTAGCGGTAGTCTCCAGAAAACAGGTGAATCCACAGACCCTAACATGACAAGGTGATTTGGAGGTTTTTGCATCTGTAAAGATAGTAATAACAAAACCAGGTCGGCCTAGACTTCCCACCTAAAAAAATGAAGGTGGTAAAAAATAAAATCAACCTAATAAAGGAGTAGAGTTTAAGTAAGGAGAGTGGTGTTTGACAACACCACTATAGTGCCTCGGAGAGCACGTTAAGCTGTCGGTCCCGGTTTCACTATACCAACTTGTGAAACTGTTTATAGATGGGTTATTGAGTCTATTAAAAACATCGCGACGAGCTAGCCACTTGTTCGATGTAGACTCATACCATCGGCTACGACGAGGTGGGATTAAAAACCCCTCCGCTGGGTACCCTGGGGCCGTCTAGGCGGTCTCGGGCGCCGTAAGGCACCCGTGATGATATATATATATATATAATAAAGGAGTAATTTTAGCCATATAGGCTTTCATATCATAATTTATTATGAAAAATAAAAAAAAATCCACTGTAAAAAAAAATTTCGCTGAAATGCCTTTCTATTTAAAGGTCAAAAAGTTTGCAGTATATAACTCTGTGATCTTCTATAAACCTTAATTTGCAAAATACTTAGAGGTTTAGCAAAGAAATTTGGTAAAACTTATTCAATCTAAAAAGGGCGAAATTAACTTTGTCAATCTTCATCAACTAAGCTATACCTATATATTTTTAATTTTGATGACATTTTTATTTAAATTGTTTTATCATTTATCATACGAAAACATAGTATAATCCACTGGCTGTCAGTGCGCTGGGCAATATTATAAAGCAATAAATATAGTCCTGAAAGTGATCGAATGCGGAAAAGAAGGGACAGAGATGGATGAGAGAGGCTTATACTATGCTGCTTAAGGCTGCAGGCTGCAATATTGAAATGCTCTTCTCTGCTTGGAGCTTCATGTTCATATTAGTATTCTCCAGTGGTAAATCTTTTTTTTCTTCTACTGTACCAGGGAGTTCTCATCGTTTTAAACGACATACGTTTTGAATTTGATAGCATAAAAAAAATACGGGTGAAAAAACGGTTGAAATATATTTAAAACTAATTTTATATTATTTATAAAAATAAAATAAATAAACATAAATAACATCTCGGCGCCCGTGATGATGTTTATAGTAGTAGCCGATGGTATGAGTCTACACCGAACAAGTGGCTAGCTCGTCGCGATATTTGGATGGACTCAATACTACCCCATCCGGAATATATAAACAGTTTCACAAGTTGGTATAGTGAAACTGGGATCAAGAGCTTAACGTGCTCTCCGAGGCACGAGGTGTCATTAAACAAATGTACATACATTTTAAGATGAAAAACTCCAATGAGTTTTTCACATTGTACAAACCAGTGGGGTAACCACCGACTCTGATCCCGTGAGTTCTCGTTCGAGTTGAGATCAAAAATGACGTCATTTCATACAAATCATATTTACAAACTTCATAATATTATATATATGTTTTTGTAATTAATTAGGTACTCGAACTAGTTATGCATTGGGCAATTCAAATAACGATGTTTAACTTTTCGTGGTACCAAAAACA
Organism: Monopis laevigella; assembly: GCA_947458855.1. NCBI lineage: Eukaryota > Metazoa > Arthropoda > Insecta > Lepidoptera > Tineidae > Monopis > Monopis laevigella. Next base: position 10,916,089 of record OX381576.1, on the reverse strand, counting down.
TGGTTCTCGATGTCAACTCGAACGAGATCTCACGGTATCCGAGTCGGTGGTTACCCTGCAGGTTTGAACCAGGTAGAGTGTTTTTAAGTATAAAGTCTAACCAACTCTGTCAACACGTATTTATATAATATAAAGTTTACCAAATAACATTTTTTTCGTGGGATGGGTAGTCAAAAATTGCTTGCTTTGTAATGAAAATCGTCATAAAAAGATAATAAACCAGTTAGTGTTAGTTTAATATAATATATAACCTTTGTTGTTATAAATTTAGGCCACAAACATCAAACAAGCAAAATAACCATGAATATACAGTAAATTATTCATACCTTACCGGAAATGTTAAGATGGTAGCATCTTAACATTTCATTCTTAACATTTGTCGGTTTTGTAGCATTTTGTGCAAAACCAATGTTGAACGTTACATTTTAAGTGGTCTATTGATTTATACTGTTACAATAGGATAATTATTTTATTTACAATTATGTCAATAAATATATTTAATATAAATAAGCATTTATAAGAATTTTAACCAAATCCATACGAAAAACATTTACAAATAGACACGAACTGATATAAAACAGAAAATGTAAGGTAATCTAGTAGTAGTAGGTACTCAATGAAATAGGTTGTATAAAAAAAAACATTTTTAATCTTAATTTTTTATTCTATATATTTCAAGTATAGCATATAAAAATAAAAACTATTTGATTCAATATGCTTTAATAGCCACAAGTTTATTTATGCCAGTAATGCTCTTTCGTTTACCGTTTCTGAAACTTCGTAAATCTTTGTTAAAATTTTACCGAAGATTTAAATTATCAATTGGATCATCTGATATTTTTCTTTTCCTTTCTTCTACTCACAGTTACAGTCCTTTCTTAATTCCTTTTCATGATAATATTAGGTATCCCTCTTTTACTTTATATTCTTTTTTTTTTTAATTATGTAATAATAAGATTCCAGTTAAGATCACTACGAATGCTTATTCAACAATGCATATTTACGATTGGACAATAAATCTTATACATTTTACTATGAAAAATATAACCCATACAAAACTGCAATACATAAAAATATACAAGTTATTTTACATAAAATACATATAACTTTTCAATTTGATTCACGTTCTCGCTTTTATTTCCGCTTTATCCACAAAACGATTTTATTCCATAACGCTTTACTAGTTTTACTATAACAGTATTTATGTCGGGTATACTTCAGACGAGGGTTTTATTGCCACTTATTAGTAGCCGATGGATTCTGAGTCTATACTGAACAAGAGGAAAGCTTATCGCGGTAATTGTATATACTCAATCAAGTTTCACAAGTTGGTATAATGACTGGGATAGACAGCTTAACGTGCTCTACGTATTATGCTACTTTCAGAATAAAATGCAAATGAAAATATCAGTCATTTTTTTTGTAAAATAATAAAAAGGGGTTTCATTAATCAATAAAAAAAGTGATAAAAATAACTATGTTTAAAAAAAAAAGTATAATGAAATGCCAGTGAATACAAAAGGAAGTGAAAGGTTTCTTTTATAGAAATCAGTATTTTTAGTTCAACTGAACAAAAGTTTATAGAAATCAGTATTTTTAGTTCAACTGAACAAAACAAAAGTTGAATTTTAATATTTATTGTTAATATTTTTTTGATATTGCATTTGTGCGTTTTGGCATTAAGGTGTCAATACATCTAATCTCTTCAAAATTGGGTTTCAAATCGCAGTCCCCTACGTTGGGTTAGTAGCAATCCGGTGAACGTACGTGCTCATATTTAATATTTATGAGCTTCTCTATATGCATTTAATATTAATGGATACATACGAGAGCATACACTTTGGTACACCAACTAAATTTGAATTAATTTGTTTGCTAAAACCGCAAATCGACTATTGCGCTGAGACTTACAATGTCAGTGATTGTGCAGTTTCAGTAATCGGAATGCAATTAGTGTACATTGTTCCATTATTGTAAACATACATTTGTACGTACATTGTACAGTTTATTTTAAATCCTCACTACTGTAATCCCAATAGGTGGTAGTAGCAAATACTACTGCTTATAGCACTTCTGTATAGAAAGAGTATGACATATATTATATTTTTTTTATTATAGATCAAACTCTATTATTACTCTAAGCATTTCAGTTATATTAATAGTAGATTAATCAATAATAACTTTTATTTTGCCAACAATTTTTATGTCACCTAGAGGAATACAAAATTGATATTAAACTAAATTAATATTAAATTTAAGTTGCATTACATAGATATTGGGCAGTTGTGATTATACATTTCATGATGTTTGTAATATGGTACAAATATATCATTAATGTTTTTAATAATCAAATCAAATCAAATATTATTTATTTCACATAAATCTTTACAGATATTTATGAATAGTAAAAAAAAAAAAGTTTTAACAATAAGGTCTAGAGTGCGTTTGGTTATATGCCATATAATAATATATATTTTTGTTTGTTTTTAGCTCGTCGCGTTGTTTGGATAGACTCAATAACCCATCTATAAACAGTTTCACAATTTGGTACAGAGAAACTTGGACCGACAGCTTAACGTGCTATCCGAGGCTCCGAGGCCGAATAATGTTATAACAGCGCAATTATAATGATAACATTTTTACTATTATAAAAAAATGTTTAGAAAATTTTTTTTGCGTGTCGTTAACAAATTTGATGGCTGTCAGGCGAGAACATAAAGACCCTGGAGACTGCTTTATTTTACTTTTATAAAAGTTTTTTCAAATAGAGGGTCTAAATATTAGTGTTATATTGTGAAGCTACTGTAAAGATTTTAATCTTTATAGATAAAAATCTTTACAGTAGCTTTATAATATAACACTATTATTTTGGACATCACTATAGTGCCTCGGAGAGCACGTTAAGCTGTCGGCCCCAGCTTATAGATGGGTTATTGAGTCTATTCAAAACATCGCGACGAGCTAGTCACTTGTTCGGTGTAGACACATACCATCGGCTACGACGAGGTGGGATTAAAACCCCTTCGTTGGGTACCCTGGGGCTGTTGCCCTATTAGAGTTATTTTAGCTGTAACTAAAACAATTTTTGTAATGTAATTTACGACTATTATGTGGAATGCCTTAATGCGTCCAATCTCAGAGCGGTAAGCTATTATTTCCATCTCGCTGATATAGCAATATAGCCCATGGTATTCCTAGTCAAACAATACCTGCCAGTCCGTCGCGGCAGGGGCGGATCCAGGTTTTTTCTTATTCGTTTTGAGAGCCTTTTGACAACCTTTTTGGAGAATTTTTTGTACTATGGTAAAATAGCAGATTTTAAGTAAATTTCGAGGAGGCCATAGCCTTCTGCCTCTGAATAGACTTAATAACCCATCTATAAACAGTTTCACAAGTTAAGTAAGTGGTATAGTGAAACCGGGACCGACAGCTTAACGTGCTCTCCGAGGCACTATAGTCGTGTTGTCAAACAAATGTACATATTTTTTTAAACTAAAAACTCATTGGTACACACCGGGATTCGAACCAGGGACCTAAAGGGTCCAAGGTCTAACCAATTCGGCCACCACGAAATATGTAAATAAATAAAAATAATATCTAATTTAATTAATTTTGTTTTAGTACGAGTTTAAATGCTCCGGTGTTAAGAAGAGAAAGGTGACTATGGATATATCCATCGACGGGGTGCGGGTGACGACTCGTAAGAAGCTCACACAAAGCAAGGTAAAGTTTAAAAAGCCACTTCCATATTTTTTATTAAATATAATTTAAATGAAAATAAGATTGTATACTAGGATTCATTTTCAAATTCACGGCATTAGGCCATGGGCCAACGGTTCAATGTTGCTAAAAACTTAATGTTTTCAAAAGTCAAATCACATAGTTGTTGGCAATTTAGCGAAGCAATATAGCTATCAAGGCCGTTAGGTAATATTATGTATTCGGTGGTTATGCCACCTCCCCAAATCCCCATTATCTTGAGGCAATGATTTCTCTTTAATTTAAAAGTATTATTTATTAGTTAAAAATAATTAAATAAATTATTTATTATATAAAATAATTTAAAAAATATATATTATACTGGTATATACTCGTATATATTTTAAAATAAATTTTCAATATCCAAATTGAATATACAATCTATCGTCTTTTATTGATATTAATAATATTTCTATGAAATAACTGTAAATATACTTTGTTCCAAACAACTGGTCTCTTACCATAATATTTTTTTTATTTTTGAATTAGCAAGACCAATATTTTATCAAGATCTTATCAAATGGATTGCACCTCGTCGTAGCCGATGGTATGAGTCTACACCGAACAAGTGGCTAGCTCGTCGCGATGTTTTGAATAGACCTAATAACCCATCTATAAACAGTTTCACAAGTTGCCATAGTGAAACCGAGACCGACAGCTTAACGTGCTCTCCGAGGCACTATAGTGGTGTTGTCAAACAAATGTACATAATTTTTTTAATTAAAAACTCATTGGTGCACACCGGGATTCGAACCAGGGACCTAAGTGTTTTTAAGTTCAAGGTCTAACCAACTCGGCCACCACGTATATAAAGTTATTAAACTGATTTTTTAACTCAATATTGATTATTTTTAGAGTATAAGTATTCCCCTTTTTTCCATAATCAATGGATTTACATGTTAAGAGGTATGCTTCGAGTAGGTACGTATAAAAATTCATTCTAAAAAAATATAAACTGAAATATGAAAGGTAATAAATATTTATAGCATTATTATCTTCCTTTTGCTACGTGTATCTTCTAGAATTATGTATCTTCTAGAATTATGTTCACTTTTACAACCCTGAAAGATATTTTACGCGACGAGTGAAAAATTTTCACACCAGAAAATGTAAGTTTAAATTCCACATAAACATTTAAGTATTATCTAAGTTTTCAATGAGAACACTTTCTATTCATGAAATTCTACGAAAAATTTACTTCTTTTCCTCAAAGTTTATTCGAAGTTAAATTGAATACTTCGACAGTTCACGTTCCTCGCATGTAAATAAGATTTTTTTGTTTCAAGTCTAAAAAGATTTGTTCGTGTGAAAAACTGTTAGAGACTTTTATCCTCTAAACTTTTAACAGTAGTAATTCAAGATAAAACTTCTGCAATTCCAGCAGGTATCTGCACTCAGAGCACACAAATCATAGAATGAATGCAGTGTGACCTCTCTACTTACTTGACAACGACTAATGGCTCTCTAAAAATATTTTCGGTACTGGAAAAGTTCCTGAAGGTGCTCAAGGCTATTACGACTTTGAAGTCACTTTTATGATAGTTATGTGATATAAGAAATTATATTACAAACTTTCAGCAATTTTCTATACAAAGTTTATTTTGTATTTTATTTTTGGGTTACTTTTAAAGTTTTGCCTTTAATAGGAAAGCTCTTTTTTATTTATTTATATTTCTTTGTCATTTATATATTATATACCTATATTGCCGCCAAACCCTAGGCTTGTATTAAAGCTTACTAGAAATAGCAATACTATAATACATATTATATTTTATAAGCACCTAGTAGTTTTATGTACAAACTGTACATAAAACTACTTTATTAAAAGTATTGTTTTAGCATGAATCGAACCCACGACCTCCGGATATGAATTATTTTTTAGGTGGGCTCCTCCTACCTAAGGTTGACCGACCGTTCTCATTACCACTTCCAATACAGATGCAAAAACCGTCAAGTGACCTGGTCATGTTCCGGTTTAGTCTGTGGGTACACCGGTTTTAAGGAGATTACTGCATCGATTTCTTGTCGAGGTGGTAGTCTTTTCAGGGTGTGGTTACGTGTTAGGGGTGGTTGATTGATGATGAGGCAGAGAGTATATTAAAAAATACTCGTCATGCAATCCGTCTTTTTTGCCACCCATTTCGTAGTCTCATCATTTAGCCGGCATAGTGGGAGCGATCAATGTACAGCCTCCGTAGACTAGTGGTTGCGCCTTTGGCGTTGCATCCCGAGGTCGTGGGTTCGATTCTTACCCACAGCAAAAATATTAGTACGATTTCTTCTGTACAGGTTGTCATTGTCTGGGTGTTTATAAAATATAATATATATTATATCGTTGCTTATGGTATACATAGTACAAGCCTAGAGTCAAGTTTGTGACGAAAGCAATATGTGTAAATTGTCCTACATATTAAAAACATTTTTTTTAATAAGAATTATGGATTGACCCCATTTATGGATTTCTCACCGTGCTCCAATAAAAAAAACATATAAACATACCCATATAATATAAAAACCGTCAAGTGAGTGGTCTGTTTTTTTCTCATCGGTTTTCAGGAGACAAAGAGCAAAGATTTCTCGGGTGGTAGTCTCCGTTAAGGGTGCAATTACGCATTACGAGGGTATTAAAATTCTGTAATGAAAATTCGTCTTTGTCGCCACTCATTTCGTAATCGTATCATTTAGCCGCCAGGGAACGATCAAACTGTCAAACAACAATGTATTGCTCGACCTCATTCAGTTAAGTTGACATCAACTGTAACTCACTACTGTTGGGGCCTATTTCATAAACGTGACAATTGTAATTTACCATGACAATTTATAATACATTGCTTGGTTTAGCTTGTTCTAAGTAAATAATTCCAACTAAACTAATCAATGTATTATAAATTGTCATAGTAAATTACAATTGTCGCCTTTATGAAATAGGCCCCTGGAGGGTAGCGAAATATAAACAAGACGCGTCTCAGTATCTCCTGCTAATAACTATTAAGAAAAGTTGAAAAAAGTTTATAATACAAGCCTAAATCGATTGTAAATAAAATTCCATAGTGTACTTAATATATTTAAACAATAAACATGCCAAAAACAATGGAATTTAAGTAAGTGTATCAAAAATTAAGTGCTGTGATTGTGTATAACAAAAGAAAAAAACATTCTGTGTAAAGAAAATAATAAATATAACAGTAAGTCTTCGACCATATACGAGTATATTATCTGTAAAATAAATTATTTTGGAACAGAAGAATATATATTTTAATTGATTAATGATGGAATATTATGCAAAATTTATGGAGTTTTAAAGCGCCATCTATTGGATTTCTTCCGAAGTATATCACAAAAATAAAATATTAGTGTCGCACATTTTCGCTTACGATATATTAAGAGCCATCTACGGAAAGAGTAACAAATTAAAGTAAAACACGATATCTAACGAAAATTTCAATACAACGACGTGAAGACAAGTGGCTTCGGGTACCGGATTTTCTATCGAGTTGGAACTCGGTTCAAATCTACGTGTGGCGAACATCTAAAAAGCGACATCTAGCGTGTGAAATTATACACTAAAATATCTGAACAATTTATGTCAGTAATTTTAACAGGGTTTAAATTAAAAGAGTCTGCAATTTTTTATTATTATTTTTTTAATGTAAATTAATGCTCCGATCAATAAATTTTATAACCTAGCTGTAAGTAACTATAAAAAATCAAGACATTTCAACTAGTATTTACAAGATGGACAGCTTTGATGGAAACAATATTACATTAAGAGGAAATTATCGGAGAATATATTATGACTCGTTTAACGAACTGAACGAATTACACGATTCTTTATCTTCTAACTCACTGGAATGTATATCAAAAAGTTTACCGGACTTATCTACATCAATACCAAATGATCAAATTTTGGAATTCAAACTAAAAATTGATACTCTTCAAACAGAACTAAATAGTGCACACACTGAAATAGAACGCTTATTACATGAAAACAACTATTTACAGAAACAATTATTAGATCAACAAAACCAGATCGAATTATTAAAAAAAATGTGCACCAATTCAACTAGCAAAAAGGTATGTAGTTCAACTCTAAAACGGCGGCGCAGTATTCAACCTAATGAAGTTTTACATGATCTTACTACACCCAAGTCACATCTTAAGTTGGACAACGACAGAAAGATAACACTTTCACCGAAGAAACTAGAAAATGATTTTGGGCGCCCCCAGCAGGGCGATAAATTAAACAAAGGTAATACATCCGACTTAAAGAATAAGTCTATCACTATTATTGGGACCCAACAATGTAAAGGGTTATCAGCTACACTTCTGGACTCAAAAAGAAACTCAAATTATGAACGGTATATTGTTACCTCATTCATAAAACCTAACGCGATATCTTCTAATATACTAACTAATCTAGACTTAAATTATTTTACTAATACTAATGACAAATTAATTATATGTATAGACGAAAATGATTGTAATCCTATGAAATTATTATTGGAACTATCTAAATTCTTAAATAACTGTAAAAATATATAAGTTTTTGTGCTTAGTGTAATAAATAACCCATACTTGAATGAGAATATGCTAAACCATCAGTTGGGCCTTATTTGTAACTATTATAAAAATTGCGTTTTTGTTAATATAAATAAATACTATTCTACATACAAACCTTGGCCTATATTCCTAAAAGATATTTCCATGAAGATAAATTTAATTATAGATTCAATAGACTATGAACAAAAGTATATTATAAAAAAAGACACAGACAAAAAAATACAGAAATCTAATAATAATTATAATTTGAAAGGTACTATTCCTTATTACTTTTTAAAAATTAAACCTGAAGATAAAAAATACAACAATAATAAAAAGACAACTATTTTAGACTACTATAAACCAAAATTAAATACTAATAAAAACATAAAACATAATATTTTTTTTCGACAATAACCAAGAAAACAAATTATCAATCCTGCATCAAAATATTGCGGGTTTTTTAAGTAAAAAGGATATATTACAAATTACACTTAATGATAAACTACAAATTAAACCTATTGATATACTATGTTTTAGTGAAACATTTATAAAGTCAGGAGAAGAAAATCATTTAAAACTTAATAGTTACCGAATTGCCAATTACTATTCTAGAATCAATCAAAAAAAGTGTATATTTTGTAAGGATAATATCGAATTTAAAGTCTTAAAAATGTTACAGCAATATGCCGAAGATAATATTTTTGAATGTTGCGGAATTGAACTACCCCAGTATAAAGTACTATTAATCTGTATTTACAGAATCCCAAATAGCGTCCCGCAGCATTTTCTTAATAAATTTGAACTATTATTAACAAAAATCAGAAACAAAATAAATAAAAAGATCATAATTTGTGGCGATTTTAATATTAACATTCTAAAAGATAATAACATAACACAAGAATTTAACAGGATATTACAAAATAATAATTTTATTAATCATATTAACGCACCTACAAGAAATGAAGCCTGCCTAGACCTAATTTTAAGTAATATACCCAATGTCAGGGAAGAGATTTTACCCCTTCTCCTCTCTGATCATCAAATGTGTCAAATACTAAATATACAAGAAAAACGCCTTTAATTTAATTTATAATGTAAATAAGAACCTTGATAAAAACATTCCTACAGTTGTTATATTCTTCGACATGTCCAAGGCATTTGATCTTGTGAACCACGATTTGCTACTGTGGAAGTGTGAGCTGTATGGATTACGAGGCCCAGCTTACGATTGGCTTAAAAGCTATTTAAATAACAGAACACAATATGTAGAACTTGCTTATGTTGATAAAAAATTTAGAGAAGACTTAGATCTTCTATTACACGGAATCATACAGGCGTCCCTCAGGGAAGCATACTTGGACCTCTATTATTTTTATTATACGTAAATGATTTACCTAATTGTACCATAAATAAATGTACCCTATTCGCTGATGATATTTCTGTGATAGTTAAGTATGATGAGACTAATAATTATAATACGATAATTAATGAAACAGTAAATGACATTGTAGATTGGTTGGATATAAATGGTTTAAAAGTCAATAGAAATAAAACGAAATATATGCAGTTTCATAACAGGCACAAAAAAGACCTCAATCTTAATGTAACCCATAGCAACGGAAAAATTGAGGAATGCACAGAAACTACTTTTCTTGGAATAGTACTCGACAATCAGTATTCATGGAAACAGCACATTCAGAAAATTTGTACTTAAATTGATTGATTGATGAAAATTAATAGATTTGTTTACCCACTGTGGCGACTGAATAAAGTAGCTAATCAAAAGACAGCCCTTCAAGCTTACCATGGGTATGTTATGTCTAATATACGATACGCTGTAGTTATTTGGGGAAACTCAGTAATGGCAAATAGAGTCTTCATAGCACAAAAGCAGTGCATACGAGCCTTATGCGATGTTTCCCACGTGACTTCTTGTAAGCCTCTCTTTACTCAATTAAAATTATTAACAGTACCCAGTATCTACATATACGAATGCTGCATCTTTGTAAAGACTCATCCTGAATTGTATACAACTCTAAGTAGTGTCTCAAAATTAACATCAAGATATCCGGACTCATTATTACTTCCTTCTATGAAGACGGATCTCTTTAGTAGAAACAGTTATCCTATGTCTATAAGATTGTACTATAAATTACCTAGCGTTTTAAAAGATCTACCTCTAAAATTATTTAAAAGAAAATTACATAGTTGGTTAACGACAAAATGTTTCTACACTCAGTAAAAGACTATTTAATTGTAAAAAAACATGAATATTAATAATAGTTCTACGAAAAGATATTGTTGTATTGTCCATGTTGTTTTCCAATTATTGCTACTGTATTTTATTAAGGTGGATCTTGATTTCATTTAAATTATGTACCTAATAATAATAATATAATTAATATTAAGAAATTGTAATTATAATAATAGTAATAAAATAAATATATTATGTATACCTAATAATTATTGATATTCTAAAAATACATTCAAACGTAATAATGGACTTTAATATGTTGTAATAATAATATATTATATATATATGAAAACAATAATATAATAATAGTAATATAATAATGCTAATATAATAATAATAATAGTAATATAATAATGCTAATATAATAATGGTAATAATGAAAAATGCTCAAAATAATAATATTGAAACTGTAATTATGGTAATGGTAATGGAATAGATGTACAAAATAATTATTAATTATCTGTATAGTAATGACAAATGACATTAAAATATGATAATTATTAAACTAATATGTAGTATTGTATGTGTATAGCAATTGTTAGTATTCTGTATAGTATAAAATGAGATTAAAATATTTATTTATTTATTTATTAGCCTTTATTTACTGATAAATACAAGTAAGTTTAACAAAATTAAATATAAAAATATTGAAAAGTAGAAAAATAAAAACATTGGTAACAGACTAAACAAGGTAGGTATTATCAGTATGCCCTCTCGACAAAGGCCTCCTCCAGCATTTTCCATTCGGATTTTTCGTGGGCCAATCGCATCCATGTTGGACCTCCCACTGTCCTAAGATCATCCTTCCATCTTCTAAATTGACGACCCCTTTTTCTTGTGCCATCTCTAGGATACCATTCTGTAATTTTTTTCGACCATTTGAATCTTTTTTCCCTAATCATATGTCCTGCCCATCTCCACTTAAGTAGCCCCACTTTCCTTTTTACATCTTCCACTCCAGTTATGACTCTTATATCTGCATTTCTAATCCTGTTTTTTCTAGTAATTCCGATCATGCTTCTTTCCATTCCTCTTTGGCAAACTTGTAAAGAATTTGTGTTACTTTTATTTAGGTTCCAGCTTTGACTACCATATGTCAAACAAGGCAGAATGCAGGTGTTGAATACTCTTCTTTTGTCCGACATACGGTAATTTTTGTTCTTCATAACTTCCTTCAAAGACCAAAATCTCCTCCATGCGCTGGATGTTCTAGCTTTTATTTCTTCGTTAATCTGGTCATTGAAAGAAATATACTGGCCTAGGTAAGTATATGATTCTACATAATCGATTTTTTCACCTTCGATCATTATGTCAACCTGCTCTTCATTAGAAACTATTTTTGTTTTTGTCTTATTTATACTAAGGCCTACTTTCTTGCTCTGTATAGTTAGTTCTTGAAGCATATACTGAAGTTCGCGTGAAGTGCTCGATACAAGAACTATATCATCCGCAAATCTTAGGTGGGTTAAACGTTCTCCGTTGATATTTATACCACGCTCATTCAATTCCATGTTTCTGAACACCCCCTCCAATACTGCCGTAAACAGCTTTGGCGATAGTGGATCACCCTGCTTGACTCCTCTTTTAATTGGGAAAATTTCTCCAGTTTGCTCTAGTTTTACACATGAAAAGCTGCCTTCATATATGTTTTTTATAATTCGTATGTATTTACTATGGATACCTTGATCATGAAGGGCTTTCCAAATGTTGTTGTGCTCGAGGGAGTCAAACGCTTTAGTGTAATCCACAAATGCTATGTATAGAGGTTTACGGAACTCTTGACATTTTTCCATTCCATTAATTGTTTGAGAGAATGATAGAATATATGAATTGAGATTAAAATATAGTATGCCTTAATTATTTTGATATTAATATATAATAATAGTAATGATCTTATTAATATATATATGATAGTAATTAAAAAGACATTAAAATATAGCAAAACTAAAAATATAGCTAATATTTAGTATTGGTAATAATGTTAATTGAATTAATTAAATTTAAATGTATCCTACTTACTTACATTAATTGTTAAATACATGGCTTCATAATTGTATAATATTTAAAACATAAGTGTAGGTATATAAGATTGTAAAAAAATAGTCTTAACGATTCTATATATCACATATTAGGAAAATTGATTTAATTGTTAACATTTATAATTGTGTACAACAAATAAATTTTGCACGCCATAAATGGCAGAGTATGTAGATCAATATCAACATTTACCATTCTGTAACACCATATTCTTGCAAAATAAACATATTTCATTTCATATTTCATTTCATTTCATTTCATTCATGGAATTTGTGGTGACTTTGCTTACTATCAGATAGATACAAAGCCACGTGCCGTTTATAGTAAAAAAATGTCATGATTGGGAATGGAATCCGCAACCTTCGGATTCAAGGCCAAAACTATTTCTGACTTGTCGGATAACCCATTATTATCTACTACTTATCCCGGAAAAAGCAAAATTTTCTTTTCACTAAAATACTAAACATTATATTTTCTTTAATCTGTCAAATACAAGCATTGTTGGAAATTTTTCAATTACTTTATACTAAGGCAATTTTTATATTCCCTCCAGAACAAAGAACATAAAGTAGTATCCATCCATTTTCTTATCTTTTATAAATTTATTCACCTAAAAAATAATTATAGAAACAAGATTATTTTCTCATCAAGAGAAAGCTTTAACAGCGACAGTAGAGCTTAAATTGTATCTCTCAAGTTTATAGATTACCCTTTGGTGAGCTTTTTAAGTCAGGGTTTTAGCACTTTAAAATTACCATTCAGAAAAAAACAATTTACAAAAGTATAGCTTACAAGCCTCAGATTGAACCGACAGATGTAGATAATTTTCGGGTAGAGATTAACCAGTTCATTTTAATTTTATTTTTCAAAAAAAAACTGCTGTTTTTGCATCTTTTATCAGCAGGTCGACAATTGTCAGTCAGAGGCTATTAAATCAGATTTATTCAGAATAAGGCGCGTTAAGGGTTGTTTTTTTCCTTTACAATCATTAATCACGAGCTGTTCTAATGGAAACCTGTCAACTAGTGTCTAAGAGAAGCGCGCGGTGCCCTCTTTTTGTTACTTGCGCCTTTGTTGTTGTCCTGCTGAATAATCGGGAGCGTTTATTTTCACCTAAATTTATAAATATTTCATCTTAATTCTTTAGGACGTGGTGCCGCTTCCATTTTGCGATAAAATAATATTGTTTTTGTAATTGCTTACAATTTACATATTTTAATGTATGAGATTATTTTTAGTTGTGTGATTACAAAAAACTTACTTAATAATTTTACCTGAAAATAAAAGGAATGGATTCTTTATACTTGACTTGGTACCTACTTGTGTGGGCTGGAAGACTATATAAAGAATATATATATTTATCTCTACTTTCCTCTATTTATATCTCGTATGCTCGTATACTCGTCCGATTTACTTGAAATAAAAAAAATATAGTATTTAAGGCTAAAATTTCTAAAAGTATTTAAGTCAGAAACCAAAATAAAAAGTGAAGATAAATAAGTCGAGCGTGGTATCGCAAAAAAGGTAACTATGTTTATTTTAAATTTATATTTATTTACTTTTTATTCAATTCGATTTTTAATTATAATTCAAAATATAAGGAAAATACTATTCTAATATCTGTGTAGTTTACGTAACGATTATTCAAATAAAATTAAATATTATATAGTTTATTAGGCTGGTCGCCTCGATGGCACTTTCGCAGGGGAGTTAACGTGTTATCTGCTGGGTATTATTTTTCTCCTGCAAGGACAATAGTTAAATAATTCACGCGTTTAATTTCGATCACATAACAAGAAAATTATAAATCAAAAGATTTACAAAATGATTGTGGAAGAAATGGCGACATATCCAAGCGCACACTAAGTTTTTTTTTATTATTCATAAATATCCTGTAAAGGTTTACATGAAATAAATAATAATAATAAAATATATGGGACGAGAAATAATACTGAAAAGTTTATTAATGGATTTTTATAAGTAGGTGTTCATTAACAGTAAAATATATAAACTTAATAAAATATGTTTAATGTATTATTTATATACACAAGAATATTATTTATGATACTCACAAGGGTCGATGCTTCATAATTTATTTAGGCACTAAATGTTAAGGAAAATATAAATTCGTGCCCTTAAACGTTATGAGTGGCTAGACAGATGAGTTAATAATCTGCCAGGGTCTTATCGCTACGTCCATGTCCAGTAATAAGTTACCCAGTGAAGCGAGTACAGTTGTCAACAAGGTATAGTGATATTGAAATTCACACAGCTCTATGCCTTTGTATTAAGGTGTAATGTCCTTTGACACGTCAACGAAAGTTTGCTATCTATTAAGCTGATGAAGGGACCCGACCTTTGCAAAATTAAGCAAACAAGAAATATTTCAATTTTGTTAGAAAAATATGTAGAAGTGAATAGTTTTAGTAAAGGTCACTATTTTCAATTAAATTTTACATTTTTATTGTAAATCTCTTTTGTACATCATATTAATATATTTCCATTATATTAGTATAGGTATATATTATTTATTTATGAATAAATACTGATGTTAGATAAATTATCCATTTATATATTATTACCTTGTTGTTTTTGTGCCTAGCTCTTACTAGAATATAATTTTCGGCATCCGAAACTACCTTAACGGCCTTAGGGTAGGTACCCAGCGGTGGGATTTTATTCCCACCTCATCATATCCGATGGTATTCCGAGTCTACACCGAACTAGTATTTAGCTCGTCGCGGTGTTTGGATAGGCTCAATAACCCATCTATTAACAATCTTAAGTTGGTATAATATAACTGGGACCGATAGCTTAACGTGCTCTCCGAGGCACTATAGTGATGTTGTCAAACATAATCAATGTACCTACATAATTTTATAAATTAAAAACTCATTGGTACACACCGAGATTTGATCAGAGGCTCTACCATGGGTTTGCGCATTGTAGCAACGTAACGTATTCCAATTCGTATACGTGAGCAACAACCAATAGGGCCGCTTTATTTTTGGTAACAGGATTGAATAAAGCGGCCCTATTGGTTGTTGCTCACGTATACGTATTAGAATACGTTTCGTTGCTACAAGGCGCGAACCCATGGTAGAGCCTCAGGGGCCTATTTCATAAACGTGACAATTGTAATTTACCATGACAATTCATAATACATTGCTCAGTTTAGTTGGAATTATTTACTTAGAACTATCTAAAACAAGCAATGTATTATAAATTGTCATGGTAAATTACAATTGTCACGTTAATGAAATAGGCCCCTGGGGTACTTACCCCATCTACTTATATATCTACTTAGATATATCCAATTTTCCTAATGGTTTATTTGCCCGCGCAGCTTCGTCAGCGTAACTTTAACTGTTTACGCAGCGCACACAACGGAAGCTCTCAAAAGGAATTTTCTCTGTTTTTACAACATTTTTCATTGATGCTCCGCTCGTATTGGTAGGTAGTATTGCGATGTTACATGTATATAGCTACAGTCCTCCTCGATAAATAAGCTATCCAACATTAAAATTTTTTTTTTCAATTCGAATCAGTAGTTCCTGAGATTAACACGTTCAAACAAACAAACAAACTCTTCAACTTTATAATTTTAATTAATATAGATTATTATAGCATAATAAAAACTTAAAAATAAAAAACTTGATTTTACAAGAATATACTCATGTGTTATATATGTGTTTCACTACACCGACTTGTGAAACTGTTTAAAGATGGGTTATTGACTCTATTCAAAAACATCGCAATGAGCTGTTCCACTTTTTCCACTTGTTTGGTGTAGACTCATACCATCGGCTACTACGAGGTGGGATTTACCCCTCCACTGGGTACCCTGGAGCCGTCTAAGCGGTCTCGCCGTAAGGCACCCGTGATGATATATGTGTGTTATATGTTTATAATTTCAGATGTTATTACTTTAAAATTTAATTTTATTTCGCCGTTTATTAGGAGTTAACACATTTTCAAAGTTGGAAAAATAAAAATGCATTGTGAATTTTATACCTGTAGAAGTTGAACATCCATTCCTATTTAAAGTTCATCTCGTCCTTTTCCACCAATCTATGAACACACTTTTCCTTTACTGGACAGGAGGGGTGAGAGTTACTTTACTCTTCAGACTACTGTAGTGAATAACGCTTTGTATCTGTTTTTGTTGTGTAAAAAGATACAGTAGCTGATAGTGAAAGAATTAATGAGACTGAAACGTGATTTTGTTGTTTAGGTGCATTGATGCTATAATTTAAAGACAAATTAAGTTCTGTATTTTTTTTTTAATTTATTTGAACACACTTTATTGCACAGAAAGCAAAAGTTATTTGCATAAATATTTATGTATGCTTAGTTATATAAGTCTATGGGTATAGTGCCCAAGATGGTGGTAGCATTTCCATTGAAAAACAAAACTGCAGTAGGTATGTCTTTTTAGAATGATATTACTCAAGAACCATTTATTCGTATATCGCGTTTTGTTTTTTAAAATTATTATTTGCCATGTTATAGATCAAGCAAGAGAGCCGTGGGGGCACGGCAAGCTTGCGGTTGTTTTTAAAATAAGAAGTTTTATTTAGTATATGTATATACCCACAACAACAATTTGTTTGACGGGCGAAGTAGGAAATATATATATATATATATTAATATGTAAGAAAATTTACACATATTACTCTGGTCACCAACTAAGCTCTATGCTTGTACTATGTGTATGAGAAACAATCATACAATACATATTATATTTCATAAATATCCAGACCATGACAAACTGTACAGAAAAACGTACTAATATTTTTTGCCATGTGTGGGAATAGAACCCACGACCTCCGGATACAACGCCAAATACAAAATTACTTAATTTACTTTAGGATTTTCTCGATTATTTTATCTTTGCAACCACCCCTGTTTTAAAGCAAAGAAACTAAATAATAAAATAAAAAATTCACATCGGCCAAGCCGTTTTTGAGTTTTAGCATATCTTTAAATGCAATTTGCGAACAGGCAAAAATTATACGATTTTGATAGTCGGTAAACGTAATTAAGATGACCATAATATACCCGCTATAACCATTGATCTAGATTATATAATATCAATGTACAGATTCTCTAGAAAAAGGGTATCATATTGAATTAAAAAGCTTCGTCGCTTTTGCTTCTTAGGAATATCAAATTTCTATTGAAACAAACTGTTTCTAATAAAACTAAAATACTTTGAACTTATTTTCCTTATTTAATACGTAGTAGTTTATATTCTCCTTGCTTTACATAACAACGTGTGAGGAAACCTAGGGACTCCCAACAGGATTGAAGACAGGATTGGTTATCTGATGAAGGATGGTCATTACAATATTGGCTTCCTATATACCCACTACCTTAAAATGTAATTCTAAAAATAGATTGCTTACCTTAAATGATTAAATAAATTTATATTCTATTGTTTCTATAATCCACTTTTCAATTATTTATGAAAATATTATATAGGAAGACATGTAGGTATCTAGGATTATAATAATATGTTTAAAAAAATATATATATAATGAATACTGTATTATAAATGAATCATATTACAAACATAGATATACATATGATATTCGATATTATAATAAAAAAAATATGTTAATAGTACTATCCGATTATTGAAAGTGAGTCAAAATACGTTTGTAAAGGAGGATGACTGCCCGTGCGGTTTTAGATTATTTTTTATTTAATATAAAATTTCGTAAAATAATGATTTAATTTTTTTTTTTAATACGATATATCGTATTAAAAAAAAAATATTAAATCATTATTTTACGAAACCTTTACAGCAATATGGAATGATATTTTAGTCCCTATAGTAAAAAAATATATCCGTAATTTGCGTAACAGGGTTATCCCACTCTCCAGTTTTTTTTTTGTATTTTAGGACTCTATATATTGTAATTATTTATTACGTATTTGTAGAAACTCTGACCTATTTAAATTACCTAGTCGACAATTTTTTTAACTTTTAAAATCTACTTACTAACATCACGAGAACATACGTCACGTGTGGTATATTAAATGACATATGCCATGCTGCAATAAAACATTTAAGATACAATACCTATCTTAGGTTTATATACCTACTATATATATATGTACATATACGACGAGAATATTAAAAGTAAAAAGAAAATAAACAGAAATAGAAACAGTTTTCTGTTTTATTTTTATTTGAGTTCAAAACTTAGGACAAGTCAAACCTGTATTGGATTTGACTTTAACTAATAAGCATCGTCTAGACGCTGGCTTTTTAGATAGCTAATTTTTACTTTTCTTGACTATTTCTGGAAGCTAAAGGCCAACTTATTATTCGATTAAAATCTGTAGATATAGTCATTGAAACACGGGGTGGATCCAAGGATTCTCTTTCGCTCGTTTGCTCGTAGTTATTGTCAAGGTTTTTAGAGGATTTTTGTTGAAAAAATTATTGATATGAAATGTTTTAATTTCGTTTGACGCCCAACTCATATATAGCCTAATAAAACCGAAATTCGTTTATTTTAAGTAAAGACCACCTCCGTGGCCTATTGGTTGCTCTTTTGATGTTGTATCTGGAGACTGTGGGTTCCATTCTCATAGCAATAAAATATTAGTAGGTAGGTACGATTTTCTGTAGAGTTTTCTATGGTATGTGACTTTGTATCTACCTGATGATAAGCTACAATTCTAATTTAATATCCTTGCTGCTTTATCGTCAAATCAACCACACTATGAAAGGAGACTACCATCTCGACAAGAAATCGATGCAGTAGTATCCGGAAAACCGGTGAATCCACAGACTAAAACCGAAACATGACTAGGTCACTTGGCGGTTTTTGCATATGTGTGGACGTAACGATTTCGGTCGGTTGGCCTACCGAAGTTATAGAGGCATTCCACCCACCTAAAATTATGTTTCTGATACACATAGTATAAGTCTAGAGCTTAGTTTATAACCAGGGCAATATGTGTGAAATACATATATAATTATTGTTATTGTATAATCTTTTTTTTTAAATAATATTACTAGAGAAGCCCGGTTCTCAAAAGCTAGTCCCAACTTATAACTTTTATATCGCACACAGTTACTTACTGCAGTTGGCTATTTTTCATTATGTGAAAATAAAATGAATCAATTCAAACGTTTCTAAAAATATATTAAAATATATTGCCTCTTCTGTTTATTAAATATAAATAAATATACAAAATAGATATATAAAAAGTCCTTTTTATGTCGACGAAGCCCTTTGTCAACGCCTGCCGGACAGGTATCACAGAAATAGTTCTATATTAAAGAATGTCCGTAGTTAACTAAAGAAAATAAATAATAGTAATAAATAATAATAATAGAAATCCAAAACCAATGACCCATTGGAGTACTTCTATTGGATAACCAATGCTCTATGTATATTAATATCTTGCAATAATAAAACAAAATCAGAAAGTATTATATTTCCAAAATACTGATAAATTATTTTCCCTAATCTAGCAACTTAATATAAGCTTAATCAAAGTAATACTTTATTACTATATTCCTCTTACGATTTTTTTATTATACACACTTACTCTACCTTCTAAAGTAGCACCTTTTTAAAATTTCTTTAACATTTTTTGATTTGCATATATTAAATTTACCGCAAATTCGTTTATGCTAACTTTGCTGGGATGTCTTCACATTGTCAGGCTATCGCCTATCTGCTTATGGTATGTATCCCATTTTCAAAATTTTATCATTACCTTTCACTATTGATGCTCATTATCATCCCCATCTGCCTATACGCTATTCACCACTTAATGGTTTTCATTAAGCCTCTTGGCAAATGTCTTTTATAATCCCTGCTAACCTGCTAATGTATAAGTACATCCAAATTTTTAAATTTGTAATAAATTCTACCAGAGATTTTTTTTCCATCTAAATCAACATAGCTTCAAACGACAGTGGATTTCGCTTCTTAAATCCATTCCATTTCTTCCATAGTAGATATTACCATTAAACTGCATTTCGAATTATCAATGCCTTCGTTGAAAAACCGCGAGAAAATGTCAGAAGGGATTTTATCAGTCAGCATGATGGTATTATCAAGCTGAATCAAAAAGCAAATAAAAATCTATAAGTTGGCAAATGGGTAAGAAAGAAGACCTAAATGTAGGATAATGTAGGATTTTATTACACATATTGGCCTGGTCACAAACTAAGCTAAGGTTTACTATGTGTACCAGAAACAACGGTACTAATTGATATTATATTATGTTATAAACACCCAGAGCAAACTGTACAGAAAAATGTACTACCTAAATATTTTTTTGCCATGAGTGTAAATTGAACTCACGACCTCTGGATGCCAAAATGCCAAAGATCATGGAAGTAGTCAATATATATGCAGTTACTAACATTTTGGTTTGCTTTCAATATCACCATCTCAGCGTATACCCATCCAGTGCTTAACTTAGCATTCCCCAAAGCTCGCAATTCAGTCTTTGTTTATTTAAACAGTTCATTACTGTTAGTTTCCGCAGATAGTCGGCAGTTGATTTTACTAAACGATCATGGGTTTGAATTTGATATATCTGGCCAACAATAATTTGGATGTTTTGTTAACAGAAGGGATCTAGGCTGTTTGGAGGAAGATTTGTGAACTCTGGACCCATCGAGATCATGCATCACCCTATCTACCGTATATTCTACGTGTCGCACGATAGCTCCGATCTCAAGATCTTCTCGTACATTGCGCGGGATGGCGCCACCAATGCATTCAAGTGCAATGTGTTTAAAAGCAACAAAAAGGTAAGTTTTTGATTTGTATTTGATAAAATAATAGACTATATTCTGAGTTTCTCTTATGGATAGAATATGAAACAAAGAACCAACTCATCTTGTGTAAAAACTGAGTAAACTTTAAGTAGTCATGCAAAGGACAATTGAAATATTTTATAAAATAATAGACTATTCTCGGTGTTTCTCCTATGGATAAAAAATGAGTAAACTGTAAGTAGTCATACAAAGGACAATTGACGATACCTTGTTCGACTGTTTTAAAATTGATTTCGTGTAGAAGTCAATTATTTTATGTAATGAAAGTTATAATATTAATAATATAATTTTTTAGGTTATTTAACTGCCTACGATTAAAAGTTAAGTATAACTAATAGGTAGTGCCTCTTAGAGCATGTTAAGCTGTAGGTCCCAGTTTCACTATAACAACTTGTAAAACTGTTTATATGACTATACAAAAACCGCGATAAGCTTGCCATTTATTCGATGTAGACTCAGAATACCATTGGTTGTAACAAGGTACTAGAAACTCTTAGCGCACAACCGTCTAGGTATATTTAATTTAATTTAACTATATTTATTTTAAAAAAGCGGCCCAGCCTATTGGTTATGTGACAATAAGGCTGGGCCTGGAATGGGTGACCGCTTTATACAACGAGGCTATACCGTCATAAACTCCACAACCAGCTCGCCACTTGTTAAGTGTTGCAACCGAATACCATCGGCTAAATGAGGATGGGTTGATCCGTCCACTGGGTACCCTGAGGCCGTTTAAACGGTTCTCGAAAAGCCAAAAAGGCACCTGTTATGGAGGGTATATTTTTTAAATTTAATAAAAAAATTAAAAAGGGCGTCATGAAGGCAACCGTCTCTCTTTTAAACTTTTTACGAACATGCCAGAAGAAAATTTCCAAAAGCTGGGTGCTGACTGGACTGAGAGGGATATAGTTGTCGGCAAGAGAAAGTTCATCTTAGTTTTGCCGATGATATTGTTTTATACTCTTCTTCAGCATTTGAAAACAGTGCTTCATGAACTGAGCACTGCAAGCCTTAATGCGATTATGAACATATCCAAGACTAACTTTCAATAACCTCTGATAGTGACGGTGAAATGATTGCACATGTCCATGAATTACCTGGTCCTCTTTCGTGGTGCAACATGACAAGAAGATATTTTGTAGCCCCAAAAACGCCTGGAAGGACTATTTTATTGGTCTATGAAAAGGTTAATGAAGGGAAACGTCCCATTAACCCGAAAAACGTAGATTGATGGTTATGAGTGTTCCTCCCATCTTAACATACATCTTAAACTTGGTTTTTGACTGTCCAGCAGAAGACCAAAATCGGGATTTATCAGTGGGCAATGGAACGCAGCATACTGGGTGTAAAACGCACTGATAAGGCGAGAAATAGTATGTTGGTCTCTAGGACACAAATTGCCGAAGCTGCTCAAAAAGCCGCCACGCTTAAATGGGACTGGGCAGGCCACCCCCAGGTGATGGTGGAAAGATAAGTAGGACACCTTTTTGAGGGACTGGTCCAAAATTGTGGATAATAGAAAGAGATCGAAAGAAGGAAGTGAGGTCTTTGCCCAAAAGGTACAATATAGGATAATAATAAATACATCTCTAATTTATCTGATGTTGGATACATTAACAGAAATTAACAAATACATCGTTGTATAAAATCTAAATATCCTTGTAGTTATAAGCGACCACAGACAACATGCTTATAAATCATATATAAGTACTACACTATAAATTTTTATTACTTTAACAATCTTTTAGCTATATTTATAACACCAAAAATTATAATAATTATGTTTACAATTTTATTATTATAAATTATAATAATTATGTTTACAATTTTATTATTATAAATTATAATAATTATGTTTACAATTTTATTATTTATTTATTTACCTACGAAGTATATCTACTTAATATCTAAAATACCTAAATATAAAAATAGGTAAAAGATAAAAGGTGTATTTTATAAATAATTAGTATTATAATTTTACTTCGGAATGATGTTATTTACAAAACTAAGTATTAACATATTCAAAAATATTTAGTCAAAAATACGAAACTTAATGTTTAGTCAAAATAATTTAGTTAGCGTCAAAAATGTTTTATTAAAAATATTTGCTTTTAAAACAGCTACAAAATGATTACATCAAATGATTTTATGAAAATAATTTCGTTAAAACTGAAATATTACGCATTCCGTTCTATGTGAATTTTTAAAACTTTTGCTTTGATATCGTACTTTCCATATTGACAGGAATGTTTTGAAATTTTTATCCATTTAAATTTGTAGCTATCTACAGGGACATAACTACTACTATTTTACTACCTAGGTAAAAAAAATTGTTAAAGTTTTGTTGAATTATTACTTTTTAATTATATTTAATAATTTAAAGTCAAGTCAAATAATGAAATCCAGGTTGAAATTTAAAAATTAAAGTTTATATTATTTTATTACTCAAATAAATGGTAACTAAGTTCAGAAAATGTAAACTGCAAACAACAATATTTAAATCAATTGGTATAATTTTGTTTACAGCCGTAGATATAATTGGGAAATAGATACTGCTGCAAAGTATTATTAAAACGGCCTTCGACGTCTGGTGTTTATAACGTTGCGAAAGACCATAAATAGTGTGCCATACAGTAACCACCATCTGCGTCGGCAATCATCCTCTGAATAAGAGAGCATTGAAAAATATTTCCTCACTCAGACCCTTCTGGAAATGGAAAATCCATACAAATCCCAGAGTATTTAAGACAATTTGATTGACTTCAGAAAATATTTACTTTACTTTTCTTATTTTCTTTTTTTTTTTTGACCGCAGTTTCCTTTAACTTTAAAAAAGTAATAATAATACATATAATGGTAAAATATTATTTAAGGTATTTAATCAATTTAGATTTAATCAATCTCTACCAAATATTATAATCTTTTTTAAATAGACATACTATGATTTTGATGGCGAAGCGAGACACACTACCTATTATCGTTACGTTTCCCGCGCCTTTACGTTTTTCATGGTACGAGTTGTGTGTTAAATTTTCAACCTGTTTGGCTAATCAAACCAATTGGACCAAAATAGCTTCACAAAGAACACATTGTTTAATAAATTTGAAAGGAATGGATACTGTGGGTCATATTTAGAAGATAGTTTTAAAAAAAAAATGATATATTGTTAGCACATTAGCATATTAAGCTTCCGGTTCTAGTTTCCTTATACCAAATTATGAAAATGCTTATACATTATTGAAGCTAAATAAATACTGCGACTCATTTGTTTGGTAAGGATTAGGAATACCATCGGCTACGCTTAATTTTCTTTGATTAAGGGTTTTAATAAAACGTGTAAGACAACGATTTAAATTATCTAGGTATATAAAATTACTAGGTAAATAATTTAAAAATAATTAAATAAAAAATTGTATTTATTTATCACCGAAACCCTAAAGAAATTTAATAAACAAAATTGCTCCGTAGGACGTGTAAAGACGTTTCATTAAACCCTTACTTGGGGAAAATTGAGCCTGTTGATACTGTTTTTTTTTCTTTACGTGGTAAAATAAGTTTCGTGAAAATACATTTATTTATATGAACATGATATGTTATTTTATAAGTATTAAATATATACAGTATAGTAGTATATAAATTAGTAAATAATAAATGCCTAAAAAGTTCAAAGCTTTTCGTAAATATTAAAGATACTAACAAGGAAGTTTGGTCTTAAATAAGAATACCAATATAGGTAGGAACGTACCTACTTACCAGATATCATAATAAATGATTTAACCAAAATATAATTATAAGAGAAAGAACAAAATAACAACATTTTCAACAAACACTTCAAAGTCAAGGACGATAAAATTTTGCCATTCGTTCATTAGATAAAAATCATTAAAACATTTGTTTCTGATTTCTGTCTGCTTCTTCTGTCAGTTAAAAATAGAAACAGTTTTTGTCGTTCCAGTTGTAGATAGTATTTTTCTACTTACGAGTTGGACGACGCAAAAAAAATAAAGCTAAGATAAAAAGAACCGCTGAAAGTACACATCACACGATTCCCAAAATATCTTCTGTGATCGAATATCTAATTTTATTTAACGTTATTATCTGGTAAAGCTGATGAAATTGGAATACGAATATATATTAGGAGAACTGTTTCGGCAGGTAGATATATTAAAAACTTAGTATAGTAATGCTTGTTCTTTATATAATACTAGCTTTTTTGTACCCACTTCGCTCGTATTTTAATATACTACTTCCAAATCTTTATTGAACTGTCTATTTATTTTATTACCTGTTAATAAATTAAAAAAAAAAACACGCTATGTATCGTATGGCTATATTTTGTTATAAAACGTAGGTATTTATTATTTATATAATAAGAGATTAAAATTTTGCATGTAGACCTGCAAAATTTCAAGGTTTAGTATACTTACGTTGTTTCAGAGATACAGTAGTACTAGAAAAACCATACCTAAATTTGTTTACATCCATCACTACCAATGTCAATACGGGACGCCGCGCCGTTAGGTATTATTTTTAAAAAAAATAGTGAAACACCTCTAAAATTATGTAGGAATATGTATGTGTACCAAATTTTAAGTCTGCAATATCTAGGTAACGGATTACCTATATATTAATTAACTTAACTGGATTTTCTTTTTTTGATCCCCTTAGGATTCAATTTAAAAAGAACCTTCTTAATGAGTGCCTTCAATACAAAAGAGAGCTTCTCTACAAATTTAAGATTACTAATATTAGTAAATACGACTGGGCGATGATGTATAAGTAAGTCAGTCAGTTAGAATTAATATAAATGTAGATAAATTTCGTACAATGGCCATGTTAAATGTATTTTGCTGCAGAAATATTTACGTAAATGTCCGCTTAATGATAAACGATTCCATTTTATTTCCAATAAAATTTTAACCGCAAGTTTATTCACAAAATTACATTCAAATTATTACCCTGCTTCAGAATTGAATTTTGCTAAAATAATTTTACTCATAATGTTAGTAGTAATATTTTCCTACTGCAGCGATTTCTTGTCAAAGTGGTAGGCTACTTTGAAAGTGCGGTTACAGAACGGGATGTTAATGACATGTTAAAAGCATTAGAAACTGAGTATTTTATTTCTTAAATAGTCAGGGAAAAAAAGGACTAAAAATAATAATATAATTTAAGTTTTCCATGGTATGTATGACCGCCTTTGTAGACTAGTGTTTGTTCCTTTGGGTTCGATTCCCATTCACGGCAAAAAAATATTAATACGTTTTTATGTACAGTTTGTCAGGGTCTGGGTGTTTATAAAATATAATATGCATACGGGCCGATTCGACCAAAAGAGGGCATAACTTATACTGGGGATAGTAGTGTCAAATTCTATACAAATATTTATTCGTAGATTAACTTATTAATACTCAGAATTTTGTATCTGAACATTTGTATCTGATTTGACATTGTATCTCGGTATAAGTTTTACCCACTTTTGGTCGAATTTGGCCTAGTACACATAGTATAAGCCTAAAGCTTAGTTAGTGATCCGGGCAATATGTTTATAATGTCCTACATATTATTATATAATACCTGTCATAAGTATGTTTAATAATAAATAGTTTATTAAAACTATAAAGTTGCTTTATGACAAAAAATGCGAGAGTAAAATATTGTGAATTTTACTCTACTTTATGTTAATAAGATGCTTTAAGGAAGCTGTCAAAAGTTTACAGGGAACTAAGAACAAAAGCTGTTGTTTACAAGTTGTAGACAAGGAGTTTGAAATGTTACTACTTTAACATCGACCACTCGTTTGGACCTTCTGTTGAAATGAGAAAACTTAAATTATATTATTAACTTTATTCTCTGTAACTTTATTGCGAATGTTTCTTAATTTATTATCTATTTGTACGAGTATGTTTATTAAATATTTGTAAATTGTGCTGAAAATATTAAAATGTGTTGTTTTTTTTTCTGAAGCACAGGATGTGTTAATTTCTGATAATAAATTGGATCTATCAATAAATTGTTGTTTAACAACACTGATCGAAGTCGAGTCTACTTTAATATTCTCCCTGCTTTATCGTTAATTCAACTGCCCGTTTCGTAACCGCATCCTAAAACGAGACTATCAACTCCAAAAAATATCCATGATAGTTTCCTAAAGTGAACAGACTAAAATGGAAACATGACTATACTCAGACGAATTTTTTGTCTGTCTTGGTCTTCCGAGGCCACTTTTTCCTTCCCCTCACTCATACCGAGTTTTTTTTCATATAATATATGTTTTTAGTCTTTTTATATAACTTACAAAACTTATTTTTGAAACAAAACCTGAATAATGCAGAGTAACGGAGGGTTTCGATGTTTTTTTTTCAAATACCTTACCTATTTGTTTTATAATCGGCACATCCATTAGGCATTATTATTTTTTTTTTTTAATTAAACATATATAGGTTTGAGCTAAAGGTAACAACTTTTTTTTAATAGACTTACAGGTAACCCTTTGTCACCTGAGCATATAAATGTTTTGTGACTTGTATCCTTGTGCATATATGGTGATTAATAAGATCTATCACCATTCCAAATTTATATAAATGAAAAAACCTAAAAGACATATTAGGATTAACTAAAAATTTATAAAATTAATTTTAGTGTCCAAAAACTTAATAGAAATGTTATAGAATTTTTATTTATCGCTTCACTGTAAATCAGTCAGTCTGTCTTTACGTACTCTGTTTCCTACGGGTATTTAACTCCCATTTTGAATTCTAGGTCTTACACCTATGTTATTAAGGCTGCTATTTCTCTGTATCTGTAGTTGTTCGCCTGTCAAACTGCTGTGGCCGCAACCAACCTCCTGTTTACTCGTTGTACAAAATAAATCACTGATTCTCTGACTACTAGACTTTTATAATCAATTACATTTGGGTAACACTCTTGCTGAGAGCAGTAAACTTCTCATTACAAAACTTGCACCAATTTAAATGTTGTTAACGGATCGCTAATCGATTGCTAAGAGTTTGAAGGCTTTTATTGTACTTCGTTTTTTAGGGTTCCATAGTATTAACCTAAATAGAAATAAAATAAAATTTTGTTAATATACTATAACTGTTAATGTATGAACGTTCTAAATAAGTAATTCTAAAAATTTGCCTACAATCCGTGGACAGTCACAAGCCAGGCAGTTTGGTGTGCCTTTGATATTTCTATACACTTTTATGCTAAAGCTGGAGTCTGTTCATATTATTATGATAAAAACTTATGTATGGCTGGGCGGCTTCAGGATATCCAGCGTGAAGGATTTTTTTTATAAACCCACCTTGCTTTGCCCATGGAAAATAATTCTGTTTTATAACGGAATTATTTTCCATATAATCTTACATATTATTGTAAGATTTAATCTTATACATGATGCCCTCGGGTCACAAACACAAGCTCTAGGCTTGAATTATGTGTACCAGAAACCACGATACCAAGACTTATTAATTTTATAAACACCCAGACCATTAGTGTGAATCGAATCCCCGGCCCCTGGATAATTTTACCAAAAAAATATTGTTCACTGTTATATTTTGTTATAATATTTTTTTTTTATATAAGTGGTATATTTTATTTATGTACCTATGTTTAGTTGAAATCCTTATTACGCAAAGACTAAACGCTCTTGGCCGCTTTTTTATTTCTTTATAGAAGAGTTTCGATATAGTATTCTGGCGCTTACTACTAGTACGAGTATAAACTGTTTTAAATTTAGATTCTTAGTTGTTACTATGAAGTTTATTTACTATTAACTAAATATAGCTATAATATGTCGTAACCTATATATATATAGTACATATGATTCCATAAGATAATATAGGTAAATCAATAGGCTTACAATTAAAATTATTTAATTACAAAATACTTTTTATAAAATATTTATTCTTACTAGCTTTTATTAACCCTGTTTCGCCTGTCATTTTGATTATAATAGCTAACTATACACGTATAACAATATGTAAGACATTTACACATACTATTACGAGTATTGATCTAGTCAGAAACTAGGCTCTAGGCTCAAAAGTGTTTATCAGAACAACTACACTAATACATATTTTATTTATCTATCTATACTATAATATTATAAAGCTGAAGAGTTTGTTTGTTTGTTTGTTTGAACGCGCTAATCTCCGAAACTACTGGTTCGAATTGAATAATTCTTTTTGTGTTGGATAGTCCAGTTATCGAGGAAGGCTATAGGCTATATAACATCACGCTACGACCAATAGGAGCAAAGATATAGTGGTAAATGTGTAAAAAACGGGAGAAATTATTTCATCTTTGAAGCCTTCCGTTGCGTGCACCGTGAAAACGGTTCAAGATACACAAAAAATATGTATTAAAGAATAATCTAAATATATATAACTCAAAGGTGACTGACTGACATAGTGATCTATCAACGCACAGCCCAAACCACTAGACGGATCGGGCTGAAATTTGGCATGCAGGTAGATGTTATGACGTAGGCATCCGCTAAGAAAGGATTTTGATAAATTCTACCCCCAAGGGGATAAAATAGGGGATGAAAGTTTATATGATAAAAAAATAACTATTCCACGCGGACGAAGTCGCGAGCACAGCTAGTCTAATATATATTATAGCATTGTTGTAATCTTAATTAAAAATGTAAATCATTAGAAAAACAAACAAAATACTATTTAAAGTTCCTAGCCAGTAATTCCAACCGTTTTAATAAAACCGCCTTTAAAATAAAATTTAAAACTTATGTCGCGACAGCAATATTCTTTCTTCTAATGTAACAATTTGTTCCTTTAAAACGCGTCGTAATAAATGATTATTCAAATAAAATACATTAAAAAAAAACTAATTCCAAACCTTACATGTAAGCCATTTGTCTCATCGTCAATAATAAAATGAAGATATTATAAATCTAATAAATGTCACATA
The DNA here is from genome assembly GCA_947458855.1 of Monopis laevigella. Taxonomy (NCBI): domain Eukaryota; kingdom Metazoa; phylum Arthropoda; class Insecta; order Lepidoptera; family Tineidae; genus Monopis; species Monopis laevigella. The sequence goes on along the minus strand of OX381576.1, from coordinate 10,885,742 downwards.
GATTTGTGAGTACTTCTTTGAAAAAGTTCTGTTGACATAGAATACGCAACAAGTGTTTGTACACATTTTGTTTTCATAAGATATTGAAACAAATATTTTTAAATAATTCAATACTTGAAGTTTGCAAATAAACTTTAATATTTATTAACATAGAGTGCATGTGCCAGAAATATACATTGAGTGCTTGCACGGGCTACACGTGTCACCCAAAATAAATTGTTTTTTTTTAATTCATTACATTTTTACACAAAAGTCAAGTAATAATAATAATGATATATTTTATTTTTACAAAATGCTTTTTTACAATACATACTTGGTGTCCGAGTTGGTTAGACATTGGACTTAAAAACACTTAGGTCCCTGGTTCGAATCCCGGTGTGTACCAATGAGTTTTTAATTAAAAAATGTATGTACATTTGTTTGACAACACCTCTTTGATAGTACCTCGGAGAGCACGTTAAGCTGTCGGTCCCGGTTTCACTATACCAACTTATGAAACTGTTTATAGACGGGTTATTGAGTCTATTCAAAACATCGATACGAGCTAGCCACTTATTCGGTGTAGACTCATACCATTGGCTACGACGAGGTGGGATTAAAACCCCTCCGCTGGGTACCCTGGAGCCGTCTAGGCGGTCTCGGGCGCCGCGTAAGGCACCCGTGATGATATTTATGTAAGTATGTATGCAATTACTTTTATTTATTTTAATTATAAACAAAATATTAACTTTTACTAAATCAACACTATTATCTTAATGAGATTAAAAATTCTTAAGAAGTTATTATATACTATTTTCTAAGAAAATACGCCACCACAAATGTTTATAGATGGACTGTACAAATAGTGTTAGATATCATATGTCAGTTATCGCACTACTAACGACAAGGGCGTTTCATATAAAGGAATATCTAAAGAAAAAAACGCGTTAGTGCGACGCATTTCCCGACACAACAATATTACAATCTGGCCTAAAACAAAGAAATTAATATATATTAAAAGAACAATATATGAACAGTCACAGGAAAAATTTCCAAATTTTACTGACATTGAGTACCTACTTTTGAGAATATTTTGATGTTTCGTCATGTTTTTTCGTAAGATTTCCTTGAACTCGCTGAGAGTGTTCTCTTTGCGTAGAAATGAAAATAAATCCTCTCCAATTCATTCAAATATATTTTAATATATTTGTGTTTCCGTATTCTTGTTGCCAAGCATTTTTAGTTTTTCCATGTTTTAAAATAAACAATTTTTCTTAACAAGTAGAATGATTTAGGTACTTTTAAATAGTTAGTAATTTTATTAGAGTCCACATTCTGGAAACTTTGTATTACTTAGATCTAAACAAAAACTAATACCAAAAGAAACTAGAAATAATCAACAAAGTTTAGGAAAAGTCTTAATGATTTATTATGTTTGGCTGCCCAATCACCAAGGAAACTACGAAAGTAATCCACTTATAAAACACTTAGGTAGTAAAATGTAGCCATTAGTTTATTATCAAATTAATAAGTGATATTAGTTTAGTCCATAAGGGACTATTAGAAAAAAAAACTTTCCTAAAAATAAAAGTGAGTGCCGTAGCTTAAATTATAATTAATAGATTTATTTTTCTAATACGTAAATTATGTAAGAAGCGTCAAATAAAAATAAATGAAAAAAGGCGAAATAACTTAATTTATATCGTAATAAATACAGATCAAAGTCTTCAAAACATTTTAGTTTTTTTTTAGTAATAAAATATATTTATAAAGAGGTTTGTAATGGTTAATATTTCTAACAAGTAAACTTCCCTTAAGGAATTAAAAGAGTAGGTATTTGTAGAACATTAATTACTTGTTCATTAGTTCTTGAAATAACTATGTTTCCGATACTTGATAGTAATTTATGGTTGAAGTTAGTTTCCCCTTACCTCTAATGAACGTCATTGGGGAGTTCGCCAGAACGTTATACCTCTACAACAGCTTCATTATAATCGAAATTTAATATCACTGGAAGTTTGCAATTAAAATTTATTTACTTTAAAATATAACAAATTAATTATTAACAACGTTAGGTCCACTATTTATAACAGAAGTCAGAAACCGTTTCCGCGTATTCAGCGTCATCCGTAACTTCCAATTGGCTCCAAAACACAAAGAATGAAGGATTTGTGTGACAACGCACAACTCGCACTATCATGAATCGTCACGTCACCGTCGTGTTTATTTGCGGTGCGTGAACTGTGTGCGCTCACTATTACATGCAAAACACTACAGTTCTTTTATAGATCGCGAACTGGGTAGGCGCGTACTTCCCACAAAATGTTATAGCGGCATCGAGCGGTCCCGCGCCGCGTCGGAAACTTTTAAGACACGTGTGTTTAAAATCTTATCGGTCATGTCAAACCAAAAGGAAGTGGCCATTCGACACAAGAAGGCCGAACACCCTCTGAAACATTTACCTACTGATGTTCTTCTCAAAGCTCGAAGCACTTTGTTTTCTATTAGCGGCGCGTTAAAATCAAAGCAACATGAGCACCAAAAGAAAGGAAAAGATAAAACAGAGAGACTAAGAAATGTTAAATCTGAACCAGAGTTTAATGTTATGGAAAATTTTAAAAGGCGAAGTAGAATTGACGACAAGAACTCTCGAGAAGTCGGCGCTCGTCCGAGGCCCCTATCAGTAGGATCTAGGCAAAGACAATATGATGATGATGATAATAATAATATAAATAGCAATAGTTATTCTAAAGAATCTGTAAATAATCTTAGTCGATATGATTCGGCGGAGGAAGTTTCTGTTCAGTCGCGATTGGTTATTCCCGTATCTGTGGATCGATTAGGTGTGAACGATTTACAACAAGAACCAAGTGATAGTGGAAGGCCAAGGAAAAAACTCTCATTCCGTGAACCCGAAATTGTAAATGGGTCTAGTGCTACTTTAAATAGATCAAATAAATATATGGGGGTAAATAGTCTAAGTCGTCGGCCACAAAGATATTCTTTACCACCAGACCGACAAGTTTCTAAATCTGATGGAATGGAATCTGATCTAGAAGTAAGTACAACTCATACAATGCTAAAACGTTATGCAATAAATGTCTTGTTTACTTTGGAACACATTGTTCCCGGCGAAGCATTTATTAGTGCATCAATAGGAATATTCTTAGAAAGATCAAAGAATATTTAAAAAAATAGATACTATTATATTATTATGAATACTAAGAACACTAAATGTAAACTAAAATATTTAGATTGGAATTTATTATTAAACTCCCTTTTTAAAGATCGTTACAAAATATTGCTTTTAGAAACAATTACGGTTTCTGGGAGCAATATCTTGTAATATTCGACGTCGCTAAGAGCAATCAAGTTGTCCGGAAACAACATCAAGGTTTACAGCTTTTTGTTCGTAAAAGGCACCAAAGGCAAAATAAGCAAATTTTCTCAGCTTTCTTGTAAGAGGAAATTATCTTTTATCACCTTCTTCGCATTTCAAATAGTAAATCGCAATAGCGACCGTTTACGTATTACTACAGTGATATTAAACCTTGTTATTGCGTCAGAGACTTCTTGTACTCTATTGATGGCAAAGAAAACAATACTCGGACTTATTCCATAAACATTTTTATTTTTTCAAACACCGACGTACAGCTACCGATTCATTAAAATTCAATACTAGCTTTGTGTAAACAAACTATGCTATTTAATAGCCATTTCTGTCTTCAATTATTAACGCGTCTATATATTGTTCTTTCCATTTATTTAAGACGAGAAATATTTGGCTTATATTTATCGATATATTTGTTTTAAATTCCTTTCGCTTTTATCTGCATGCTTATATTTATTTCTGCCAACAAACATACCTACCACAACTAAGTTCTGGTAATTCTCTGATATTGATATCTCTTTAATTTTCAGCCGAAGTAAAGTGTTAGAATGTTAAAAAAAATTTAGGTAATTTGTACAATGTTTAATGTTTATTTTTCTGAGGTTCTACCGGCCGTTACGGAAGTTATGAGATTCATCTTTTATAATCTGACGTTTTCAATGTCATTAACGAATTATACGTCGAGAGAGATATTTGCGTCGTCAGACATATTTTTTATTCAACACATTTCAGGAAATTAGTAGGTACTTCGTGCGCGCGTAGATGTACCTTCTGATAATACAGACCGGAGTAGTTCTTACGTCATTGTTTCAAATATAAAATTAAATTAAATGAACGACATAAAGTGTAACGAAGGAGATATAATCCTGAGGTCAAGGTAAACGAGAACGAGTGAGACCGAGACTTCTCGATTCACCTTGCTCTCACCATTTATATTAAAAAATGGAAAGCATCTATTGAATTTCTATACGGTATAGTATTTACTAGGTATATAATATTTATACAAGGTTTTAATACAAATATTATATATAGTTATACTATTTAATAAATAAACACTTAAATGTTTATAGATTATGTTTTTGCTAGCTCGACACGATGTTTAAATAGACTCAATAACTCCTCTATTATACAGGTTCAGAAGGTTGTATAGTGAAACTGGGACCGACAGCTTAACGTGCTCTCCGAGGCACTATAGTGGTGTTGTTAAACAAATGTATATATTTTTTTAGATTAAAAACTCATTGGTACACACCGGGGTTTGAACCAGGGACCTAAGTTTTTTTTAAGTCTAAGGTCTAACCAACTCGGCCACCAGGTATATAATATACTAGCTGACACGCAAAACTTTGACTACGCAATGGAAGCTCTCAAAAGGAACATATTTTTTCCTGTTTTTCCAAAAATTTTTTCGCTCCTATTAGTCATAGCGTGATGTTATATGGCCTATATATAGTCTTCGTAGATAAATGTGCTATCCAACACTAAATACTTTTCAAAATCGGTTCAGTAGATCCAGAGATTATTCCCTACAATTGTGAGGTTACTAACAAACTTTACCTCTTTATTATATTAAACATATATATGTATATAAAGTTATATCTTTAAATATTATATGGACGTCCATTAATGATGTTCGTGTACAGACAAGATAACATTTTGCTGAAAAGTCTAGGTCTTTTTTGACCTTTACGAGATGTCTTAGTAAACATCAAAAGCTAATATCACGTAAACCACAACTAATGTTACCATATTTGTTTATAAATTAGTAGGACCCATATTAACTAAGGTCTTAGTTTATACAAGCTGGTGCAACTTACTGTGCGTGTTATTTATTATAAACAAAACGCCTCGCCGCAATGCGTTACTCGACGCGGCACGTGGGTCTAAGAGGTTTTAATCTACATATTAAAAATAATATGTTTTTATTGTGTAGATCGATTTATATCAAATAAGCGCTAATGTTACTACCAATAAATTTACAGCCTCCGTAGACTAGTGGTTGTAATTTTGTAAAATTATTATGTTAAAAAAAATCTTTAAACCTATTTTTTTTAAAATTCAGTTAGAGGCTTTTGGGTGCTGTGCGCACAAATAAAAAAAGACACCTACAAACACGATAATAATAAAAAACTTCCAGTACTTTTCTTTAAATCTTAAGAAATTAATAAATCGTATATTATTATTATTATTCTATGTCTGTCCAGACATATGTGATGTTTGTAGAAACGCGAAAAAAAAACTTTCAGTACTTTTCTTTAAATCTTTAGCGCTATGTGATTGGTTGAAACTAATTTATCTTAACCAAACGTAATGAGTAGCGTATAAATCCACTCGCAGCTATTTTCGCAAATTATTGTAATACTTTTATACCTAATTAGTTATCCATTACACGTACACTAATGTTTTTGACTATTATAAAACGTTAAGTTGCGTTAAGTATATACCTAAATATCGATCAATACTAATCGATGCTACAATAATATTATTAAGATTTTATTTTTTGTTTGTCTATACTTCTATAATAAAGAGGAAAGATTTGTATTTTTGTATTTTTGTATGTTTGTAATGAATAAACTCAAAAACTACTGGACCGATTGCAATAATTTTTTCACCATTAGAAAGCTGCATTATTCAGAAGTAACATAGGCTATATAATATCACGCTAGGTCCTATAGGTGTGGAGCAGTAACCAAAAATGTTTTAAAAACGGGGGAAAAGTATCGTTTCTGAGGCCTTCCGTGGCGTGCGCTGAGCATATAGTTAAAGTTATACAAACCTGTGCGAAGCCGGGACGGGCCGCTAGTTATGGATACATTCAAAATAATCAATTCTTTCCCATATAGAAATCTACATTATCAGCGAGAAACATGGGCTGTATTTTATTTTCAACCCAATTCATTTTAAATTAATAACATTTTTTGAGAATAAAATAATATACATAAAATAAATGGTGGATAAAACCGTGGGGTACAGCTAGTCTGCAATAATTTCAAATACCTACATCCGAAGTCATCGGTCAGTGACCCAACCACTCCCACTCTCCTATGATATTTTTACTTTAAAATAATAATAGAATATTATTAAATGTTATTCTATACCCTTAGGATTATTCCTTTAAGGTAGTTAAAGTAATTTTAAATCTTTACAAAACAAAATTTTCGATATCTCTTTGAAGCTTTTCTATTTTCATAACGAAGTAAAATAAATAGATTCTAACAATGGCATGAAAATAGTTAAATGAGATAAAGCAAATAACTCCTCTACCAATAACAAAGATTAGTATTGCAATAACATGAAAGACGTCTGAACAATATTAATTTCCCTGCGGCATTAAACCTGGATTAAGTTTGCAAGTGCTGTTCTGTAACATTGTCGTAACAATTCAATGCCAGTTACTCAACCGGAAATTCATTCGCTATTGTGAGTAAAAATAAATGTGAGCCCTTTCATTATTTTCCTGAATAAATGTCTGTCAAGGTCATTTTCCGGCAATTTGACGGCGATCGTGTGGTGACCCTATTCAGTGAGATTCTGTAAATTACACGCCAGAGGGCTTCGTAACACGTACAAAAGCTTTTATCCTATAGCCGCATTTCTTTGACCTCACACCGGTGACGTGACGTCATCAACCAAAATAACTGTATGTGTATGACGTATCCACGGACATAGAGTAGTTGAAAAATACGAGGCAAAGGTCATTGTCTTATTCTGACCAAGTTCCTATATATATATTTATTTTATTGGAGCACGACATGTGACTTTGTATCTACCTGGTGGTGAGCAGACCTACAAAATCCATAAATGGGGTCAATTAATAATTGTTCTTAAACAATGTTGATCCCTCCCACTATTACGAAATGGGGGCGACAATGACGAATTTATTTATTTGTATACTCTATTTCTTAAATGTGTTTTACTGCACCTATTTTACCTACTTACTGCTTAATTTGTCCCAAAGGTTTGACTAGTAGATTATTGCATTACGAGTATATTTTAATTAATAATTATCAATTCAATTACCTATTTCGTAACAGCACCCTGAAAGGAGACTACTACCTAAACAATAATTGATGCGGTAGTCTACAAACCCACAGACTAAAACCGAAACATGTCTAGGCCACTTGACGGTTTTTGCATCTCGACTTTATTTGTAAACTAAAAGTTTTTATTGTTGACTATAGAGTCCTTTAGATTTAAATATTTAATAATATTAAAATATTAAGCCGGGCGCCGTAAGACACCCGTGATATATATATATATATATATATATATATATATATATATATATATATATATATATATATATATATATATATATATATATATATATATATATATATATATATACAAAATCGGCACAAATGAAAACACAATTTTGTGCCGAATTTAATGCCGCTAAGTATTCTTTAGCAGTCAAACCATCGTAACAGATTAAGCAGTGAGTAGGTGTAATAAATATAAAAATAATAATACTTACATTATGACCTTTCAGTCTTTGGTGTTGTATCCGGTAGAACACAAATATTCACACAATACATACACGAATATATAGTATACTAAAATAATTAATCAACTGCTCAGTATACTGGAATAAAATTAATTTATGTAAAGCCGGCACTATTTTTAAAATTGTCGCTTTTAATTAGATTTAATATCTAAGAGATAGCCAATCCAAACTTATGTAAAAGAAAACATAACAAAAAAGAAGATGGAACGGAATCATAAAAAAATAAACTTCGATATCTTTAGATAAAGTTCGACAAAACTGTGAGGATCTGAGATGACAAGCAATAACTTATTAAAACTGAAATTGGAGCGAAATCGATTTTAGGTTATGTTTCTCTCTCAGCCATGAATATAATAAAATTAAACACAAAATCGGATGGAAATTGATTAATTTAAGTTGTTAGTAATCTGGATTTTGTATTAACGAAATAGAGCCTGAATTATGAACATTTAGATTTTCTTATTCTTCACTTAAAATACTAATATCCTTAACCAAAACAGATACCAAAACAAGATTGTCAAATAAACTAATTTACAAGTTTCTGTTGAATATGTTTCAGCACAGGAAATTTAGGAATATTATGTCAGGTACCAATATTAATATGTATTTCCAAAGTTTAATACCCCTCTTACACGGTCATGCTACGATGAATCAAAATACTGCGACTTATAAATACTACGCAAACTTTATTCTTAACATAAATTTGTTTCACGACTATTATTTTTCGTCTTAATTCATTCTTAAAATATTAATAAAATTACCCACCTGAAAAATTATTACGTACCTATATAAAATAATTTAATTATTGAAAATTAACGAAAACATTTATAACTGTTCTATTCTTTAAAAACAAAATACTTATTAAAATTAAAATTATTTATATATTTTTTATTTACAGTAGTTTTCGTAAGTAGTTATTATATACACATTATTAAAATATTTCGCCTTATTCTTTTTTATTCTTCAAGCTATCTGTTTTTAAATAAATAAAAAATAAAATATAGAAATATAATTTTTAAACATAAATTACATAAGTTTTTTCAACAACCTATATATGCATGTTTATAAAGCTATAGGTACCCAATGTCAACATGTATAGAGGTTTCAGTAGAAACGTTTATAAAAAAATCGCATTAAGTATATATTTATTTATTTAAATAAAAGGCAGACTTAATGCCGCTAGGCATTCTCTACCAGTCAAACCTTCGGGACAATCAAAGCAGTTAATAAGTGAGGTAGGTGCAATTCAGTAACTGAGTGAATATTATATAAAATACTTACAATCTAATATACACTACTTAAATATATCTTATATATATATATACATAAACTACATATACACAATACTACCAACTACAAAATGAGAAAGGAGAAGTAACAAAGTGGAAATATTTTATTTTTCAATTCAAACTAAAACAATCCTTTTTTTTACCTGTTTCTGTCGATAATATCGTTCCATGTAGGATCCGTGTTGAACGAAGTATCTACAGAACATTGGCAATCCACCAAGGTCTGAGACACAGTCGTATTCCGCCAAATGCACTAATTTATATTATGTGTTTGACATATAAATTTATTTCTAAGAAATACATACAGTTATGTTATTGCCTCCGTGGTTTAGGGTTATGCTGTTGGCGTTTTATCCGGAGGTTGTGGGTTTGATTCCCACCCATATGAAAACAATATTAGTATATTTTTCTATACATTATGTATAAATATATTTGTATTTTATTTTAGTATTACGAATGTTTTAAAGAAGAACGGAAGCTTCATGTGTTATGTGATCATTTAGTCGATTTAGGTCGTCTAGACAGACCGCCGACATCTCATCAAAAAACTGCTTAGATAGAAAGTTAAAATATTAGTACTAGTATTAAACTAACTATATAAAATATTAGTTATCGACGCCAAATTTCATCTTAAAAAAATGCTTTCAAGTTGGTTTACAGTAGAGGAAAAGGTTTTGTTTGGAAATAATAATGGATCTCTACATATTTTTTTTTTGTTAGATTTTTATTTTAAATTATACGTATAATATATACCTGGTGGCCGAGTTGGTTAGACCTTGGACTTAAAAACACTTAGGTCCCTGGTTCGAAACCCCGGTGTGTACCAAGAGTTTTTAATTTAAAACCGGTTTCACTATACCAACTTGTGAAACTGTTTATAGATGGGTTATTAAGTCTATTCAAAACATCGCGACGAGCTAGCCACTTGTTCGGTGTATACTTATACCATCAGCTACGACGAGGTGGAATTAAAAACCCCTCCGCTGGGTGCCCTGGGGCCGTCTAGGCGGTATCGGGCGCCGTAAGGCACCCGTGATGATATTTAGTTATTTAAATAGAATTCTATAGTAGCACATGTATGTGTTAAATTTTTTTTTTAATTGTAGGACAAAATCCTAATTGCGTATTTATTTTATCGATCGATCGCATATTTTAAATAAACTATAAAACCGGCCAAAATATAAATAACTAGCAATTTGTAACTTAATTCATTAACAATTTTAGAATTCTATTTAAAGCCTTTAAGTAACTGATACTCTTGTTGGAGGTTAGAGCACGCACAGTCATCCCCAATATTCACTTCTCTATCTCCGCCATATGAAAACGAAAGAGATGGCTTTAATTAAAACACTTGTCATGTCCCACGCTGTTATCAGACGCTTATCTCCTGTTCATATTTTACTCGTACATATTTAATCAGTCGCATATATGTCAGTTTATATTGTTAGTTAGTATTTATTTTTATTTATTTATTTAAAAACTTTATTGCACAAATTTAGTACAAAGGCGAACTTAATGCCGCTAGGCATTCTCTACTAGTCAAACCTTTTGGACAAATTAAGCAGTCACTAGGTAAAATAGGTGCAGTAAAACACATCTAAGAAATAGAGTATACAAATATTATACATACTCACTAGATATACATAAATATCATAAATTATGTTAATAATACGTGCGCAGACGAAGTAGCTAGTTTATAATAAAAATATATCCGAATAAAAAATTATTAAAACATTCAAACATAATGATAACGTACAGCCTTACTATAATACAGTATAGTTTATAAGTGCTGATTTATATTTTTTTAAGTTAAAATAAAGCTACTTTAATAAATTGGTTTTGTAAGCGAACTAAATACCTTAAAATTTAATACAGTTTATATATTAAATAGATATATAATTTAATATGTATGCTTTCAACATTATTCGGAAACAACATAGAATTCTTCCAATAAAACACATACGTTTTGCCTCAATTGTTAGAATGGAATTGAATGTTGCGGAAAACGTTATTTTCCTCTTGTAATAATCGATCTGGCAAGACAAACAAAGTGCAGCAACCACTATCGGAAACTTGTTCCTGTCTCAATAATTCCTTTTCTCACTCCGTTTACACTCACACTAACATAAACATGGTTTACAATTTAAATACAAAGAAACTTTACGTTTAGCAATGAAGGTTTATTACTATTTATTTACTTTCAAATATTAATAAATAAAAAACAAGACAAATTTTATTTTAATAAAATATTCGAAAATTACTACAATGGAATATAGTAAATATAAATATTTGTTTTCCTCTAACATAAATATATTGTATAATATCCAAAAAAATCTTAACACTACTGACTAGTTTGTATAATATAGTTTTAAAGGATCTTTCGATATTAATAAATTAAAATCTAAAATAAATTTGTTTCCTGTTACTTTTTTATATATTGACCGGAACTCTAATGCCCGATTTCAACAACTATCCGTAACTCTAAAGGAGCCCATAAATGAGCCCCTAAATAAGAATTTCGACATATTTGCTATGAAACAACTGTCACTAATTGTCCCTTAACTTTGATACCGGCTCCCTTAGAGTAAAATCAAGAAATCAAGCATAAGTCCGTAATTAATATGCGGTCAAGTGTAGATACTCTTTTCTTGTATAAGCCAAGTATCTTAATATCATCAATGTCCTAATATCATGAATATGTATGTCAGTGTATCATACAAATGGGCGTGCACAATCTAGTTTACAAATAAGTAAAAAAGGATCATTCCTGTTCTTTTTTTTTTTGTTTTTATATTCAAATTTCGAATTATATTTGTCCACAGAGCCAAGCCATGCGTATCGTGCGCACAGTGGGACAAGCATTCGAGGTGTGCCACAAACTAGCTCTCAACCAGGAGCCTCAGCCAGGTACCTCCGCTTCTTCAGCTGTAGAAGAGATCACCACCTCAGACAAGGCCACTGAAGTCTCTCTATCCAAAGGTATATTATAATTTTTATTATTTTATTCATTGGAACTATTTGTATGTAAATGTGTTATTGATTGTATTATATAAACGCTGTGTGAGTTTGCCTCTAGTCTGATGAAGACACATAATACCATAGTCGGTGACGACCTTACGACCCTAGACGAATTTCCCCACCACTAGGAAATTTGCCCATTCTATTGGCGGCGCCTCCTCACCTGCAGCACGGCAGTTTTTTTCACCTTCAGTCCTTGTTGATAATGAGGGCCGTGCGTTTACCGCGACAAGTCCTAGTTATATAAACCTAACCTAGTCATTAGTCAAGCCCACAAAATACCCGATGGCGAAAGACGAGGTAAGAATAGAACCCCTCCGCTGAGTACCCACCCTGAGACTAGTCAATGCCGAGCGCCTAAGGCATCTGTGATTATGATATATATCTCGTATTAGTATCTAAGTAGTTCTTGAACACTTTAACTGATTGCCATCGTAATTCTGCAGTATCCGCACTAGCCTGTTGAGCTATAGGTGTTTTTTTTATTTGTATATTTATTCAATACATTATGATTCCACTGTGTCTAACGTGGGAGAAACTACAAATTGTGGTATTTTTAATGAATCAAGTAGGTACTTACAAGCCGTAAGTTATTTTGATATTTAGCGCTATTTTTAATTAGAACCGCTATCAGTTACCATATATTTTTGAGTATTTTTTTTTCAACTACTTATCAAAGTTATGCTATAATTAATCATAATTATGTCTAGATTTATCTGTATTGCTGTGTTTTATTTTTTATTAGTAGAACATTTTTTTTTAAATCGAATATATATATTTATAGCTTTTGTTGACAAAGATACTTTCGTCATATTATTTGTACACAAAACAGAGCGCGGTAAAATTATTTGACTTTCCCTACACATACATTGAAATTTCAAAAAATAAAAATCGTTTTTTTTAGACTACTTTAGGTAAAAAAAATTATAATACTAACTAAAAACATAAATGAAATTTAGTCCACTAAGTCCAAACCCCGTCCCGCCCGGAAGGTACCATCACACACGCAGCATTTCCCCTTTGGACTGCTAGGGAAATTTTATTTTCCCTTAAAATTTCGAGAAATGGTAAAATACATTTCGATTAATTTTATAATATTTGCAACGTTTTACTGTTGTTGTCCAGAATTTTTTTTTCTGTTTTATATCTTAATATAGAAACAATAGCCTTTTTTCCCCGCCACCCTCCGTTCCTTAATTAAATTTCTAAAAATGGTAAAATACCTATCAATTTATTTTCAAAGAAGAGTCTATGTACCGAATTTCTAATCTGTAGTACCTTTTATTACCGAGATGATAACTTTCCTAAAATGTCATTTATCTCCCCGTTTTACCCCCTTGAAATTCGAATTTAAAAAAACTTTTTAAATATTATTATTTAATATTACAAAAATAGTTATTACCTAATACAGAAAGATTTTCGTAAAATAATAATTGAACTTCGAATACTAACAGCCAAGTTTTAATATTGGAAATACGTTTGTATGGGCGTTAAAACGACTGAAGGGCCCTGAAGTAAAAATACTCATAGAAAATAATTAATTAATAATAATGTGGTTTTTAATAATATAGGTTTGGAGTGGGCATTAAGATATAATTAAATTTTATTTCAAAATAAACCAGAAAATATTTTTTTATAAATTTAATATATTGAAGAGTTAGTTGTATACTTACTTACTTATAAAAATCATACTATGAAATTCTAAGCATGGCTTTGCATGATTTTTAGTGTAATATAAGTATAAAATGTTTTTTAGTGCAGCTTTGCTTGTATTATCATTTTGTATAATAATTATTATTTTTTGTCGTATTATTATGTGTATACGTGGTGGCCTAGTATATACGTGGTGGCCTAGTTGGTTGGAACTTGGACTTAAAAACACTTAGGTCCCTGGTTCGAATCCCGGTGTGTACCAATGAGTTTTTAATTTAAATATTTATGTACATTTGTTTGACAACACCACTATAGTGCCTCGGAGAGCACGTTAAGCTGTCGGTCCCGGTTTTACTATACCAACTTGTGAAACTGTTTATAGATGGGTTATTGAGTCTATTCAAAACATCGCAACGAGCTAGCCACTTGTTCGGTGTAGACTCATACCATCGGCTACGACGAGGTGGGATTTAAACCCCTCCGCTGGGTACCCTGGGGCCGTCTAGGCGGTCTTGGGCGCCGTATGGCACCCGCGATGTATTATTATGTGAGGTACCGAACTATTGTAAAACTTTGTAGTCGATGTGGTAATCTTCTTTCCGGGTGCGGTTATGAAACGGGCAGGTGAGGATATTAAAGTAGCGGTAATAAAATATCGTATTAGCTGCTGCCCATTTCGTAATCGTATAATTTATTTTGTTTTATGTGGGAGCAGTCAATGGTATTGATTGAAGTCATTGGTAGATTTTGTAGGTCTGTTAACCATCAGGTAGATCCATGTCACAAGCCGTGCTCAAACTAAAAATAATAAAAAAGGTTGAAAAGATAATTTAAAAATTTAATTTAGTTATTATTTCATTATTTTACTTCAAAAATATGTTTAAGGCGGGTACCGAAAAAAATAGCGTTAAATAAATTTATCTTTAAATATCTCAATAAACATAACTAATAAATGTTTTATTATATTTTGTTATTAGTTTTGAAGGTATTACATATGTAGAGAGAAAAATGAAATTGAACCATAAAAACTTCTCCGATAAAAAATATAAACAAATCATCTTGTTTTGAAGACTAGGACGCGTACTTTTTTAATCTATTTATTTTTTTAAGAATGGGTACCTAATTAAATATAAATTTACTAATTTACAGTTTTAATTTTGTCATCTTTTGATTAACTTTCATATTTCCGCTTGCGTTATTTCTGTTTAGTGACAATATCTACGTCTCTTAATTAATAACACGCGTAAAAGGCTAACCAAACACACTTTTTTCTAAGTTAAGCTAAGCGACTCCCTTTTACGACGCGTATTTTTTTCGTATGGCGCCTTAATAGAACGTGTCGTTAGTTTTACCACTTAAGAACCTGCTTATCTACTTGGGCGAAGTTTGTTCATGAAAGCTTTCAGGAAGCAACCTCTAATATTACCGGCAAGTACAAAATATTACATACCTACCTAAATTCATTTTAACCCTCTTAATTACTTATTTATATATAGTGGGTGTTTTGTTACAATGGGAATTTTTTCATGCCTTAAGTACCACATATAAAACCCATTTTTTTATATAAAAAATATACCTAGGTACTTTTACTTAAAACTAAATGACCCGAAAACATTTGTCATGGTTAAGATTTATCCAAAAAAAACATTATATTGTATTCGAATCAAGCAAAAAAAATACCTTTAGATAAGTGGCTGGGTCTCAATCGTGAGTTTAGTATAAAAGTTGAAGTGATTTGTAGATCTTATTGTACTTTAAGTTATTTTATCTTAATATTTGTGCATGGGTGACTCTAAAATGAAAAAAAAACGTTTTTTAATTTTCATCATAGAACACAATTCAATTTTTCCGTGGTGTCAAAAATTATATACTATCTGTCCCGGCGAAATTCGTACCGAATCAGAATCAATAAACTAATAGGTGATTTAAATATAGTTTTTTATAAAGAAAATTTGAATACTCATAATGTATTTTAATAAGTTCAATAACAAATTGAATTGAAAGGTTGTAGCAAGGATATAAAAATAGACTCGTAATGCAAAATTTTCGTAATCAAATTATTTAATGGGCATAGTGAGAGCGATCAATGTTGTTAAACATCAGTGTAATGATCGACCACATCCATGGATTTTGTAGGTCTGCTTACCACCAGGTACAAAGTCACATGCCGTTCTCCAATAAAAAATAATAAAAATAATTTTATCAAATTCAGTCAAGTCAACCCGATTTCGATATATTATCATAAAAAATGTATGAGAAAATGAATTTTTCTATAAATTATATTATAAAATTTTCCGATATTTTAATAGTTATACTATTATACGGAACGGACCAATCAATCAATAGTCATAAAAATCAATGTTCATAAAAATTAATGATCATAAGAATCAATGATCATAAAAATACAAACCAATGACCGTAAAAATCACTTTGTTGAATATATAGATAGATGTCTACTCCTCCATCAGTGATATTTATAAAATAAGTTATATTATATAGAAGATTATATTATATACATAGAATAAATAACAAAAGTAATTTGAATAAATCAAGGTGGGATTTAATTACCGTTTTGTTTTACAATTAAAGGAGTAAATTTACACCCAAGACTAAAGCTGAATTTACATCATATTATGAAGAATACAATAGGCACAAGTCTTAAGGCTTGAACAACTGCCAATGTGTATTACTATAGAAATCTGTGAAGTATTTCTTCACAGATTTCTATATTTGTGAAGTATTTCTTCACAGATTTAGATTATTATTAGATTATATATTAAGAAAAAGGACTAACAATATCACTTTAAATTAAATAACTTGAATATGAATGGCAAATTAAATATTTTAAACAATACAAATTATTAGTGATTTATTAATACATATTTGGGTGAAAGAATTATTATAGAAAATTTTTATTTATTATAAATACACACATATTTTTCGTATTCGAGAGAATTTCATATTTAGATAAAACTAGCATTATTTTCTTTATTTTTATAAAAAAGGGAGCACATAAAATAATGAATACAAACAATACAATTTAATAACGAAGAGTGTGATATACATCCCCATTTTTTTATTTGGGTACTAGTACCTAGTTAATTTTAAAATATTTTTTGACCAAAAATGACATTGATTTGTTTAAAGCTCGAATCTACTAGTAAAATTTAGATATAAAAACAAAAGACATTCAAAAACAAAGATTTTTTTTATTTTTCATTAATGCGATTAAAATAATAATAATAATAGTAGGACATTGCAGCAACCTACAAAGGATGGGGTCGACCAAAGCATTGGTGTTTAACTGCATAAATCACACATACTATGCCGGTTAAATGATGCGGTTACGAAATGGGCGGCGACAAGGACGAATTTGCATTACTACTTTACTTTAATAGCTTCGCGCTGATTGATCGCCAAATTAACTGCCCATTTCGTCACCGTACCTTGATAGAAGACTACCGCCTAGAAAAAATCGATGTAGTAAAAGCCTGAAAGCCTGTAAACCCACAGGCTAATACCGGAACATGATTTAACTTAACGAATTTGCATAATCGCTGCTTTATTGTCAAACTGCCCCACCACCGTGTGCATTAGGATTTTGTAGAGTTTGAGACAAGTGTTATGGTAGTCTCTGCCTTCCCCTCAATGGTCTTAGCGTGTTGATAATAAATAATATTTACGAGACATTAAATATTAACTCAATTTTAAAAATCCAATAAATATTCGGTACTTACCCCTTAAACATATCGTTATGAAAATGTGTGATTACGTTGTCCGTTACCGAAACACGTTTACGAGATCGCCCGTGATGTGAACCCATAACGACTCACGTGGGCGAAAACAAATATCGCTATTACACGTTTTCTGGTTGTTCATTGTTGACCTTTCTCCCTCGTGATAAATTTGTTAGCTACTATACGCATTTCATAAATATTATAAATTATTATTTGTCTGCAAATAATAGTAACTTAAATCTATATTTTGAATGATATACCTACTAAATTTTTATTTTGAATATTTTTTTTATAAGACGATATTCTATTATATTGGGTGTTTTTTTTATATATTTAAATTAGTATTTTTCTGAAGTTTAGTTTGAATAAATGAATATATAATAATAGTATAATAGCTCTAGCCTACCTGGATATAAAATTTTATCCAAATGTTTTAAGAGTTTTGATTTGTTTGAGCAATAAACATTTACGAAATAACTAATACGAGTATTATACACATGATTATTTACTTTTATAACAGGTATTTTAGTATAAAATCATAAACAATATACATCAATAATTATATACACCGTATATAAGAATATGCAATTTTTATATAGAATTTACCAAGATAAGTTAAAAAGAAAAAAATCTAAAAATAGAAAATACAACGGCTTTATTTTGTTCTTCTTTATCGCGTGCGCTTTATAATTAGCTTTAATAGTTAGTTTTATGACAACCGACGCAACGAACTACAGCTGCTAGAAGAAACAACGTCATAATTTTACGACATGCACCTACCTCGAAATAATTTATAGTACGAAAATGCCTGAACTGTCACCTTTGTTAATGTCTGTACTGTCACCTTACTTAACGCCAGTAAAAACGTTCTTTCTAGTTAGAACAAGAGACTAATTAATACAAGTAAAAAGCTCCAACGAACAATGAAAATGCTGCAAATAAATATTAAAAGCTGAAATTGAAATTCGTCTCGTTGAGAATATTCAATTAGGATATTTCATTCATCAATAATTGTCGGACAAGACGATGAATTTGCATCGGTAATTGATCCCTGATTCGGATCTGATATTAATAATGTCGTTCATTGATAGATATTTACTGACATTACTTTAAGCATCGCTTAATTGTTAATTAAGAGGAATTAAAAACGGATTGTTCCAACAATAAAACAAGAACAGTTTTTTATCACACTTAGGATTAAAAACTGAATATCTTTAGGGATAGATTCTATAAAAAGGAATACAATTTAGACCATTATAGGGTAAATTTAAATATTTTACCATGAAGTCTAAACTATGTATGTTTTACAACTTTCTTTTTATTACCTATAGGTATACTCGCGAATAAAGAAAATAATTCACCTAGTTTTCGGTGCTAAAATGGTACATTTTGTACGACAAAAAATATAATATTATAAGTGAAATATAATATTATAACAAAATATTATATTATAAGAGCTAGAGGAGCCAATACTAAATATTAATCAATCAATTTCTCTTTTTTGTATTTTATTACAATAAAATTCTTTGTTTCACTTTTGTCTTTCTATGTGCTATTTCATTGCCAATCATTTCAAAAATAACAAATCTATTTAAATAATAAATACTACTGTTTTAAAGATAAATCATTATGCTGTATATTATTGTTAAATAATATTTAATAACGAAAAAGAAGAAGAATGTGAAGTCCAAGAATTACAACAAAAAACAGTCGAAATAAAAAAATAACAAAATAGTATTAAACGACCCCTAAAATAAGTGTTTTTTTTTAGTGGGGGATATTAAATTTTCAAGAAACTTAATATCTGAGTACAAAAGGTACTGACTGTTCTTTTAAAATAAAATTGTTTTATTATTATTTAAATTTAAGATACTATGTTGTTTGAAATGCTAAATAAAAAGTATAAAATAAAATATTGCCATAGTTATGTCTTAATATAGTTAGTTATGTATTTTTTTTTTTGTATTATAGGACTGTTATATATATATTTATTATGCAATATATCTAATATATAAAGTTGTTTTAAAATTTGACCGCCTCCGTGGTTGCGCGTTCAGGGTTGTTTTAGAAGGTCGTGGGTTCGATTCCCTTTAATGGCAAAACAATATTTGTACGTTTTTCTGTTCGTTTCTATTAGTAACGTTATTTATGGTAGGTACACATAGTAATTACAAGTCAAGAGCTTAGTTTGTAACCAGGGCAATGTGTGTAAAAAACCCTACATATTATTATTTTTAATTTAAGAAAAAACGTTAGATACTGAACAACTGGGTCTTAGGAGACAATATTCCGTCTCAACTGTCAATTAGAGACTTCGCCATATCACATACTTGGCAGCTTATACATTACGCTGAGAATTTGTCACATAAATTAATTTTGGCATTTACTGAGTCGGTAAACGTATTCTGGTTTAAATTTCGTTAATTTAATTTAGCTTTGCTGTTTAAAATACAGTGTTATTTCATTTATATATTCTTATTTATTTTATTCTGTGCATGTAAACATTTAAATTTTGGTACTAAATACGTTTATTATTTTAAATGTAAGATAATTCATTGCTAATAAATCTTTTCAGTTTTCAACTGAAAATCATTTTAACACCTACGAGTTGTAGTTGTATGTGGTATCTATGCTTACTTTAGATTTACCCTACTTTTGCAAATTCCCCCGTGTACCTACTCGTTTATATTGAACGGAAATAAATCGCCTATCTATGGATACCTAAAATACATTATCTTTGATAACAAGTTTAACTGCTTTCGCGTTAATATTTTATAGTATGTTTTATATATTTTTGTTTATTTCGTATGCTTAATATTTTCAGTATTTTTATATTATATAGTACCTTGATCTTAGTCGTATTTGTAATATTAGTTGAGTTTTTATTTTTATAATTAGCTTTGCGACCGCGTTCCGCGGAATTATACTACGTACTGTAGTTTCAATAAAAAACTGTTTAGTAGTTTTTGCGAGAGTAAGAGAAAAAGTTACAAACCTCCATACATTCATCATCACATTTTTCTTATTGGAGCATGGCTTGTGATCCACCTTATGGTATAACGTCAAATCTCGTTTCGTAATCTAAACCTGACTGCCTGTTTCGTAACCACATCATAAAAGGACACCTTCTAAATAATAAATTGTTGCAGTGAGCTCCTAGAACACCCACAAACTAAAATCGAAATGTCTAGGTCACTTGATGTATTTTGCATCGGGTAATATGTATTTATAATATAAGTATAATGAATTGGATAGGTTAGTAGGATATTCCTTTTCAGGTTAACTGTCTAATTGTTTTATTGCCTTTGTCTCTTTTTAGATTTTTATTTTAATTTTGCTAAATTACTAGATATATTTAAAGCGGCCCCAGCTTAGTGGTTTAGTTACTGCGCAACTGATAACAAGGTTAAGCAGATGACAACAAGGCCGGCCTGGGATGGGTGACCGCTTTATACCACGAGGCTATTTCATCATAAACACCGTTTGAAGCTCGCCACTTGTTAGGTGTTGCCACCGAATTCCATCGGCGAAATGAGGGCGGGTTAATCTCTCCGCTGGGTACCCTGAGGCCGTTAAACGGTTCTCGGGAGACAAATAGGCACCCGTGATGGTATTTATTATATTAGATATATTTAGATAAATTTCTTTGTTATCTACTCGAAAATACTGACGAAAATTCTTATAATATTTTTTCCTGTTTATCTATATTTACTTTGCGATAATTTGTTAATTGCCTTGTTATAAAAAAATATATTTATTAAAGCATTATTAGGAAAAGGATTATAAGATAAGAAAGTCTAACTTATTTATAATATAATCTTTTTCCCAATAATTCTCTAATAAACATTTTTCTTTATTATCCAAAATCCAATTAGGCCAATTAATCCATTTTTTATAAAAAATACTGTATTCATATTTCAAAAATCATCTTTGTAAGCATTATCATTAAGCACCGCCTAAACGAGCTTACTCCCACCTCGTCGTAGTCGATGGTATAGTGAGTATATAGATGGTATAGTGGTAGAGACCGAACAAGTGGTCAACTTATGATGGTAATTGGATAGGCTTAATAACCCATTCATAAACAGTTTCACAAGTTAGTAACCGGGAGCAATAGCTTAGCATGGCTCTTCGATGCACTATAATAGCGTCATCAAATGTAAATTTTTTTTTTAATAAAAAACTTATTGGTATTGTAAAACCGAAGTTCAAACTGAAGTCCTCAAAACTGTAATATTTTTAAGTCTAAGGTCTAACCAACATCATCACCATGTATTATATTATTAAGCAATTAAATATTGCTTGCGTGCCTAATTTATAAGCATGAATCATATAACAATAAAATAAATACCATCACGGGTGCCTTCTTGGCTCCCGTGACAACTGTTTAAATGGCTTCAGGGTACCCAGCGCAGGGATTATCCCGTCCTCATTTCGCCGATGGTATTCAGAGGTAACACCTAACAATTGGCGAGTTTGTTGCGGTGATTAAGATGGTATATCCTCGTTATAAAACAATCACCCATCCCAGGCCCGGCTATATCGTCTGCTTAACCTCGTTATTAGTTGCGCAGTGACTTAACCACTAGGCTGAAGCCACTTTTTATATTTCCATATTATATATCATTATTAAATACTCAATGTATTAATATCAAATCCGCAGAAACGGTTTCAGAACTCGGCACTGCATCCAATGGAGCAGCTTCTACCAAGCCAGCTGGAGACGACAGTGCCACCGCAACCAAAGAGGCTAAAGTCCAAAGACCACAGCACTTGGAGCTCTTGCCGCCTCCACCAAAAACTGATCGCAAACGATCTCCTATGGTAAGTTTAATTTCTGAAAATCCCTAGAGTGAAGACGATAACGACTTACACAACGTAAAGTATGGCGCTCTGTAAGCAAAATAAAACCGTGAAATGCGCACTAATCATCTGTGGAATTGAACCCATAACCTTCGGATCCCAACACCTGTATGAAAGTATTTCTACTCCGCGGCTACTTTAGATAGAGTGGCAACTAGCTTAAAATGAAACTTTTGGACATAGGCCAATTTCGGCAGTGGACTGCAGCAGGTTATGTTACACGAAATGGCAATAGACTTATGAAGGTAGAAATAATGCTTGTTTCCAGTTGGTAAGTAACTAAGTGACCAATATTGACCAATGGTGTTGACCAAATTGACAAATTACGTCTATACACATACCCTATACGTAGGTCAGTTAAAGAGAGCGCAGTTTTTAAAATTGTATTTTGTTAAGAAAAATAGGTTTTCCGCTACATTTTAAATATTTGCTATTCAAATTGTGTAAATAATTTTAATTAACAATTATAACTTGACTAATAAACTATTTATATATTATAATAATGATTGGCCATAAAGTTTTGTAGTTTTGTTTATATATAAATCTTTATAATATTAGGGTCATATAATACATCAACGTAAGAGGAACAGCGATCATAAATGTATACCTAGATGCGTAAATCAAAACAAATGTCGAATAAAAACCGGCGTCAATGTCACAATAACTTATATTTTAAGCCCCGTGAATGGTCGGGGACAATCTGCAATAGAACAGTCTGCTAATAATTTTTAAGCTGAAATAGTTTTCTATACTGATGAATATGAAGAATTCTCTTTTCATTCTTATTTCCCAATAATAGCACACACGAGCCCATCTAGTAAATAGAAAAGTGAGTGCCGAACATAATAATCTATAGAAATAACGTTCCAGATTCGATGATCGTAACGATAAATCAAATCAACAATAATATCTTCGCAAGCATCTCTAACAGTTGGTGTTTGTTCCGGATATTGCTAATATTGCTCCTACAATGGAATTGATAAAGTTATTTACTTACCTAATATACATTTGTTTAATATTCTTACATAAGTTACTTAATGTTTTTGTAATGATTTTCAAAAAGTTTTTTTTTAATTTGGTCCGGATCTGGTAATAGAATTGGAGACTGCAACTCATTATAAATCAGAAGCTTAAATCTACAATTTTGATGATTTATTTATTTATAAAAAAATATTTTTTATCAGGTTGTTCCCTTTTTTATCAGATAATTACTTTTAGAGCTAGAGAGTAGAACTCCTCAAAAGCTGAGAAACACTATGAATTTCAATATAAATGGTGTCAACTTACATCTGATAATGATTTATTTATCATAAATATTATCATGCCATTTAATCACACTAAAAAAATCGTAAATAGCACGAATTATAAAAACGTTAAATTATTGTTCTAAAGCCTATTTAGAGTCGATGTGGTCTATTTCATTCAAATCCAATCAAGTACAGGCTTTTATGTTTTTACGCTTTATTATACAATGAATATATTTTGCCAACTTATGTATTACTATGTATTATTTTACTTTCACATAATTACGTACAAGTATATGTATAGATTTAGCAAACAGTTTGTACGTACGATTTTACATTTAAATCTATTAATTTTAGAGACTCTTATGTACTTCAAAGTTTTTTTTTATTTCTGTTTGTTTACGGGTTGTAATCATTTAATTGGTAGTATTTTAATAAAATTATTATATCACTTCCTCATATATGATATATGCCTAATCATTTTATTAATAAATGTTATATAAATATAATAGTTTTAAGGACTTAATTTAACTACATGCGGCGCCCGTGCATAGTATAAACCTGCAAAAATAATAAAACGTTTAACAATCCGCTCCGCCGCCATTCAGTTCTTTACACAATATGCTTCATGAAACCCACTTTATACCGTTTGTTTTTCAAAATATTTACCTACAACAATGCACTCTGAAAGCTTGTTTTAAAAGCTCTAAACAATTTTATTTATTCATAACCCTCGCAACGCTCTAAATGCCATTTTATACTTTTGTACCCACCATCAATCTCCCGGTCCTGTAATTTTTATTCATCTATCAAACATTACTTTATTTGATAAATTTCCATCGTTTTTCCGCCACAAAATATAGTTAGTTTTGTCACGTACTCTTTGGGAATGCTTAAGCAGAAACGAACGGAAATTTTGAAAAGCGTGTGGAAATGTACTGAATGCATTTAGTGTTCTTTTCTTTGGAACACACTCAAGTAGTCGGGCGCCGCGGTGTTCTTTGCGGTCGAACGTGCGGTTTGTACCCGAATCACGTTCCCCACCTTCCATAGACGGCACATCTGAAGAGATAACTACTGAACACGTGTATTTCTAACACGTATTATATTCTCATCCGCCTATAAGGTCGCAATGAGGTGTGCAATTTCGTAATCTGTCGTCTGGAGTGAATAATTGATTCATGTTGCTTGCTCGAACACCGTTAATCTTATTATTGTGCCGAGAGAAATCTTGTCGGGATCTAATCGTATAAACGTTCTCGGCAATATTAATTCATCGATATTATATCTTTGTAAATATTAGTAGTAGCTATATCTTCTGTGTAGTGTTGATTATATAAATATAAATATCATCACGGATGCCTTACGGCGCCTAGATGGCCTCAGGGTACCCACCGGAGGATTTTTTAAATCCACCTCGTCGTAGCCGATGGTATGAGTGTACACCGAACAAGTGGCTAGCTCGTGAAACAAGGCCAAATCCTAAACTACAAGGATTAGCGAAAAATATTTAAAGACACTATCTGCTGGTGTAATAATACAGGTGAGTTTTTTTTTTCAAAATCAACCAGTTTGATTCCCGGCTAGGATTTTTTTTTTTTTAATCTTATGATGCAGTTATAGTTTTTATCAAAATCGGCTCCGAGACTCCTTTGAGCACTTTTTGCTATTCCTTGTAGTTTTTGGATTTGGCCTTGAAGACACACTTGAAAAATTCACCCTGTATATATAGGGGGCTCATAATATACGCAGGCTACTTGATCGCAGTGATATAGGCTAGTGGTAAATTATATTTCTATATACAGAATATCAAAATATAATTCATCCTTTATGCCGCCGATTTCGTAACCGCATTGTTTTGCCAGTATAGTGGGAGTGATCAATAATTTATTTAAGGACCCTATTCATGGACTTAACATCAGGTATATACAAGATCAGATACTGTGTTTCTATAAAATAAAAATACCAAGTAAATAGGTAAATAAAATGTAATGAAAGTCCCAAATTATTTTTTCTTACAATCGTTTCCACAAAATAATTTTATACATTCCAATATGTCAGAATTTGTGTACCTACTGCAGACTAGTTATATTATTAGTTATATAGTCAGGAATGTAAAGTATACGAGAATGAGAGAGTCATTAATTTAGCGACGAAGCGGATGTTCCCTAATATTTACATACATATTATAGGACCAGTCGCTTACTATATGTGGCATTTAATAGATCGTTGACTAAATTCTAAACCCTTATTTATCTTGGGTTACTTTAAAATTTACTGCATAGGTAGGTACCCGCCATATGTTTGCCTTTATTGCTTCAGAATTGATATTCTGTTCAGCGTCTATCAGCGTCGGGTTGATCATATCATACTTAGGTTGAGTGGAAACTTTTTATTAATCTATGTTTAAAAAAAAAAGAACTAGGTTACAGATTACTTTTTGTTTTTAGTGTATTGGTAATTCATTTTTTTTTATGAAATGTGAAATAAACAAGTGTATTGTTTTTTTGTTATTTTAATTATATAAAATTTATTTGATTCTTATTTTTATTTATTTATTTATTTATTAGCCTTTATTTACTGATAAATACAAGTAAGTTTAACTAAATATATTTAATAAAAATATTGAAAAGTAGAAAAATAAAAAACATTGGTACAAGGTAGGTATTATCAGTATGCCCTCTCGACAAAGGCCTCCTGCAGCATTTTCCATTCGGAGTTTTCGTGGGCCAATCGCATCCTTGTTGGACCTTCCACTGTCCTAAGATCATCCTTCCATCTTCTAAATTGACGACCCCTTTTTCTTGTGCCATCTCTAGGATACCATTCTGTAATTTTTTTCGACCATTTGAATCTTTTTTCCCTAATCATATGTCCTGCCCATCTCCACTTAAGTAGCCCTACTTCCTTTTTACATATTCCACTCCAGTTATGACTCTTATGTCTGCATTTCTAATCCTGTTTTTTCTAGTAATTCCGATCATGCTTCTTTCCATTCCTCTTTGGCAAACTCGTAAAGAATTTGTGTTACTTTTAGTTAGGTTCCAGCTTTGAAAGATTGATTCTTATTATATGATCTTAAATTAAATCATTTATTCAAAAATATAAGTTTTAAGTTTTTTTTTAATTTAATTAGCTAGTACTAATATAGATCAAGTCCGAGTGGAATGGTGGCAAGAACACTAGCTGCATTTCCCCGCTGGATCGCAATGCTAATTCTTTGAGCGAGGAATTAGCCAGCCCTCTTGTCACCAGAGGACGCTATGAGACGAGGTGTCCTTAAGGATTTTTTTAGCGCTTTGGCCCCATGGGCCTAGAGTATCTACTGCAAACGTCACAAATATGTGACCTTTCATTATATATCCATATTTGCGCCGTTTTAAGGCCTCTGCACTCTCCGCAGCGGCCCCCGCTTTATTGACTGTTCCACTTAGGTGAGAGGGGGCTAGCGTGTCGACACACGTGGCGTCCCACACAAGGGCCCGGCCTTGCTCCCATGGGATCAACGTTATACCATCGGGTCTCTTGCCATCATCGCGACCAATACCAGTAGGTTCTAAAATAGCTGGAATCTCGATGGTGGCAAGAGCCTTTTTTATTGTATCGTTGTAGTACGAGAGTACCTGCCAGCACTTTAAAAAAATTAGAGTCCATAGGCCCCAAAGCGATCGACCTCCTTTCCACATGGACAATTATGTTCTATGCATATTGGTGTCCCCAGACAAAGACCGATGGAGACACGAAAAGTTTCGTTATCCAGCAGCGTACCGAGATTTGTTGAAGGTAATGCATGTACCAGTGGCCGGATTCCTTTTCGAGCAAAGCTAAGAGTCGGGCATGGTTTACATCAGCATGTAGTGAATGCGTTAATTGTTGTAACCTGTTTTGAACCAATGGTGTATCTTAAAGTTATTGTTCATTGAATTCCTTTGGGATATCATGATTAGGACATTTAGATTTCCAGACATCAATTGCCTCTGATGTGGGAAGCGTGGCGAGAGTACCTGCCAGCACTTTAAAAAAATTAGAGCCCATAGGCCCCAAAGCGATCGACCTCCTTTCCACATGGACAATTATGTTCTATGCATATTGGTGTCCCCAGACAAAGACCGATGGAGACACGAAAAGTTTCGTTATCCAGCAGCGTACCGAGATTTGTTGAAGGTAATGCATGTACCAGTGGCCGGATTCCTTTTCGAGCAAAGCTAAGAGTCGGGCATGGTTTACATCAGCATGTAGTGAATGCGTTAATTGTTGTAACCTGTTTTGAACCAATGGTGTATCTTAAAGTTATTGTTCATTGAATTCCTTTGGGATATCATGATTAGGACATTTAGATTTCCAGACATCAATTGCCTCTGATGTACTGGTTATTTTGAACTTAAATAATTAATAATATTAGTATTAGCACATAATACATAACAATCTGGTACTCGTATTAGGACTACTTACATGCGTCTTTTTCTAAATAAAACAATTATTTATTGCGTGACATGCGTCACAGGGTTCGAAGCCATACTGATTTGGCTGCCTGCAAGTCGCCGCCCGTGTTCTACATATGAAATTTATAATTTTCATGATATTTTATCTTATCTTATTGGTTTTGGGGTTAACATCAGTCAAAACACTTCGACCCTATGGTATCTTTTGTCTGTTCCCAATTCCTATTGACCACAAACCTCAGTCCTGTCCCCAAATACGAGTATGTTGTTGACGTACTTGAGAACACCACCAAGGTTGATGAGCCTGTAGCTTTCGGGATTCGGATAAGCCTGTTCTAGGTAATTGATTCTTTGGATAGCCCTAGCGTCGCAGTCACATAGTAGGTGCCGCATGGATTCGGGCTCGTTACGAACCAAATTGTTTGCGTTGGCCTAATAACATTTAGATTAGTGAGAATATAAATCTTTTCAGGTAAATCATCCTAATGTTAAAAAGCAGATAAACATATCTCCCGGATTGAAGAAAAGTATCCCAGCAAGCAAGCAGTCCAAGCTTCGGGACCAAACTCAAAATCAAATCTAAGAAACCTAACCTTTATAGCACCTTATTAGCTCCATTGCAGTTTCCAGACAGTTCACTGGCTAGCTATCTGACTGAAAAGAAAGCCGAACTTCTATTTGTCCATTGGCTCTAATTCCCTATAAAAATATTAGCTATGGCTTTTAGTTTACAAAGCCTAAATTCTTTGTGAAACACTACTCGTAATGTTGAGATGTAATTGCAATAAACTTGTCTAGATCTGCAAAAGAGTAAAAGTCGAATAGTTGAGAACAAACAGATCACCTACACCTTAGAGCCTCTAGAAAATAAATTGTGTCGCAGAAATGTGCCACATTACTGCGACACAATTTGTTCTCTAGAGGCTCATGTGTTGAGTGTATTTTACCGTCTCTACCACGTCACGGACATTAGCTATTTAATGATATCCACCTTCCCCCGTTCAGATACGTGATTTGATAACAAAATGCATCCGCATACTGTGGCAGATGTGCGTCTAGTAGAAAACGTTTTGGTGATTCCTACATCTGATGCACTAAGATTTACCTGGGTATAGTCCAATATATTATATTATTTGAGTTCTTCGATGAAAATGTGAATCGACGGCATATTGGAAGCAATCAACATACACAATTTAAACTGATTATTTGTTTATTTAATTGAATCAGGAATTGTGCAGAAGTTTATTATATACTCGTAAAGGAATGTATAATTGTAATAATATTACTTTCCAATTATTCCGCTTATGATGTTGGGATACTAAATTATGTTTAAACTACACAAATAAATATCACCAACAAACGGATACGTATTTAAATATTAGTTGTTTTGATGTAGTATGAGTCTTATATCATGCTCTAAAAACGCAACTCCTCTATTACTTAATCCATATTAGACAACATGATGTATATGCGGTACTACCTCCGTACGTTTGATTCCTATGACTTCAATCCTTGGGGTCCTAGGATACTTTTTTAGCCTCTTGTATCCTATGGAAGCCAAGAAGATTCCGATTTCTTAACACTCAAACAGTCATTGTATATGCTATCAACATAAGTTTCCGCCCTGCTCCTTATTTCGTAGCTTTAACCGCAAACCGCGAACCTTACCGCACTTTACAATTATTACTACTTTTATGAACTTTAATATAAAAAATAACTATCAACGTGAGCTAGAGGCACAGAACCTGTAGAAATTATGATGATTTATTTAAGGGGTCTGTAGTCGACTTGACGCCCATACAAAAGTACTTCCAATGTTACAACTTGGTGTTTCTTCGAAATTCAACTATAATTTTATATTTTGGTAATTGTAAAAACTTACTTTTGCGGGTAATAAATATGTTTGTATTATAATATATAAAAACTTTTTTTCTGATTTCGTAAAAATAAAAACCCAACAAAGAAAAATTAATAAATAAAATTATGAAATATTATCGACAATTTGTTTTTTATTTTGCGACAATTTTATTTAGTAATGGAGTATTACTGGAAGTGCAATAGCTCATTTTGTATGGAGAAACCAGACTTCGCTATTACGAATGCAGTGTCCTTAATTGAAACTATTATTAATTTTAAAATAATTATATGAAAACACCAAGAAAAAAGCAGAGTTATACAATATACTCGTAATTTTTAATAAACTATAGCACAGTTTAGGTGACTTTCGATTATTTTCAAGATCTCAGGGTCTGTGAATAAAATATGGATAAATTATTAATAATTTATGAATACGAGTTCCCATATAAATGCTGTATTTGAAGAAAGCTATATTTCAATTTGTTTATTCTTATTTTATAAAATTTAAAACTCCTATTACACGCATAATATGCATATAATATATTAATAACTTTAACATTGTATTAAAATTAATTTATTAAACGCAAATGTTAATTGAATTTCAAGTTGTTTCTGAAATGCCAGGTCTAGGTCAACCACGATTAAGTTCAAGCATCTATCTCGAGATATAATTCTGCGGTTAGGGACGTCACGGAGGCAGCTACCGTTATATCAGATAATTACGTCAAACCCCAAAGGAAATGATGGGTACAGATAATGGAAACTATTTATGGAATTTTAATTGTGTAGCTAAAATTCTAAATTGCTAGTAGATAGGTAAATGCGATACTGTTACAAGTATTTAGTGTACTATTGTTATATTTTATTTTATCTTACAAATTTACTCGTATGTCTTTCGTTATATATTATATATATATATAATAATATAAACTATAACTAGTCAAACTATAACTATATATATAGTCATATTGGCTAGTTGATAAAACTGCAAAATAACATACTACATTCCAGGCTAAATTCATATTATCCGAACACAGACAATGTCAATTATCGAGAATTTTAATAATAATAAATAATACTATATCTAATTAAAGACAATTATTTATTTTTATTTTATTTAAAAAACTTTATCGTACGAATTTGGTACAAAAGCGGACTTAATGCCAAATTTAATAATACGCTTAAGAAATACGCTGAAGAAAATCCTTCAAAGATAATATAGTCTAAAAATAAAAATAAAGTATTCTAAACAAATACCTAATAAAAGATAATAAATAATCTATATTAATCATAAAATGAAAAACATGTGAAATATACGTAGTGGCCGAGTTGGTTAGACCTTGGACTTATAAACACTTAGGTCCCTGGTTCGAATCCCGGTGTGTACCAATGAGTTTTTAATTTAAAAAAAAATGTACATTTGTTTGACAACACCACTATAGTGCCTCGGAGAGCACGTTAAGCTGTCGTTCCCGGTTTCACTATCTGTGAAACTGTTTATAGATGGGTTATTAAGTCTATTCAAAACATCGCGACAAGCTAGGGGTGTAGACTCATACTTATGGATTAAAAATCTCTCCGCTGGGTACCCTGATTCCGTCTAGGCGGTCTCGGGCGTCGTAAGGCACTCGTGATGATATTTATTTATATTTTACTTTATAAAAGAACAATTATTATGTTTCCAAATCGGTAGTTTTATATTGCATAATCAGAAATCCTTAAATCTTTTAACTGGTCATACGTGTGGATCACTGTTTACATTCGTTCAGCCGGGTTCCACACGATGATTGAAGCACATGTGCGGTTAATCTGTGAAAAGACAAGAACATTTTCTTGTTTTCCATAACACTTTCCATACATATTGTAAAAACTTATGTAGATTAGACCTTCTAAGGCGCGATTTACCAGCCATTAATATCTACACACTAAAAAACTATACTGACCTTAAAAAATATACAGATTTTTTTAAAATAATCTTTTCAGCGAGGAACTACTGTACCAGTTGTTGGCAACCTCATCGACCTTCCAGAATGTGTGACAAAGGTTGAGGTTCCTGCAACTGAGTCCTCTGGTAAATCAGCGGATTTATCAACGCCACTCAGCGATCAACATCAGCTACAACTGCTACGTGAACGGCTGGAGCAGCAATCCCAGCAGACCCAAGCTGCTGTAGCGCAGCTTCTACTTCTTCGTAGCCAGCTGGCTGCTGAGCAGGCTGCGCGGTGTGAGGCTCAGGTAATCATTCAAATTATATATCTAACATCTTTACTGTGATACACAATTCACTTAGTAGAATCAGAACACGGTTACAAACCGTGACATTTAGGATTGCTCACGATCGGTTTCTCTATATATAATAGTTTTAAGTATTACTTAACTCTCTTACTATTACAAAATTATAACTATATATTCCTCGATCAGTTTTTGAGATATCAATTTGGTGACACAGATGACTAACGTATACAATCCTTTTAGAATCACTAACGGTCAGTTTCTTGAAATTTTATTTGCTTGGAACCGTCAAAATATTCTTTTTTCATATGCAGTTTGACAGTCCGAAGTATCAGCTAAGCATTAGCAATTTCTTAGCAACAACTATTATAAGATTTGATTGAACTATTTAATGTTGAAAAAGCTCGACCGTCTTCAAATCCCTCGCGCCGCTATATGTTCTGTATAATATACTAACAATAACGAAATAAAATATATTTTGATTTACCTGCATAATTTTCAATTTGGTAAATTCTATGCTATAAACTATCAAATAATACCTAAGTATTTTTCAATTTTTTAAATAGTAAGGTTCGTTCTAAGGACCAAAAAGCTTTGCTCTCAATAGGGTAAGAAGCGATCTTAGTGTCTATTAGGCCAATATAACCATATTGGGTTAATTTTTGTTCCTTAGCCAAATTAGGTAAAGTAAATAATTCGCATATAGACTCCATGCCTACCTTTCTGCATATCTCGAATACCAGACATTTGAATCCGGCAAAGTTGAGCCGTGTAGAGATAAAATTGTGGTAAAACGTATTTCTAAGTTTGTTTTAATTCTGAAAATCACCCGTGATGACATAAAAAGAAAACTGTTCTTCCTTTGTTATCGTAGTAAATTTATTTATTTTATTTGTCATCCTAGTAATATATACTATAACAGTCCATATGCTACTTTTATCATATTATATAGTATAACTATCTGGTTATCCAGTAGCCCCTTGTATTCCATAGCCACAGGACTAAGCATTATGTTGAGGAATTCCTAAAAGTAGTTTATTACGAAGGCTGATAGTCACTGCTGTTACCAATGCCTTATAATAAATTACAACTATTAAAATAAGTACATTAATATCACACTTTGTATGCAAGTTGGGAAATTATAGTAAAATATCAATTTAAAGATCAAATAAAACCTCGCATATAAAAAAACATTTCTTGACTATTTAAGGTTTGAGGTTTAAAGAACTTTATTTCCATAAGAACAAAACAAATATTCACTTAAATGGAAATTTTTACATAGTTAAATACGCCGACAACAGAAGGTACAACAAAAACAATTAAAGTTAAGAAAGAAAATGAATACTAGCTGTCGTCATTATACATACTGTTTCATAATTTATATGTGTTTTTTTTTCTCCCTATTCTACTCAGCATAGACTAACATTCTAAAAGTTATAACTACAGGTATCCACATACACTATAACTTAACTATTTTAATAATAGTGGGAGCGGTAATAGATACGTGGAGAATAGTGTTAATGATTCAGTCGGTCTGTTTGTGAACCCTTAATGACTAAACTGCTGAACCGAATAAATATATATATAAAAATAAAATTAAAAATGTGTGGCTTGAAAAATTTAATCTTCTGGCTAACTATGTTTAGTCTGTTTGACGATTTGTGACTGATTTTTATTATATAAATATTTCGACAATACATTACTGAAAACATTTTTTTTTTAAGTAGAGATATCTAAAATAACAAACTATGTGAATGGGCTTACTCACACTCCATACAATGAAATTTCAACAGAGTGACTTTTGGGCTCAACTGTCCACGGTTAGAATAAATTAAAGATTTTAACCTCATTATAACCTCAAACATTTTTTAGTGAAATTTGACAGAAGGTGATGACGTCACATATACGAATTCACCCTTAAACAATATGTCTTCTACCGTCCTCGAACATAATAAGCATCAGCTGAAAATCAGCGCTACAGCATAATCTATTGTAGCTTGTGCAGAGCTGATTACCTATTTGTCACCACCCAATCTGTTCATAGTTATAAGATATAATATAATAGTTTGTCAAACTTGAGTGTTGTTTGGTGTATAAATAAAGGTTTTCATTCTTTTTTCTTTAAAACTATTTAAAATCTGATTGATAATGCTTGGTGGTGGCCGAGTTGGTTAGACCTTGGACTTAAAAACACTTAGGTCCCTAGTTCGAATCCCGGTGTGTACCAATGAGTTTTTATGTACATTTGTTTGACAACACCACTATAGTGCCTCGGAGAGCATGTTAAGCTGTCGGTCCCGGTTTCGCTATACAAACTTTTGAAACTTTATAGATGGGTTATTGAGTCTATTCAAAACATCGCGACGAGCTAGCCACTTGTTCGGTGTAGACCCATACCATCGGCTACGACGAGGTGGAATTAAAACCCCTCCGTTGGGTACCCTGGGGCCGTCTAGGCGGTCTCGGGCGCCGTAAGGCACCCGTGATGATATGTATGTGTATGATAATGCTTAAAATAGTTAAGAGCAACGTATAAACGTTGTAAAGATATTATTCCAGAAAAAAAAGAATACTAATTTATGGAACGTATTTCCAAGATGGCGCTGATAGGATTATATAGTATTTGGTTGAGTAGAGAGGGTAGTGAACGCAGTGCAGGTGAGAGTTAAAAAGCCTTTAAACCTATTTCGCGGTCTTAACTCCGGGAACGCTGCAGTTCATTCCCCTACCTTTCAATTACGCGATGGACCCGGCACCCGCACGGAGAATCCATGGATAGCTAAGAACATTGTTTCTCATTATAAAGAAATTAGGAAAATACAATAGAGCTTCAGGAAAAATCTTAACAATTTCAGACACGCACTCACCAGTTATTGGCCCACAACAAAGAATTACTGGAGCATATTGCGGCGCTGGTCTCTCATCTTCAAGATCGCGAGCGTGGGTCTTCTGGGGCTACTTTAAATGCTCAGCATTTGACACTTCTCCCTCAGGTAATATACTGCTTTAATGATTTAGAATAGAGAGAAAAGCAATGAATTTTGTTTAGTTTTGTACAATAAGTATATAAATTTACATGTTAGACAATGGTGTAAAATTATTAATGTTTTCCACCTTCTTAAAAACAAATTAAATACATTGCTTTTCTATTTAGTTAAGTCATAATTTATATTATAATACAACAGATAGTACCAGAATTATTCCTCAGCCTTTACCTGATAAATAACATTCCAAAAACATTGCTTGAAATATTATAGATTGGACATAGGCCTTAGCAACACTATTGTTAATATTTGTAACTTCGACTAGATATCCAGTAGGTGCAGGTGCAGATACCTTAAGTCTGATTGCTAATGTTATAAAAATATAATACTAAAGTATTAGCAATAGTGTTAGTATATAAATAAATTCGATTGCATATCAAAGTTAAAATTTAACAAATTTAAACATGTAAACTTTGCGTTTGATATATAATTCATTTAATATAAGCCCAAACAAACCTATAATAATAAAAAACAAATATTTTTAAGCAAGAGTTTGGTAAAATGTTATTCATCAGTTCTTAGTTAAAGGGTCCCGTTTGCTAGGTTTTTGACGTATTTAAAGTTATAGTTTTTGTGTCTGTTCGAGTGATAAATGTTTGACACAGCTTTGCTTTTTAATTCCTTATCAACAACAATTTGTGTTTCAATATAGTATGTATTTAAAAACAGCAGGGCATATTTTAGACCTTCTACTTAAATGGCCAGTATCTGCAGTATAGTAATTAAATATTGGGTTTAATTGAGGAACTGATTTAGTGTCCACTCTGTTATAATTAAGAACTCGCACTAAGGCAGAATTAATAGTCGTTGCTTAGCCAAAGTCATTGCTTCCAACTGTAAAAACATATTAAAGAATATGTAGTTCGACAGTCTGAAGCAATGGCTAAGACTTAGGGGCGACTAATTATTCTGCCAAGACTTATGGCAACAAACTTAGTAGCAATAAGCCACGACGGCCCCTATTCCAGATAACTTGGCACAATGTTAATACCTAACCCGCGACAAAAACTTACAACTGTCAGAGGTAAAATTACTGTAAACGCAATAGTCATTACAAGATGAATAAAGTTCTTAAGTAGCACCTAAATGAATATCAGCTTTATAAGGTACAAGAATACAGTTTACATTAGTTTAGCTAATATAAATACAGCCAATCTTTGAAACACAATTTAATTGTCTTAACAAAATATATGTGTAATTTTTATAACCTTATTTTATATTACTTAAGAACACGATCATAATGACCCCTATGACTCCATAACCATAAAGACACCATACGTAGCTGACACTGGTTATAAAAAGTTAATTGAAGTCAAAGAACATTTCGTAAATGTTAGAAATCTAAAATATGCCCTGCTTTTCATCATATAACTTTTTTATTGCTATGCTTAATTCTGTAACAAATGTTACTGAATTTAATTCTCTATTTTATTTGTTAATTTAGAATACCGATTCACGAGAAATAAAAGCATTTTATGTAGTATTTTATTAAAAGTGAAAGTCAATAGTCGAAAGCATTTTCTGTTAGTCGATGTATAAATAATTTTTAAGTTTTTTACAATGTCTCATAATACTCCTGCAGGGTGATTACACGCACCAAAGTTAGCTCGCACCCCGGCGCCGATCGTTATGATGCATTTTTTCGAGATTTTGGTGCGAGCGTACTTAGTGCGCATTATCACCCTTCTGCATGTTTGTATTGTTTTCGATGTACCTATTTTATTTCCTTATTAGTATTATTTATAGAAGTAGGTACTTCCACGATTCTAAGCAAGTACCGCAATTCCAATTCTGACCAATAAATCAATATAATATATCTTCTTATAATTAATGAAAAAGTGCCAAAAAGCTTATCCTAAGAGTTTTTGGATCTTGTTTATTTATTTCCTTCTCAAAATCTTTTATTTTTTCGGTAATTATAAAATTTTTCGTCCTATATTCGGCTAAATTAACTACTATAGCAAATTTATTATAACAAGCGGTCCCCAAACTTTAGAGAAGAGGTGGATTTAAAATTTTAGTTTTTCTGTATTTTTATAAATCAAAGATAAAAAAATATGATAAGGACAGTAAGTTGAAAGTGTGCACTTTACTAGGTAAGCTCACTATGAACTGTAGGTACAATAAGCAAATTATAATAAAATATGCTTATTCAGTTTCCCAGAAGCAGCAAGTGTTAATTATGTAACTCTTTTATATATAGGTCATGTAAGATCAGCCGCGTGCATAGGTGTTTTAGGCAGGGTAGACAAAAACATACTATAAAAAAAAACACTTACCAAAATTTACTGCATTATTTCAGGAAAAATGATGCTGAATTTAGCCACCTCTCATATCCTCAAAATGACTGATTAAAAATATTTGAATATATCATTTTGCGGATACTCGAAGCGGCCCATAAAGGAGCCTGAAGTATCCAATTTACACAATAGGTAGTATAATATACGGCAATCCAATATTTATACAGTAAAATAGCCAATAAAGCATTTCGTCCGTTAACTTCGATTTCACATATTTGGCAAACTAAGTTAAGAGCTTGGAAGCAATTAAAGGTGACGAACTTAAAAGGACAAATTGGTATTCCAAACCTTTCCAATACGTTGGAAACCCAAAATTTAACATAAGGAAAGGGATTTCAGCCTTTAAGGTTGCAACGCCCAGTCCGCAATGCCTAGATTTCAGTCTGAAAATTATCATGTCAAAATATTGTTAGTCTCAATCCAAAAACTCCAGCAATCCAAAGTCTGCAGAAATCACTCTGCTTGGATCGAACTTCTAGCTACATTAGACAGGGTTAGGCAAGGGCGTAGCCAGGATTTTGTATAGGGGGTGGCAGACTTAGTTTCTGAGGTCTTATAAAAGCGTCGCAAGCTATGAAGCTCGTCAGAATTACAGTTTACCAGCGAACGACTGCTCTTTTAAGGGGGGCAGCTGCCCCTCCCTGCCCGTACCTAGCTACGCCCATGGGGTTAGGTGCTTAGTTTAGAACTTGTTAATGCTTCTATACAAAGATCATCGTACTAGTAATTTACCAAGATTCTCAGATCTAACATTGAACGAATATCCACGAACGGACTAGAATATATGGAACGTTGGTATTCAGTTCATAGAAAATCATGAAATCAGAGGGTTTCTCTCGCTATAAAATTAGTTCATATCGCCTGTCATCTGAGTGAATGAGTGTTGATACGAGACTCGCAACACCTTCCACTACTTGTGGTGCTGGGCACACAAGTTGACGTTACCGCCGCGAAGGGGCGATTCAAAACTGAGACAAAGATTTACTAAACAGCTTTTGTCTTGCTAGTCCCATAAACTCGCCGGACGAAGTAGAAGCGACCGTAACTCGCTTCACAGAATGCTTGCACGCTAAGGCAACACGTGAGCTGCCTCCGAATACTGGCCTAAAGCGGGAAACCCTCCCAAACGCTCCGACGCTACAGGTTAAAAGGCGTCTCCAGAGACGCTGGGCGGACTTTCGAGACCCTACCACCAAACGCGCAAGAAAGAGCTTGCGGCGGAGATTTCGGGAAAAGCCGTGGGAGGATTACATTGACTCCGTTGGTGAGGACAGTATATTAGGGGCCCTGTACCGACTCACCAGGAGACTAACCCGAACGCCCGAAGCCATCCATCCGTTGCTCGATGACGCGAGAAACCGCCACTACGCCCCCCAAGCTACAGCTAACATACTTGGCAGACATCTGGAGGGGCAATTCAAATCTTCCCCCGTCGTCGACCAGGATTTTAACGGGATACAGAGGATAAAGTGCGGAATCCTTGTGTGATATAAATAAGGGCCCCCTACCGGGGAACTTTTTAATTTCGCCGGCTGAGATGGAGCGAGTCGCGCTCCACCTTAAGCACAAAAAGGCCCCTGGTCCAGATGGGGAAACCAATCCTCAATTAACGCAGCTCCCTCACAGAGCCATAGTCGCATTCACCCGGCTCTACAATGGAATACTCCGTACAGGTCATTTCCCCAGCGCATGGAAGCAGGGGTAAGTCATAATGATCCCCAAGCCCGGCAAAGACTAACATCTGCCGGGCAGCTACCGTCCGATTACCCTGCTTCCGCATCCGGCGAAGCTGTTCGAGAGATTATTCTACCGGAGACCGAAAGTTTCCGCGAGGACCTTACAACTGGACAACACTCCAGCTCACCCGGAGTATAGAGGCATAAAGTGCCTTTCGCCCGCAATTTATGCTCTGTTTACTAACGACATCCCTACTCTCTCGGATTCCCTCCTCCCGGGAGATCAGGACGTAACTCTTGCGCTGTTCACGGATGACAGCGCCTACCTCTACTCGTCCAAAAGTCCTAGGCTCGTCGCCGCGAAAATACAAAGGATGCTGGATATCATCCCTTCTTGGCTTGACAAGTGGCGGCTGTCCATCAACGTGAATAAAACAGCAGCCCTTATGACGATACGCCGCCCATGCCCACCACCACTAAAACGCCGGGGACAGAAGGTCCGATGGACCGACACTGTAAAATACCTGGGGTGCATCATTGACCGGTCCCTTCGCATGGGCGCTATGGGCGAGCATTTGAGCCATCAAACCAAAGCTCGGTCTATGCTCCGGCCGGTTCTTAGATCATCCCTTCCGCTCCGGGTAAAAGTGTTGGTCTACAAGACCTTCATACATTCCCGGTTCACCTACGCAGCCCAAGCGTGGCATCATCTCTTGTCAGCCACGAACAAGACACGGATTCAGCGTCTGCAGAATGTGTCTCTGCGAATGGCGTCCGGCGCTCCGTGGTTTGTACTCCAATCAGCGGCGACCTGAAGGTTGAATCAGTGGAAGTGTTTGTTGAACGTCTCGCTCGACGTATGTTTGACCACGGACCCCACGATCACCTTCATGGAGTCGCACCGCTGCACGCACGGCCACCGGAGGGAAAGCCATTGCCGAGAGAAGTTTGCAGGGCGACTGCAGGCGCGCTGGACTCGCCTGCAGTTGCCCGCCGTGATCCTGTACCTTGCAGCGGGGGGAATATTCTCGGAATCAACCGGAATACAACTCCACAGAAAGGGGTTTGAGTCCTCTTGATTTGAATGAGTGTCTGCCGAAACATGCGAATGTCGGCCACAAAGACAATCTGATTTTGGTGAAAGTCTATTAGATTATCCTAAATATCACAGAGCTTCGGAACAATATGTAGTATGCAGCAATTGATTTTTGATGGCTCAGCTATTATGACTTCGGGAGTCATAATAGCTGAGCCATCAAAAATCAATATGTTCTTACCATGCGCCTTGAAAACTGCACGGTGGAGAATGAAATAATGTTGTGCTGACCGGCAGTCCAAGTTTAAGACTGTCGTGTGTCCTAAATTCTCACATTCCTACATAAATTTAATGTTAATCGAATTATAACTTAAAATAAAGTTAAATATAATAAATTAAAATATTTTAGTCCTTGTTGTTCTGCACTCACTTCATAAATCAACTTGAAATACTTATTTTTATTTATTTAAAAACTTTATTGCACAAATTTAGTACAAAGGCGGACTTAATGCCGCTAGGCATTCTCTACCAGTCAAACCTTTGGGACAAATTAAGCAGTAAGTAGGTACTTACAAATTATTATCATATGATTACTTATTTTTTACAATAGTTTTAAATATTATTTTTATAATAATATTTAGTAGGAGACAATTGACCCTCCTTTTCATACAAGACGCTAACATCTCTATCCATTACAATAAATCATCAAGTAAATATAACCAGAATTTCTCGAGATATACATCCGCGCGGACAATATACTATAGATACTACGGTTTTGTTTTCTGTATTATAAACTATTTATAATACAGAAAACAAAATCACGCTAGTTTATTAGCTCACTTTGTTATATACTTGTAAATTCTACTCATGATTGTTATATCATTTTTATTATTTTGTTGTGTTTAGTAATAATAAATTTGTGTTTGTAAATGTTTATAAAAATAGTAAAGAATGTTGTGTAAATTTAGTAATTTTGTAAAGTGAAAAATATCTTAAATCAATAAAAAATATTAATGATTTTTAATGACTGCCATATGATAACAGCTCTACTAAATTGATGCATCCTTTATTTTTGATGTTTTTTAATAGTGAAACCTCGCATGTTAGTTTTGCTTGTGATTGTATTTCCAATAATTTGTGACAAGGTAAGTAATTTGCAAAAGTATTGTATATTATTTTGGAATGCATTTTGTTTTCTACTTAACTTTACTCTCATTCAATTATTTTCATTATATACTATTTTTACAGATACTTCATTCAAATGTTCCGATAAAGAAAGAAGATGAAAAATCTGCAGCTGCCAAAGACCTCTCTCCCGAGGAAGACGGTTTCCTCGAGATCATGCGGCGAAGCAAAATCGCTACACAGAATATAGCCAACAACAACATCATCGTTGAGTGCCCTACTCTCCCAAAGGACGATGCTCCCAAACAGGTCTCATTCGGAGGCATGACAAACAGTCAGATACAAAACTACCTGACAACTAAATTCGACAACTTGGAAATAAAATCTGAAGACAAGAAGGAGGAAAAAAAGTCGTCCGCGGACAACAAACAACAGTTTGTGGGGAAGAAATCAAAGTCAGACATCAAGCTGAACTTCACTAACCGCAACTTGCCAGATAACCCCTTTGATAATGAAGCATTCGAATTCAGTCTTAAAGATTTGGAAAGCCAACACTCGATGTTGAGTTTGAGCAGCAGTGATAGTTCCCACGACTCGAGCGATTCGGAGGATGCCGTGTCTTTTATAAAGCCTCTGTCCCATAACGGCACTTTGGCTGCGACAGATGAAGACGGGAAAGTGAGGCTGATCGTGCCCGTGAGCCCTTCAAACAGTGCCACTCACGTTGTTCAGGTCCATGCGCCAGCTCAAGATGCTTCGGGAAATACCCTGAAGGTACCTGACGACCGTACCGAACCTACTACTAGCCAGGGAGCCATAACTCGTACTACCAGTGAAAGAGTTCCTAACAGGAGCGAAATGATGGAAGCGATGAGATCACAATGGACCAGGCACACAACTAAGTAAACGGTTTAAGTAGGTGTCCAGTAAAATTTGTCAGTATATTATTTTCATCTTTAAGACAATTTAAATTTACTGTAAAAAACTTGAATCTTATTAATATTTTCAATAATTTAACCAAATATGCAAAAGACCAAACGACATAGCCTTAGTCCTATGGTATAGGAATCGGTCCTTTGGGTGGAATGCCATACACGGACACTTCTATCAGCTTAGTCCATTTTTTCTGCCGCAGCTCTTAAAGCCCAGAATATGAAACATAACAATATTCCATTTTACCAAGACCACATTTCAAAACACCAAAATGTTGGTCTTTGCAGTGGAAACTTTAGGCTTTTAGTCACCTGATGCACTGGCATTTTCTCAATTATTGGGAAAATTTCTAAATGTTCTCTGAGAAATAGCAAGGTGATGAAGGTAACTCAAGATTAGCCTATATTTTTCAACGTATAAGCTCGAAATACCAAGAGGTAATAAGGCCAGTTCTTGGCAACAGAGGTAACTAATGAAATATTTCATTGATTTTTTTTATTATTTTTTTATTTGTTTATTAAATAAAACTAATACTCCGTGTTGCCATAATGATGAACCAATTTAGTTATTTTTTTCCGTAACTAAAAGAGATTAGGTAACTTAAAAGTATACTTTTTTATTTCGCTAAAGGTAGGTACCATTATAACATCTCTACTACACAAATAAATATAACAGGCAAACACAGATTTATAGGAAGCTGGCAAACAATCAAATATGTCCAAATTGTTCTTAATTTGATCCTAGATAATCGTACACTGGATGACATTCGGCCGCATTCGATCCCGTTTCAATTAAGTGGACTTGAACTGACAGCAATATGCCATACCTAGGGAATTTGGTTGAATTATCCGAACTATTAATAGGATGGTTTCTAAAAGAAGTATGCGTAAAGAAGTATGATTTAAAAGAAACAAAATTTAGCTTTATATAATATTTATTGACAATTTTACTGGACCCCGTTGCCTATGATAACTAAAGTGCGCTTCAATTGCTTGTGGCTCCAAATTATCAACTTAACTATATATCAGCTTACGGCTATTCTCAATATTCAATATCTTATCTGCTATCAATATTAAATATTTTCTATAATATATTATTTGTCTAGTAAACATTCGAGTATTTAAAAATTTAGGCACGGGGTTTTTAGCTATCCAGTGCAGTTGTTAATTTGCATAATGTATTCGCGATTTGATAGCAACCATAGAGAAAATCCTAACTGATATTTTCCAACAAAAACGTAATTTATTGTGAATGCCCTTTATAAAATTTATTTATTTCAAATTAATTTTATAAAGGGCTTTTTCCATTTATGTTTTTAGATTATATAATTATACAATTATTATGTAAAGTAGAAGGGTATTTTAATAGGTAGTAGTTAATTAATTTAAATATTAATATATGTATATATATATATAAGTACTTTTTAAATAATTATTTTAATGAGATTGACTAAGTCAGTCTTAAGGGAAGGAAAACGGGGTGCCAAAGAAGGTAAAAAAGGACTTTGATTAGTAGGTAGGTACTTAATTATACACTACTCTGATATCGATTTGATTACATATCGAATTTTTAAATGAATTCAATTTAAAAACAGACATATTAATTACATATCTGTCCATATCAACTCGTATAATTAATTTGTACAACAAAACATTTAACTTGTGCTGGAATCAAAAACACATAACACCTAACTTAAAAAAACTCTTATACGCATTAGCGCAATCATTTTCGTTAAATTTAATTGACTAATTTATTTAAATTTCATAGTAATATATTGCGAAAGTAATTATGTGTTATTTAATTGTACTTAATACAAAAATATTCAATATTAAAAAATAATGGTACATAAGGCACCCATGAAGGTTTTTTTGTGTATATTTGTTTATATAATTATTATGTTAATATCTATTCATTATTATATTAATAGACGTTAATAGACATTACTTTTTCGTA
Organism: Monopis laevigella; assembly: GCA_947458855.1. Classification (NCBI taxonomy): domain Eukaryota; kingdom Metazoa; phylum Arthropoda; class Insecta; order Lepidoptera; family Tineidae; genus Monopis; species Monopis laevigella. Next base: position 10,841,463 of record OX381576.1, on the reverse strand, counting down.
GTTTTCAATACCAATATTAGGTACATAAAAACGTGCAATTTTTCTTAGAGTTATATACGTATAAGTAATTAAATGTAGTTACAATTTTATGGACAATTTCGTAGCGCTGAATAATTACAGAAGTGTTTTCGTAATAGCGATCAAAATTATATTTAACTTTAACATCATTTAACTATCTTTATGAATTACGAACGAGGTTGTAATGGCACCTGCGATATGGATGAACGTCCATTTAAAAGCCATAATTACAGCACCATTTAAAACACAAAGTTAGTTAAACGATATTAAAGCGATATTCTCAATTATTCTGGTAGGTAAGTAGTTTAAATTTTTGATATAGTTATGGTTTATAATAGTTTCATTGATATATCAATACATGTATTAATATTACGTTGCTTATAAATGTTTCTACGATTTACAATTTTAAAATGTATCTTTAACTTAAATGTTTATTATAGACTATCAGTAGGTTTGTTGATATTGCTTTAAATGAAATTGTTGTTAATGCTAAATTTAAAATGGTTTAAATCTAGGATATACATACCTATGGAATTTATTATTGTGCTCCTTTAGTATTTTCTGTAAATTTCACTGAATAGCAGAGTTACATCTTTTTTGCTTAACAATAGCACTATTTTAAAAAACATTAATGTTAATAGTATAGTAGCAAATAGTAACTATTCATCAATTTTAAAGTAGGCATATTTTCTTTCAGCCGCACTTTCAGTGATTAATTAAATCAAATCGAATAGTTCCTTTAAACGTATATACACTTATTCTGAGTTGAGTATAAAACACAACATAATTAAACTATTCTTAAAGGAAGTAGAGTTAATCCTTATTCAAAAGTGTGTCTGTGAAAGATTTTGATGTTTGAATGTTTAAAAAAAATACAACCGCTTTTAATAAACAGTTATATGTATTGTTGTTTAACAACTGTAATAGTGAATATATTTCTAATAGTTGTAAGGCAATTCTAGTCGGACTAAAGATAAAACCAATGTATCTGGTCAGTTATAGAATAGTTGGTAATAAATGTTATGTTGTTATGAATGCATTTAAAATGTTTTTAGATAATTTTATTGTAGTAAGTTTTGGCTTTATCTGTTCCATATATTCGACTATTAGTACCTATCTGTACCTACTTAATGTTAAAAATAATGTAATTTGTAGAGCAGATTTTTCTTCACTGATTGTGTAATAAGCACTTATGGATGTCTATACCTACTTAGTGTTATAAATCTAAATGTTTAAAAATATAATGGATTTCAAATAAGAATATCTGCACTACTGAAGCTTTAGTTATTCCATTGTAATCCCAATAAAAATATATCAGGTCAAAAAACTCGTTTTCTTCATCCTGCTTGACTGCCTAAATAGACAGGCGATTGACCGCCTGGGCAAAGGATCTGCGTGGGAAACCTGTTGCCGATACATGAACTACAAGTTATCGAAATATTTTGTTGTATAAAAGTCAAGGAATTTATACAAATCATTCATTCGAATCTCAAGATTCGAATATTAAAATTTAATTGGGGTTGAAAGGGGGGGATTTTTTTTCTAGCGAAGTTGATATCTCGACAATGGATGACTTGAAACTGTCAGACTTGTGGTATATCGACTCTTCATAGAAAATTAATTAATAGGTGTTCCACCATTTTTGAAAATTTCATTTAGGAACAGGGAGAGGGGAAAAAAAGAAGGGTGATTTTTCTAACTGTGTCATATCTTAGGAACGACAGATGCTACAACTGTAAAACTTAATATGTAGACTCTACTTTTACCCAATACGTGTTTTACTATTTTTGAAAAAATAATTATATGGGGCAAAATATAAATGGTGATTTTTTAGTAATATAACAGGAACCATGAAACTTTGTAATACGCTTCTTATAAAACTAAGCGTTACGTGCATCTATTACTATTTTCCAAAATTTCATTAGGTGAAGGTGGAGGAAGACGGGTATTACGGGAACAATGACACTTTTTAATAATATCTGCCTATAATTCTATCAATTTCAATAGACGAAAGAGGGCAAATAAATTAACAAAGTCCTGTTTTTTGTACAAATAATGACGGGTAGTGCCGGGCCAACAAAAGCTAGTCTATCATACAAAATCTACCTGAATTAGAATAATTATGAGCGATGCTAGATCCAATTAGAATCAATTTAATGAATGATATGATAAAATGTTACTTTCTTTGATTGCACCAAATTAAATAGTAATAAATATAGCACTCACTTCAAATTTTAACATATTTTTATATTTTAATAAAAAAGTGGTATTAAAAGTAATAATAATAAGTATATATCTTTATATATTATATATATATCTTTCCCGCGTGGAATGGTGGCATGAATACTGGCCGTATTTTCCCGCTGGATGGCAATGACAATTCTTTGCGCGAGAAATGAGGCATGTCATCAGAGCAGTTTTAGTATCCAAATATAAGTTACAGATGAATCGACAGGAAGAGCGATTTCTCAAAATTTCATTTCATACGAACATTCGAAATGTTTCATCTCTCTCTACCCAACCAAAGAGACTATGTTCTTTGCTATCCATGTATTCTCCGCCTGAATTCTCCGTTGGGAGTCATGAACTGCAGTGTTCCCGGACATGAACCAGGAATATTTAGTCAGCGGCGGAGAACTCTGATTTTGTAAAAGGCCTGTAAACTTACTTACCAGTCATAAAAAATAAAGACGATAGAAAGAAGTAAAGAAATATATTTATTTGCTACATAACACAAAAAAAAATAAAAGAATATACAAAGTAAGGAACAAGTTATTGTACCTACATACACCAGGGAAATAGTGCGAAATTTAGATATATATTATTGCGATGTAGTGGCAAAAGGTCTGTTAGCTCAGTATAGACTAAGGGGCTTAGCAATACCACATCGATATACAACTACTGTCGATAAAATGAAGTTTATGAATGAACAAAATTCATAAAGTCGATATGTACTGATTTTGTCGATTTATCGAGCCTATTGCTGCTGTTGTGCTAAGACCCTAAGTATTATAATTATAACCCACAGGAGTGCTGATTTTAACCTGATTCAAAATTTATTGAAAAAGTCTCATGTGATTTCCCGTATAACCATGAAGGTAAAAACCGTGCCCGTCCGCGCGCGCGGGGCACGTTTTTTTAGCTTCATGCGTATAACCAAAAACGCAATAAAAGTATAAACTACCTAATCTAATACATATCATTATAATTTTATTGCTTAACACAAAGGTCTCTAATGTCGTTTGTGCTTTATCATACAGTCAGCATTCTATCACACGCATAATATTTTTTGTTGCTAAATAAAAGAGAAAAAACCTTCTATAACTAAAGTGTTCTTGAAGGACTCAATAAGTTTTTATGAATAAGGGCATAAAAATATAAAAACAAACTATTCACATATGGAAGATCATTAAGTAAATAATATACCATAAAACTTTATATAATGCCTTTATTATATTTTTAATATTAATTAAACCGCCCAACACAACGCAGTACTATCGCAATAATGAAGTGCCATGTCCCGCGCCGCCAGATAGTTCCGTACGCCACCGCTGCTTAGCCTCGCTAGGGATGCACCATCCAAAAATTGTCTGTTACAGTCGGCCATCCTGCAATAATTAATGGCCTCATTAATTCAACTCTTAAACAGATCAATGAGATCCTGATGATCGGTGATTTCACCATCACTGTCAGTCTACTCTTGATCATCATCGCCAGCTACTGTACTCATATAACGCCTTAATGAGTCCACAGCCGCTACAGCCTGATTTTTTTTATATCCTCGCACACCTTTGACAGTTCTTATTACATATATATCATTATATGTTCTCATTACCTTACCTATGCAATAGGGACCGTCATACCTGTTATTCATATTTTTGCCACAAAACTAAGTCTCCGATCTTAAAAGATACGCCAGCATTTGCAACTTTTCGCCTTCGATCGAACACACCTTTAATTTTACGCCTCGCCTTTGCCAGGTTGGTACTCGCCTTACCACGCCTTTTGAGATGAGCTGATTTAATATCGCCACATGTCTCGCCTTCAGATCCGGGTGAATTCGCCTGTTGTACAGCACCCGACAGTTCCGCATTTACACCAACATTGTGAGCGAACATCAGCTGAACTGCAGAACACCCAGTACTTTGGCTGTTGGTATGATTCATCCCCCATATTATATCAAACAAAGCATCATCCTAATCAACCTCCGCACGAGCACTCGTTGCTAATGCACTCAGGATGGTACGGTTCAACCTGACCATTCGCCCTTAGGATTGCAATAGCATTTAACACGTGTTTCACCCTTTCTCTGCCATGAGATCAGCAAACGCCTTGCTGGTAAACGCCAACCCGCGGTCAGAAATAATTTGCCTGGGGTACCCGAATTCGCCAAATACCTCTCTAAGCTTCTGTATCGCCTCTGAAGATCTTAGAGTTCTAGTAGGTTTCGCCAGAGTATACTTAGTAAATGCATCTACCGCCATGAGTAAATACTGATTGCCACGCCTACTCTTACAAAATGGCCCTAAGTGATCTATGTCTACTGTATGAAAAGGTATAGCCTTCTCAATAGGATGCAACAATCCTATTGCCTTGCCACATTCGCCTTTATTATATGCACAGTTTAAACACGCCATTATGTACTTTTTTAAAAACGCCCCATCCTAGGAAACCAATAAGTTTGCTTGACCAAACTTAAACACCTGTCAAACCCAGTATGCCCAATATCATTATGATGCTTCCGTAATAAGCTGAACTTCGCCATAGACGGCACATACAATCTATCGCCTAAAAGGGTTTTTCTATATAAACGCCCTTGCACCACCTTATACACAGAAGTCACACCTTTTATCTGCTGTACCAATCACTAAATTTCTCACTAACTTTTGTGCCTTATCATCTTGTAATTGCACAGTCAAAAACCAATCTGCCTCGGTCATACTGATCACATTCACCATTATTGGATTTCGGCTAAGTGCATTAACATGTTGCATCTTTGAACCTGCTCGATATAGTATAGTACACCCGGAAACGTTTAACTGACTCAACAATGGTTTTCCAACTCATAGCTGTGCCACTGTTGCTCTGCTATCGCCGTTGACCTACTATAATACATAACAGGTTTCAAATCACCATTTGGCTGTTTTTGTAACAAAATGCCAGCCACGCCTAATTTACTAGCGTCTGTATGCAGTTCAGTTTTCGCCTTACTGTTATACAAACACAAAACAGGTCAATCCAACGCCCTCTTAAGACACTCAAACTCCTTTTGTTCCTTTTCGCTCCACTGCCATCCAACACTATTCTTAGTAAGATTTGTTAATGGTCTCACGTTACAGCAAAGTCATACTGTCTAACGCCATGGACATTTGAGGTGTATGTACCTATACATATATAAGTATAGGTACAGTTGGAAATAAACCTTTGAATACAGTGCACGTAGTTTCATTATTAACCTACATACCTACCATGGTATTGGGAAGCCTTTGTGATGCACACCTCTCCATGAGCCCCACCTTGTCGTGATAATAATGTGTCATTGTCTCACCCTGCGCCTTGGTGCGAGACAACATTTCCCTGAGCAGTTGAGCATAATCATGCTCCCTAGGGAACGCCTGCATGACCGAATTACGCCATTCAGTCCAGGTCTTGTCGTTGTTGTCAAACGTGTTATACCAGGCCCTTGCACCGCCTTGCAATTTGGCCTGCATGAAATACGCCCCCTCATATTCAGACCAACCATGAATAGAGCCCAACTGGTTAACAAACTAAGCTCTAGGCTTGTACTATGTGTGCCAGAAACAACGATATACTATATACTATATTTTATAAGCACCCAGACCATGGACAAACTGTACAGAAAAATGTTCTATTATTTTTTTTGCCATGAGTGGGAATCAAACTTACGACATCCGGATACAACGCCAAAGGCACAATGACTAGTCTACGGAGGCGGTCAATGTTGCCAAGGATCAAGATTATAAGGCAGACCAGATTGTTCGACTACTGATCTAAACATCTTGAGATATCCGTTTAATTACAAAACATGTGGCTTGCAAATACAAAGGAAAGAATTAAATCTAAATAAGGTTCTGTACCCCCGCCGATTCGACTAATAGTATTAAAATGACCTGTCGCTTTGCTTGGTTTGACTTTATTGGAAGAAACTTATCGGTAAGGTGCATTTATATGCAAGTGTTGTTTTTATCGATCTGAGACGGTTAAATTTAATTGTATTGGGCCGCCTCGCTTCGCTCTATCTGGACCGAGATGTGCTAAGCATATATTAAAGGTTTTTTTTATTTAATTTTCAGTTATCATCATCAGCAAAGATTGATCGATGGTTCTCAATGCTACAGACGACAAACGTCGCATTGTCCCGTCCGGAAAGTGGTTTCATTTCCGGAAAAGAAGATGCGGATATCGCAACACTTACTGAAGCTAGAAAACTTCTGCAGGCCGGTGCCAAAAAGAAACGTCGACTTTTACCTTTTAGGTTCATTCGCAGAAAGGTCCTCGTCAATAAACATACCCTATTATAATTTTTAACTAACATTGCAGTTGGATAGAGCTAAATGAATTCGGGGGCTAACCATAATATAATGCAAGATATAATGCGTGTTTAATAATTATAGATATTAATTGTGAAACAATTGTAGCGTATCTAATATATGTAAATTAACGTACGTGCCAATGTATGCAATCGGAAATATCGACATTAGATTTTATTAATAATACTAAACTAGCTATTTTCCCGATTTCATTTAGCTCAATCTCCATATCTAGCTATCTAAAGGACGAAAGAGGAAGAATTACGTACGCAATAGAAAAATACATTCGGACGGTGATTATATCTGTGATTCGCGCAGTATTAAACAATTTCCCCGCTCGAAATTAGAATTCCTTTTACAATGGGATTTTCGGGTGAGACACATAAGTACTTTAGGGTCAACGTACGTAATTCTATCTCTTTTACGTCCGTCGTAGGTTTTACTATATTAATAGTATACCTTAATTAAACAGACTGGCTATTCTAATAAAATTTTACTTTGAGTAGGTACGTAATACGTTACTCATGTAAAATAATATAGGTAACCATATATAAATGTTATTATAATTAAAATAATTATAAATTAAATTAACATATTCATCAAATCTGTCATGTGGCATGGCACCTAAGATGCTGATGGCATTTACTTTTGTTATTGGTGGAAATACACATCAGCCTTCGAGTGACCAGTAGCGTCGATTAGGAGTTTAACGATTTGTAAAAGCCCTAACGCCAGAACTTCATAAAATAAGTGCTTCGATCGGGAAAGATAAAAAAATATAAATATATATATATATTTTTTTTCATGTTTATTGACTTTCAGAGTAGATATAGCAGATTTAAGATTGATGGTGCATACATGTGTTGCAACCCAGACCATAGCTTTGCCAGACCTTGCTGTAATATTATAATGGATTATCGTAGGATCAGAGTAATCTCAGCATGTCTATAGAATCGCCCGATACTTTTTACGTACGATAATAATCCATGGAGTTCATCCAAATTAATGCTACTACCACAATGAGGTGCACATTAAATTTATGCAAATGAATTATGTACGCTTATCGGCTAGGTAAAATAAACGTTTTTACAGTAAATATTTCTATAATCTTCGGTGACGTGAGGGAGGTAGGTGGGAGGAAGGCCTATATAACTTCGCTAGACCGACCGACCAGACTCATTACTGCCCATACAGGTGCAAATACCATCAAGTGACCAAGTCATGTTTCGGATTTTCCGGAGACTACTGCATCAACTTCTTGTCGAGGTATAGTAGTCTCCTTTCATGTTGCGGTTGGGAAACAGTAGATTGATTTTACGATAAAGCAACAAGGCTATAAAAAAATGTATCATGGGCTTTGTAGGTCTGCTAAAAATACATTTATACCTTAAGCTACAGATTAACATGTTTGTATGGGCACAACGAACTGTTAACGTTACTAAGGATTATAAGAATTGGCCATTAATAAGGAGCATGGGAGTTTTTGCCATTTTGTTGACTGTACTTTACTTGCACTAGTTTTAAGTACCTACAGTAGTAGATTCTGTCTGAGCACACCTTCCATATTGATTCTAGGCCATAAAAAGCTATCCTAATTTACATTAAATCTTAATTAACAATATATAAATTCTTGTAAGGCTATTTTTGTAAGTGAAAGCTATGTAGTATCCAACGTATTACAAAATACCCCGTAAAACCGAATGGTTATATGGGGCCTTATAACGAGTCCATATTTAAGAACCGTAGTAATGCTGTATAACATACCTCAAAAAAAATATAATAAAAAATTCACTGATGTGAAACCCCTATTTCAGTCAAATTAAAGAGTAAACTACGCAGAATGTACCTATATTTCTACCTAATTCGCGGAACCACAAAAAAAATCTTAACCTAACGAAACAACCTAAACGAACACTTACTTTTTCATAATAAACGTCAAATTTACAGAAACGGCTCAAAGTGTGTGTTGTTTTGCCTTGCTCAATACAACCTCGCTCGTCGGTATTGATGCGAAAACCGATCTAACACGCTGTTCCATCTCGGCAACCGTCGGGAAATCGGAGAAATACACTCTGTCCTTCACATAACCCCATAAAAAGAAGTCCAAGGGTGTGAGGTCCGGAGAACGAGCAGGCCATAGCACCGGTCCACCGCGGCCGATTCATCCTCGCGGAAAGCGAACGTTAAGCGCTTATATATGGATCAAAGCATGTTCTCGTACTTTTCTAGCAAAATGTGCCGGAGCTCCATCATGCTGAAACATCAAGTTTCTTTGGTTCTCAAAGTAATCCCAGTCAGCCACAGCAAATTCGTCAGTCGTCTCTTTAAATTCCGTTTGTTAAAACGTAAGATAGTTGCTACCGTTCAGACGTGATGGCATAATGACGGGACCGATGACATGGCCGTCATAAACGCCAGCCCACACATTCAGCCGGCACTGGTGTTGGAATCTACCCTGCCGTGAAGCATGTGGATTCTCGCGAGCCCAAACGTGATCGTATGCATATTTGAAAGTCCTGACCTCGTGAATGATGCCTCGTCCGTCCAAAGTAACTTTACGTAATTAGGGTTTTCCTCTAACTGCCTGAGCTACCACTCGCAGAAGTTCCTCCTGGGTGCAAAATCGGAGGGTATCAGCTCCTGTGTACGGCGATAGTGATAAGGGTGACGATTGTCGTCACTAAAAATCCGCCAAACTGCAACATGGTTTATACCGAATCTTGTTCCGGCTCGCCTCGTACTTGTGGTCGGCTCTTCTTCGTGCTCTAACACTAATTCAGCCTGCCTGGCGTCGACTGTGCTTGGACGTCAACTTCCAATAGGCCGATGAAAAAAAGAGCCGGTGGAATGACATGTTCAGAAAACTTTGGTCCGAAGGCAGCCGTCGCAGTTCGCGAGCACGATTCTAATTGCTATCTTCATGGCCTACGCATAACATCATATCTAATAATATTCCCAGTTAGAAAGCATCGTTATTTTGCAAAAAATATGTTGGAAAAAAACTCGAAACAGTTGTAGGATATCGATGACATCCTTGTATTAAGGTAGCAAACATTTATGAATGAAAAATATAAAAACTTTTAAAGTAGCCAATTATTAGGTAAAATAGGTACTTAAAATAGGCCTTTCTGTTAAATATTCTTGGTTCCCTGACATGACAGCTTACTAGGGTTGATAATATTTTTGGCTTAGATAATTAATTATATTTTTTATATTTATGGTATTTTGTAACACGTTGTATATTAGAGGATTTCTAAACGTTTATATTTATGATATTATCAGTATTTATTAGTAATAGTTCAGATAAAAAAAAATCATGGCGACAAGCCCGAGCACATTAAATGAAAATAATCCTAAATAGAGTTAGGACCACCATTCAAGTCCTGCGAATAAAACTGGAACTAAAAATGTGTCTTGTAGTTTAATAGAAGTGTGCAGATTCACGGCCCTAAGTGGTGGTTCCGACTCTATAACGTATTTTGTTTTTGTTTAAATTAAAAAAAAATTAACTTGTAAGAAAAAAATTCTAACTTGTTATAAAATGTAGCAAAAAGATTAGAATTATTAGCAATTTAAATAACTTTATTAATATTATCTAAAAATACAAAGAAGGACCTACATGATATACTATTAAATAAAATAAATAGAAATATAAGTATTTTATAATAAAAAAACTAGTTATAAAGACCGAAAAGACTTTTAGTACAATAAAAACTTATTGTTAGGGTGTTGTGGAAAGTATTTAATAAGCTTAATTAGCCAATTTTAATTTTTATTTGAAAATAAAACTCATCTTAGTAAGTACCTATTAAATAAAAATAAATGTACCTATATAAATAAGTAAGTACCTAAATCTAACAAATAATATATTAATATTATAGGTACCTACTTATTCTTATTTTATATAACTTTCTTGGGATTTTTAATTTAAAGATAAAAATATATATTGAGTAGAAAAAAAATGCCTAATGTTATTTTTTTACAGTGTAATAATCCTAAAAATAAAAATATGTTAACTACTATTCTTTTTTTATTTCTAATAGTATTCATTTATCAACAATAATAATAATATAACTTACAAAATAATGAAATAACAAATATTTAGATAAATGTAAGCTACCTAAAAATTTTAATGATATGAATCCTACCTAATTATAAATAAAAATGTCCCCGTTCGGTCAAACCCAAAAGGCTGGCTACTTTCCTCGTTGTATTACGAGGTTTATTCACTGAGGTAAATAGCTGCCAGCTAACTGGTCCAGGGTATGCTGTGGTCCACTCATTTATGGAGTCTGAAAAATATGATGGTTCTAAGGAGCCATAGGTTTATTATATTGCCATAGTTGCCATTTTGATATGTACCTACAGACTTTCAAGCCTCTAAAATGGATTGGTAATATTGCCTGAGAACAAATACATTTATTCGGACAATTTAAAATCTCGACTAGGTGGTTTTGCAATATATTATATAATGTATGTAATTAGTCAGTATATTTCCATTAGAGTGCACTTCAAAAAACATAACAATTATTAGCCATTAGCCATGTATGGGTAAATAAATAAAAAAATTGAGTTATTCAAAAACAGTGGCTTTAATCTTATTGCTTTAATATTATTCTCTTTATTCAAAAATATGTTGTTTTATTTTAATTTGCACACGATGGTGTAAAATTAACAAGTATAAGTAGGTACATAGTGTCGCGAAACGCAAAGAAAATGCATTTAAAGTAGGGAATAAAGGTCAGGCTGCGCTAGGCGGAACTGCAGCGCAGTGACGCGATGCGGTAGCTTGGTATGAAACTGTCAATAGAAAAGCAGTCGTCTAATGCGTGTTATCCCATACGATTAGGGTTACCAGATCCGAAAAAAAGTTTTCCTGAAAAAAACCCTGTTTCAGCAATAATTTTCCTGACATTTTGGGAGAAAATTATATTATTTTACAAAGCGCGCGCGGCGCGTGGGAGTCTGAGTATGAGTGTTAGATGCCTTGTGGCATTTAATTGCATTTTTTTTTATTCCTGAAAATTTCCAACTTTCCCTGTTTTCCTGACAGACAGCTGAAATTCCGGACATGTCAGGAAAATTCCTGTCATCTTGTAATCCTACATACGATTTTATACAAAGAAGAATACATGGCCGCGTCGCGTAACGTCGCTCCGCTGCAGTGCCGTTCCGCCTAGTGCGTTCGGACCTTATTACAGCCTTTTTAAACCAATTGAATGCCTATACTAAAGAACATAAAATATAATCAAGGAATAATTATGTTATTTACAATAACGCATTGCTAAGTCACGCTATAGAAGGTCTGTCAACCAGTAAGATGACAAGAATAAGTTTGTCAGCCACTGTGTTACAGCTTGTTGACAAGGATAGGTTTGTTAACCAGTAAGGCCCGGTTTCTTGATGGATAGTTTACGTCACTATAGTTAAAAATGGCGGGTGTTCTATGAGATTTTTGTCAAAACATATTTCAAATTCATATAAAAGACGCCATAACTGTCATTATTTAACAATTAGTCGAGATGACTATCCATCAAGAAACCGGGCCTAAGTTGACAAGGGTTGGTTAACCAGCGGTCATATTCTGTTTGTTTTAAAGGTAACGTTAGACTTTCAAAATAACAACATCCTTAAATACATTTGTCACCACACGGAATGCTAAAAACTGACAAAGCAAAAGATGTGCATCTGTATTTAGAGATCTAATCAAACCAAGCAAAATGACTATGTTTGCATTTAGTACCATTATGTAAAAACTAAAATCTTTTTTATAACATAAAAAAATATAAAAGAAAAAATTAAAAGTACTTATTTTTTTTATACTAACATTCAGTAGACACATCGTAAAAAATAATCATAAGAATTTAAAGTATTTGTTAAAAATTCTACCTCCATGGAGCTCTCCATCCAGACATTTCTAAATTGAGTGACCCTTTTAAACACCATGTTAGACTAAATTGAAGCAAAGTACCAGCATTTAAAAGTACTTCTCGACATATTCGCAAAAAAATATGATCCAAATGTTATACTCGTAGCAACTTCGTTTATTTTAAATCATCTGGACTGATCTACTTTTACTTTTATCGCACAGAAAATCTAAAATTCTACGGTTTAATAAAAAAACATCTACGACACATGTTGTGATGTTTTTTTCACTATAAATAGTTTAAATGCACTTACGAGTACGTAAGTGCATTTAACTTTATTAGACTTAAATTTTACCCATACACTATTATTTATTCTGTGCCCATACAGCAAGTCATGGTGACCATGTTTTTTTATTGGCTCTCGGTATAAACCTATACCAAAACACTAATCCTTAAGACTGATTTCTAAACAAATTTTCATGTTTCCTAGAACCAGTAAACCCATTGAGAAATGTAGAAAAAAAAACTTAAGAGTCTCTTGAAGAACGGTTAAAATTACAGACTGATCTCAAATATTCGTCTCTCCCGGAACATAATGTTTGAATCTCCTATACTTCCATGCTAGTATCCTATGCTAATAATGCCGGAGTACCTCGGAAAGTACCATAAGGCCCAAAATAGCCTGTCTAAAATTCAGAACACAATATGGCCGCCCGCCACGCAAACTCAATACAAAAAAACGACAAGTGGAAAAACCCGCCCGCGGAGGATTACAATCTTTTTTATTTATTTTTTTACAAAAAAAATCATTTTTTGGAAATAGTGATAAACATAAAAAAAAATTAAAACTCTTTCTAAAATCAAAAAAGCACGATCACGCTAGGTTTATTCCTTATTCTTTTAGCATTATTTTAACTAAAGTATATTTTAGTTTATGCTTTATTTATTGAGTCTATATAAACATCGAGACATCAGATTTAGAATGCTGTATGTATACTTCATGACTAATTAAATACGTAAAATATGATTTTAGGGAAACTTATAATTTTCGAGAAAAAAATATAGAAAATTAGCAATTTTTATGCAAATACAAAAAAATGCATTTGTTTTTTAACTAAGAGTTTCGGGTATTATAAAAAACCCAACCTAAATTAAATTCAATACGATAAGATTAAATAAAATTCAAATATCGAAATATCAGCTCTATTCCAATGACTATATAGGGGCTTAGCACGCGGACAACGATAAGATAAATACCGACTCGACTTATACCGTCTGCTGTCGAAAAATATATCGAATTGGTGAGCACGCAAACCGACATCGATAAGTTTCTCGAGCTTTGTCTACTAGTTAAAACAAGTGTGTTTTCGTTGACAATTTCAAAAACATTTATGTAATAAATAAATTATTATTACCTTATACGATAATATGCATTTATTTTATATTATTATTAATAATCGTTACAGAAATATATATTTTAATTTTAATTCTTCTTTTTATTTTATAAATTTAAAAAACATAATACTTTAAAAAACTAAATTAAAAATAAAATCTTACTGCAAAATAAACTAAATTATATATAAACTAAAATAAAAATAAAATAAAAAATACTCACATATAAAAAAAATACGGATTCCAAGCCAGTGTTGCGCGGATATGTGCCCAGGATGCTGGCGGCGTTTCCCCTCTGAATGGTGAGGCTGACCTGTTGAGCGAAAAATGCCGCCGCTCTTGGGTCACTCGAGGCGTGGACCAAACGAGTACCAATTTCTTTAAAAAACTTTTTGGCATCCGACGACCATGGGCCGAGCGTTTCTACTGCAAACGCCGCAAATATGTGATCTGTAGCTAACGTAGAATATTTGCGGCGTTTGCGTATTTGGGCCTGCTCGGCAGCTGCGCCGGCTCGTTGAACGGTCTCCTGCAAATAAGACGCGGCCAACGTATCTACGCAGGTCGCGTCCCATACAAGAGTCCGTCCAAGAGACCACGGAACTATGGTAACGCAGTCTGGTCTTTTACCATCATCGCGCTGCATACCGGGCGGCTCCAATAAGGCAGGTATAGACACAGTAGTCAGTGCTCTTTTAATAAGCTCATTCAGACTACTGTGTCTATAAAAACGGCCTGCACTTTTTACGCACGACAGCCCATGGTGGCCGGATGTGTCCACTCCTCGTCCGCACGAACACTGGTGAGGTTCGCACATCCTAATGCCTAATCTTAAACCAACTGCAATACTGAGGGATGAGTTATCTAATAGAGTTCCTACATGACTAGAGGGCAGGGCGTGTAGCCAATATCCAGATTCCTTTTCCTTGACAGCAAGAAGCCGGGCGCGATCTGCATCGAGTATTGATTCTAAAAATAGCTTATTATTAACATTTTTTATTCCGGGCGCATCCCATATTTTTTGTACGGTTGTATCGGATGGAAAAACTTCCGTGGGATAAGCTGTGCTCCATGCTTCTATGGCCTCCTCTAAGTAGCACACTCTCACTTCGTTTGTGTTTAATTTTAAAATATTACCGATGTGAGAGCGTGCACTGTGTGCAGAGGCAAGAAAAGCAGGGAGCGCTACAGAAGTAGTTAAGCGGATACCCAGTCCTCCAAAATTTATAGGGAGTGTAGCCTGACTAAAAGATCTATCATTAAATTTTATATTGAGAATGTGTGATAAAATGTTTTTTAATTTTTGGTCTATTTCTAAAGTTAAAGATGGAAATTTCCACATAGGGCAACTACGCAGTAAATATGTAAATTTGGGTGTGAAAAGGCAGTGGCGTATGATAAAAAGGGCCATATGTGACTTTATTTTTAATAAATGTTCAGAAATTTGATTAAAAATATTTAATTTTGTTTTTATGAAATTAGAAATAGATTCATTGAAAATTGGTGCACCCAGAAGAAAAAGACAATCTTTATTTATCACTGATACATTGGGAGCAATTCTATTAAACTTCGTTATTATGTCTAACCTTTGACTTAATGGAATAACATCTGAAATATATATTTCACACTTATTAAAATTCAATGATAAACCTAAATCGGAAAATTTACTTATAATTTCTTTTAAATCTTCGAAAACGAAAAATAATTTCTTTTAAATCTTTTATCAGCATTTCCTCCTAAAGTACCATCGTCTAAATACCATAAGTTAAATTTTGAATTTAGTTTACTGATAATAGGTTGAATAGCCAAACTAAAAAGTGCCGGTCCTAAGGGATCTCCTTGCTGGCATCCTACATGTGAATTTATATCTATATCTCGAAACATTAATTTGGAAGAAGTGCCGTAGCATTGCCAAAGATAATTAAATATTTCTGGAACATCATTTTTAACCTCTGACAACATAACTCCTCTATCTAACGTGTTAAAAGCATTTTTTATGTCTATTTTGATAAAAACTTGGTAATCAGTTGATTTTAAAAATAATCTGGCAGCATGGACTGCTGCTTCACAACCACCTTTTAATTTAAAACGATTTAAAAATACATATATTTAACAAAATTAAAATAAAGCCGAAGAAAACTCGTTACCTTGGCCTAAAAAAATATTTGGTTTTTTGGTGAGTTTTATTTATTTATTAAGGCATTGGATAGGATTAAAAAATTGTAATGGTAAGTACGCATAGATACGAAAGTGGTCTAAGACCTAAAAACGCTATTCAAACGAATTGTCAGACATATTTTCTTGAGCATTGATTGGTTATGATCGCATTTGTGACACTTTTTATTTTGGTTTGTATTGCGGGCGGCTATCTTTTGTTCTTATGCCTTCGCTTATCGCCTTACCGATTAAGCCTTAAGATACTTCCTTATAATAATATACTTTTAAAGACATAAATCAAATATTTTATTTTATGGATGTTTTGAATTTTAAGTAATACGGCGACGTGTGAATGATTTATTTTAATTATCAGCCTGAATTAGTCGCCTGCTGAATAATTAAATTACATTACACAATCAATACTTTCGCATTCAAGTCCTATCTGAACTTGAAAACCTCTGAACTTCGGGGGTTACCGAAGTTCAAAGGGTTTCACTCTGGTAGTGATCGTCCCCTCAAGGATTTGTTCGAAAATATTAAGACTAACTTACTGCATAATAATAAATACATAAAATTAAATAAAAATAATACACGATAATAAAATAAAACAAGAATTTTAATATTAATTAAATTATTTTTTCTAAATAGCAAAACTCTAGAAACATAAATACTTATTTTTTGATAGGTAATCTTATTTTCATAATCTATTTCTTTGTTTGGGCATCCAGGTTTTTTTTTCAAAATCATTGTTATTGAGGTTCCAGTTGTTCCAGCAACTTTTCTATAACACGCACATTTATAGTCACTTAAGTATAACGAGAATAAAACAATTTTGGTTCTGTTTTTCGCTATTAAATCAATAAAAATATCAAAGCAAAAGTAATTTCGACACTTATCAGCACCTAAAAGAAACGTGATAAAAATTGTATATATATCGACTTTTGTCTACAATCTGACAGTTTAGTTTTGATGTTAATAAGCTGCGTGCTACCGTTTTCGATAAAAGTCGATATATATCTTCCAATGCGTCAAATTAGTCTATTCCGTATATATCGTGGTCGCGCGTGTTAGCTTTGTAGATATATGTCTTGTCGATCGATATGACGCGCGTGCTCGGCCCCATAGTCTGTATTAGGTTGGCTAATTGCCGCCATCTTGAAATACACGAATTCTTCGCCAGTTTGAACTTTTTAATGAGCACTGGAATTTCACCAGAGTCAAGTTAGCGGCCAAAGTTTTCTGCCATTTAACTCGACCAATTTTAAAATCCTCTTTTTAATATGATACAATGGATATAATGTACACTAAATAACAAAACGCATCACTTCAGTAGATGCCTAATTGTCCCTATGACTAGTTTATAAAATAATTAGGTATGTCAAAACAAAAAAGGTAATATTTTTATATTTTATTTTACTATGCGAGTTAATTGGATTATCTAATCCCCTGACCAAGAGATATTCGCATATTAGAATAGTTAGAGGAGACACACTATTCGAGCAAGTCCCTAAGGTGGTACTATAACTAGTTATTTAATTATGATTTATTTAATTTTATGATTTCAGTAAATTTTATAATATTTATTATGTGAATGAATTAGAATATCTAATCCTGACCAAGAGATACTCACAAATAGCTTCGGGGGACTATGTCTAGTTATATGTACCTTATAATTATATAAAGTATAAATAAATATAGAAATTAAAAATACCTATATTGATAACACAAATAATATATTATTAGTTTAAATTAAATCATTTTTATTTTTTTAAGTTTCATTTATAAAAATATAATTAACTAGCTTAGTTTAAAGTATTTATACATCTCACCTGCTATAAAAGTTACTAATTTTAATGGTTATTGAAAGTTATTAAGTCTCAAAGAAAAAAGGGGGAAAATTATATAAATACCTTAATAAAATTTTAAAAAAACATAACCCCTTATTTAAATCATATCTGAAATTCTAGCTTATACTATGCAAAAGTTGTTTACTTCAAACGCTCATTATTGAATACAAAAGAAACTGGTATCTGCATTTGTAAAGAATCAATGTAGGTACCTAATGTCTTATTGTATCGGAAGCGAGAATCATTACCTTGCCGTAACACAGTCTCTATTACCTCCCGCGCTAGTAGTTTGGTTTTGAATGTGTACCTACCCAACTTGATTGCAAGTATGTATTAATTTTAAGATAATTTTAATTATGTATGCAATGTTATTTAAGTATGCTTTATTTATTATTTATTTAATTTATATTTTTACTGAGTGAATTGGATTATTTAATCCCCTGACAAATTAGAATACTTAGAGATGAGAACGACACTATGCTAGCAAGTCCCTAGGTGGTACTATACCTAGTTATTTAATTATATGTTAAATTTTTAAAGATAAAAATGCAATGAAAAAAATCCTAGTGGGTGGGACTCGAACCCACGAACCTCGCTATCGCTATCGCAAAGCGCTCAACCGCTTAGCCAACCAGGTTCCAGTCACCCTTCACGAATTTTGTCATTGCTTGTTATCTACTTATACACAGACGCCCTCTATTAGCTCTCTTCTAATAACTCTATACGAGTGAAGTTAGAAGTCCTAGTTTCTAATACTAGATGGCAGAGGAGTCTTTTCTTCGTATTTTAATTTTTACTTTTATCAGTATTTTTTATATTTATACATTTTTTTATAAAAAATAAAAAACAGACTAAACAGAATAATTGTGAAGGATAAGGAATATAAACAGATAGCACAATAATGTCCTGAGCTTTAACTGCAACAAATTGAATACAAAAATTATTTTTTTATATTTTTGCTCTTAATAGACTTTTAGTCTCTCTGATAATAGCTCTTAAATTATCAAAATTTCCTATAGTTATATTATGCTTATAACTTAATTCAGCATGTTTTCTTTTCCTGGTGGCATCAGTAAAATCAGAATCCCATCAACATGGGGAAGGGATTCTATAACAGAATTGTTAATCAGAAATAATTTTGTTAGAAAAGATAGGAATGATGGTTATGCAGGCGTTGCTATATTAATTAAAAAATCTATTTCATTTAGTATTATTCCCATTTTCTCTCATGATAGTAGAATTCAATTTGTTGCAGTTAAAGTTCCGGACATCATTGTGCTATCTGTTTATATTCCTAATCCTTCACAATTATTATTACTAAATTTTAATTATTTATTAAAATCACTCCCTTCCCCTCTTCTGGTGCTTGGAGACTTTAATCGTCATCATCAAGTATGGGGTGGTTCTGTAACAGACAGATGTAGTTCTAGATATGTTGGACAACAGTAATTATTATTTATTGAATAATGGCATAATAATTGTAAGAACTAACCCTAATGAGAATTCTAGCACACTAGATTTAAGTTTTTGTTCTCCTATTTTGGCGTCTCATTTTTTAGGAATGTATAAGAAAATTCTTATGGTAGTAAATTCCCATTACAATATCTTTTCCTTTTAATAATGTACCAAATAATGTTAAAAAGCCACTACTTAAATACATTTTAAAGGATGGTAATTGGAGTGATTTTATAACTGTATTGGATATTAAAGTAAAACAATTACCCTTACTATCAGAAAGTAACTTTTTAATTTGGTGTGAAGAATTAGCTAAAGCAATAATTAGTTCTGCTGATGAAATATTTCTGATTAACAATTATGTTATAAAATCCCTTCCCCGTGTTGGTGGGATTCTCATTTTAAAATTGTACTGACTGATTGACAATTGTACATATAGTGTTAAGGTTCCGACGATGGAATTTATTATGACTGCAATAAGATTATACTAATGTGCTTTATTAGTTTATTGAAGGTATATTTTATCCGTATTTTACATTTTAGACTGTTGTTATATCTTGACATAATTATTCAAACTAAGTTTTACTTTTTAAACGCCACTGACAGTTGAGGTTCGGCCAAGGACTCCAGATCCTCAACATCCTCCCACCTTTTGGGTTTTATACTAAAACACTAAACACTCCACTTCACACAATCACAAATTAAACTTTTGCGGTGTCTTAACAATTCTTCCGCATCTAGTTGTGCGTTCTAATATTTGCGGTGTCTTAATAACTTTGCCGCATGTAGTTGAGTGATCATCCTTATTTGTAATTTTAGTTATTGGCATATCATTTTGAGAAATTTCAAGTGGGTACAGTCTCTGAAAAGATCTTATAAATTTTCCACGATTGGTTCTTATTTTAGCTACTCTCGCTTCACCATCTTTTCTCTCCCAACTCCCAGAGGCCAATTTGATCTTTTGTCTTCCGATCAACATCTTTTTCCTTTAACCAATTAGGACCCTCCCACCATCGACTTTCTAACAATTGTTTAGCATTGCATCCCCGCGATGGTAGATCGGCCGGATTGTAAATGCCTGATATATGAAACCAATCACTGATGTCAGTATGTTGACGTATTTCTTGTACTCTATTTTTAACAAATACGCTCCAATTCTTTTCAATCGTTATCCAAGTTAAGACAACACTAGAATGTGACCAGAAAAATACTTTGTAATTAGGTAGATCTAGCGCCTCTTTCGACATACAGACGATTAGTGCCGCCTTAGTGTTCCTATTAGTGCCGCCAACAACTCCAAACGCGGAATTGAAATTTCTTTTATCGGTAAACGGAACTCTTGACTTAGCTTGTAATAACTGTACATATTATATACACTTCTTAAATATATACAAGTTGCATAAGAAACTTTGCTAGCATCACTGAAAACGTGAATAGAGTTTTCAGATAAATTTATTGGTCCTTTTGTGATCCGTCTTGGAATTCTACATTTATTCAATAAATGTACATGCTTAAACCATGCATTAAATTCTTTAAATAAATTATCTGGAAGTTCTTCATCCCACTTATGTTTCAAACCCCAAGTTTTCTGAATTAATAACTTGGGTATTAGTGTTGTAGGGCTACATATTCCAATAGGATTAAATATTTTTTGTGTTATAGACAAAAGTTCCCGTTTAGTTACCTATCTTATAATTAATTTCATGGCTAATATTTATATTGCAAAATAATTCATCATTTTTAACATCCCATATCACTCCTAAGACAGATAAATATTCAGTATCGGATACAAAGTTGTTTAGAATAGGTGACGTTGTCCATCCTCGTAAATCAAATTTAGCACTATTCATTATTATTTTGGATTCCATTATAAAATCATTTGTTTCTTCTTTAGTCTCCAAACTAGTGATGCAGTTATCGACATAAAAGGAATCTTTTAATATATCGGTGGTTCTTTTATATTGTTCTGCTCTATTTTCCAAATGATATAGTATAGTCGCCGCGAGTAAAAAAGGACTACATGATAAACCGAAAACTACTCGACAATGCCGGTTACTATTTCTTCTCTTTTATTATTCTTCCACCAGATAAACTTTAAATAGTTTCTATCTCTTTCGGTTAATGATATTTGCAGAAAAGCTTTTTTGATATCAGCAGAAATTCCAATAGCATGTTTTCTAAATTTTATTAGTAACTTTGGTATTAATTCTATATAATTTTCACCTTTATTTAATAATGAATTTATTGAATTACCGTTATAATCACGTGCTGATCCATCAAATAGAGGACGTATACTTGTAGTTTGACTAGAATGTTTTATAACCGCGTGATGAGGTAAATAATGTTCACTTATATTCTGATCTTTTATATCAACTTCTATAATACCTTCTTCAAGCCATTCAGAAAATATTTTATTATAATTATCAAATTCATTTAATTGTAATAGCCTTTTAGTAGTGGACACAAGCCTCTTCTCAGCTAGATATTTATTGTTAAGTAAATCATTATGGTTTAATTTCCATAGCAATTTAACTTCATATCGTCCTTCTTTATTTATTACTACGGAATCTCTAAAATTAACCATTGCATCAGATGTTTCCTTAGCTTTAGTTATATTTACCACAGGGTCTTTTATTCCAATCGCATCTAATTCCCATAATTCTGGAATTTGTAAATTAGATAAAACTGTAGTAATAAGAGAAAAACAAATATTATTAATTGGGCCTTGAAGTGTCCACCCAAGTTTTGTTTTAAGAGCTACTATATTAGTTTCCAGGTGCACAAAGCTATTAGTTAGTAAAGATCCGCAATAGTCAGCACCAATTAATAATCCTATATCCATTGATTCCTCTCCGACATCACTTAATTCAATATTTAGCTTCTTTAGTTGCAACTGTATATTATGGCTCTTATTAATCCTAGGTAACCACAAATCTTATTTTTTCCAAGTGCATTATCTGAAACAAATAAAGTGTGTTAGATGTGTTTCTTACTTGGTAAAATATATAAATTGAAGCTATAAAATTTTATTGCCAAATATTTCGCCTCTCTATGGAGCGGCGTCATCAGTGATAGTTTTTCCAAGTGCAGTTATATTTACATTAAAATTATCAGAGAGATTATAAATATTTAAACTAGATACATTATATTGTTCTTCGCCTGTTGTTATACCACCAAAGAGACAATTAGTCATAATTTCTTTATTAACAAATTTTAAATTTAATTATTTTACTAACTCTCTGTTAATGTAAGAGCGCTGTGCTCCAGTATCAATTAAAGCTCTAGTGGTAATACATTTATAATTAACATCACATATTTTTACCATTAAAGTTTGCAGTAATGTTGTAGAACCAGGTTTATTAGAAGTAAGAATTTGTGGATGTTTTTATTTGAAATCATCTTCATATTATCTTCTGTTTTCTCTCGCTGCTTCTTGATATCTGGACACATTAAAATAGAATGCCGATTAGAGCAAACAAGACATTTAGTATTTTTATTACATTTTTTAGTAGTGTGTCCTATTTTCAAACATATAGCACAACCACCCTTTTTATCAAGTATATCTTTTCTAGATTCGTATGACATTTTATTGGCTTTATAGCACTCAAGGCTTATGTGTGAGGTCTTATCGCACCACATACATGTAGCTACTTTATTATTTTTAGTTTCAGAAATCTGAAGTGAAGCTGCAGTGTACGGTTTATGATTATTTACACATGAAAAAATATCGCTAGATGTCGATTCATTATGCGCAATTCGAATGCGCAATTCGAATACGCTCTTCGGTTTCAACTTCTCTTCTAAGAAATTCTAAGATGCTATTCAAATTGGCTGTCGTATTATCAGTTACATTCCATGAACGCTCCCATATTCGCAAAATATCTTCTACCAATCAAGTGGCAAGCTCATAGTGGTATTTGTATAGACACAATATTTTGACTCCGTGGTGTTGTCAAACATTTTTTTTTAGAACATTAATTAAACAATAACTGATTGGTACACACCAGCAATTGAAGTTAGATCTAAAACTGTACTGTTAGTCCTATGGTCTAACCAAGTCAGACACCATGTTCTGTAAGGATATTGTAGGAAATATAAATAAATAAAAGTTGATTTTCTCTAATCTTTTGATTTAATTTATAATTTTTACTCGCTGTTCTAATATACTCTCTAGCTTATAGTGTAGGTACCAGAAAAAAAAAACTAATACATAGTATTTTTATGTAGGGTTTATAGCTTCTTCTGTGATAAATACTAAAATGCTGTTACCAAGATACCCACATACCCAATACAAAAACACATATGGTACATGATACAGTTGTCTTTCACAATATTTACTTTGAGGCAATAGGTGTTGACAAACAAATGCGCTGGTACACATTGGTGTTTAAACTTGTGACCTAAAACTGTAGTTTTAAAGTCTTCAGTCCAACCAAGTATGGCAGCATGTTTGGTAGGGATATTATAGGAAATATATATGAAAAAAAGTTGATATTCTCTAATCCATTGTTTTAATTCAATAATATAAACTGAAGGCCAGCTTTTCCAATATTTGGCCGACTACTGCTTTAGTTGGTCTATTAATTACCCCTTTTTTGTAAATTAGTTTTTTATAGGGCACTTCATGCTTTATACTCTAGCTAGGGGCTCCATTTTTTTTTACTTTCCACTTGTGTCTGGCCACACCTATAACAAAGACATTTATTAAAATCAAAAATAGTATCTTAATACATCATGGCCTACATATTATTAATAACAATATGTAGGCCATGTGTGGGAATCAAACTCACGAATATACTCTCATCAAATTGTGTAAGATATTTAAGAAGATTTTTCATGTACCTACAGCATATAATAGGTACTTAAATATTGTAAAATAATGCTCAGCATGTTGTCCTGCCTAAAATTACATTTCCTACCAACTAATTGCTGCTAATCTAGACAAATGCTAACTTATTTATCATAACATATCACACACGTTTAAAGTAGTTACAAAAACAGCTTAAACTTTGTAGCAACAAACTATTTGATTAGGTGTATTACATCGCTAATAGTCGGGCTACAATTCGATGTGAAGAAATTATAATGAATTTAGTTACAAGACGAGAATAAAGTTCTTAAAATATAAACAAAAAATATATACTTACATCATCAAGAAATCAACAAGTTTCCTGCATGTTTCCGTATCTATGTATTTTTTTCCGTCGTAATATTATTTGGTGTACTTATTTTATTATTAACTACTTAATAAAACACCATAAATGTAATATTTCGTTACATGTTTATGATATAGGAAATTTTCAAAATTTTGCTAGTACAAATGATGACAGCTGCTGTCTGGAAAATAGTGAACGAAATGACCGGTTTCATTCGTTCCTAAGCCAAAGTGCCTCTCGCTTTTAATTCTCTACCCAAATTGGCGATTCTGGCTCACGCTTACGGTTGGCTTGAAGGCCAATGGAGTGAAATTTCTCTAAGATCCTCAACATATAGTTTAATTGAATTTTTTGCCTTAAAAATGAAATGTTCATAATATTTATTTGCAAATGGTGATTAATTATAATAGATATATGGTTAAATAAAAAATGGAATTATGATTGCTTAAATTGTTTATATTTATATTAATAACTAATAATATTTAATTAAATGTTTGTAAGTTTAGGAATTATGATTAATTAATTTGATTTGTTGGGAATGGTATGAATAATTGTAATTGGTTTCGGCATTATGTAAATTTTTAAATAAATAAAAATAGACATCACTAGGGTTTAGTCCATAGATATAAATATCGTTTAGTCCTACTAAATTAATCACAGGGACAGAGTGGGATAAACAATAGAAATATTTATTAGTAGGTATATATAGCAAAATAATTCATGGCAAGTGTATTAAATTTTGTGTTTATTATCTATATTGATGTGATTTTACGACTAAGATTTTGTGTGCTACAGATTGGCTAAATGTAGTGAGCCATATGTTTGTTAAGACCTTTTTGTAACCTACATTCCGATGAATACATGATTTATTATTATTGAGCGATAGAAAAACACTAATTTTAAATTAAATATAAATTTATTCTATTTTATGTGTTGCATTGCAGTGGGCATTTTGACAACCAAAAAAAAAAACTACAAAAGATATAATTTTGATATGACAGTAAAATAAAATAAACGTTTTTCTTCTTAAATAAAAATCTTCGTAAAATGTTGTGACTAAGGTCGCAACAATCTCCGGGGCCTTAAAAATAACACTCTTAATTTTTTACTGGTAGAGGGCATAAACGATTGATAGCTAAACGCAACAGACCTTTATGAGTTTTCACATCAAAAACTCTACATTTGTTATCCGATCCTAGATATGATCTTATATTTCGACCTAATAGCCAATTTAATGGTGGATTATTTTCTTCCTTTAATAAAACAATTAGTCCTTCTTTTAAATTTGCTTGCGCCTTTTAGATCTTGAACAAAAGCAATATGATGTTGGTAAACTTCCCGCCGCTGACTATCCCTCTGATACTGTTGCCACGACGAGCTGACAGATCTTATGTGATGAGAAGTCTTATTTGCGTCTAAGCATATTTACATTACTTGATATAGGTACAGATTCGTTGTCATAATGATAGTAAGATTCTTGCCGCTAACCATCTCCCTGATACTGCAAATCACGACGAACCGACAGATCTTATGGCGGTCCCCCCCTTCTATGAAACCTCGTGGTGGATGATCGTGGATCGGGACACTGAATAGCCAATTGTGCTACACAGATGACCCAGTGATCCTAGTAAGTGGAGCATTTGAGAATACACTATGTGAAACAACGCAGAACGCTTTAAGAATCATAGAAAACTGGTGTACAACAAGTGGATTAAATGTAAATCCAAACAAAAGTGAAACCAAAGTACTTTTTACCAGGAAACTGAGAAACATGAATATACCTACACTAATTAACATGGAACTTACTCTGCTACATATGTCAAGTATCTGGGAATAACACTAGACAGCAAATTCAACTGTAGTTGAACCATAATGTGGAAAATAAACTGAAAACTGCCTGCACCATAATGTGGCAATTCAGAAGACTTCTAGGAAAAACATGGGGTCTAAAACCTAAAATTCTATAACATAGTAATAAGACCTACTATCATTTATGGAGCAGTGGTGTGGTGGCCCAGAACCAGATTTTCGACTTTTAATTTTTTTATTGAAAATTGCCGATTTTTGCGCAACTAAAATTAATTTTGTTTATTTTGTGTGCCTTATTATTATTATTATTGCATTTTTACATGTATAATAAGATGCTTTAGGACGTTAATCATTAAAATAGTGCATAAGTTAATTGAATAGGCCGTAGTAGACAAGTGAAAGTTAAGAAAATACAAAAATAATTAGCAAGTTTTTTTTTCTCTAAGGGATATCTAAAAAAAATATTATGGCAGTTATTCGGCAGATGTATTTTAAAACATCTACGTATCATGAGCTATCTAACGAGGTATAACAATCTATAATTTGTATTACATTTCGTGGCAAAAACTTAGTTTGATAGGCGACAGTGGGAAAGAAAGTTAATACTTAGCCCTTAAAAGTAAAGTAAAACAATAGGTAAGCAAGAAATGTTATTTATTAAATCAGGTTTTCACACAACTTTTTCTTACTCTACAGTTCATGTTCAACATGGCCGCCTCTGTTTCTAACACATTGTCGCATCCTTCTACGGAGACCAGTCTTCACTACTCCAGTTGTCAACGTTGTCCTCATTTGATTTGCTGCATCCACAATCCTTTCTCTTAATTCTTCCACAGACGAAACTTGATTTGGCTCGCTGTAGACAAGACTTTTCATGCGCCCCTCACACATGAAAATCCACGGGGGTTAGGTCCGGACTTCTTGCTGGCCATGGCAACGGCCCACCTCGTCCTATACATTTGTTAGGAGGCCAGGTGGGCGATTCTCGCGCTTTCGAGATTCATCTCGATTCGAGATTTTTAAACGAAAAATTACTAAATATGCCACTTTTCGTTCAAAAATATCGAACATTTAACGAAATAAATAATAAATATTAAATAATAAATATATAAATATTGAACGAAAGATGACATATTTAGTCATTTTTCGTTTAAAAATCTCGAATCGAGATGAATCTCGAAAGCGCGAGAATCGCCCACCAGTAATAGGAAATCTGGTTCTTCTACGTCAGCATTTAGCATGAATCTGCAGAAGTCCAACCTTCTCGCGGGGTCTCCTACTTCAATAACGTGTACCGGCGTGTAATGGTAGGGGTATAGGCCAGCAGTATGCACTGTAAACCGTACTCTTTTTTGCGAAAGTCCCAGATCACGGGCAACAATATTAGTGGAAGTAGTCGGATCCGCTCGAAAGCGTTGCACTATCTCATTGTCCTGTTCTTCGTTATCATCAATTCGTGGTCTTCCCATGTCTGTACTTCGTCTCAAAATAGAGCCAGTTTCTCGAAGTCTTCGATAAACTCTGTCAAAAACGGCCACATCCGGCACTCGACGACCGGGGTAGCGAATTATGTATTCGTTGCGAGCTTGCGCAGACACACAATCGCAGTATCCATAACAAATAAGCATATCAGCATATTCCTCAGGTGTGTAGGATGTCATCTTCACACTTCCGTATCACAAGTACAAATCAGAGTCCGGTTAACAAGCACAGTAGTCACAAATCAAAAGAAATAGTCCAGAATCACAGCCAAGTCAAGAAAAAGAGCAAAACGATATCACATCTACTATGTACGAAGCACAAAAGCAGAATACCAACCAAAACAATATCCTGTGTTGTATTCCCAGCCCTAATCAGTCTCTACACATTTTTTCTTTCACTTATACCTGCATAAATCATCACTTGTCTCGCCCGCACGGTGCGTCTTAACTTGAAAAACAATAGGTGCGGGTCCGTTAGAACTACTACCTCAAGCGTCCCAACTACTTTTTTTCTACGAAATGTAATACAATTTCTAGATTGTTATACCTCGTTAGATAGCTTATGATACGTAGATATTTTAAAATACTATATACTTTCACTTGTGTACTACGGTCTATTCAATTAACTTATGCACTATTTTAATGATTGACGTCCTAAAGCATCTTATTACACATGTAAAAATGCAATAATAATAATAATAAGGTACACAAAATAAACAAAATTAATTTTAGTAGCCCAAAAATCGGCAATTTTCAATAAAAAAATTAAAAGTCGAAAATCTCGAAAAGGGTTAAATTTAGGGTAGGGTGTTTCATAGAGAAATAAGTCAGAACTGATGGGTACTCCACGCCCTGAACGGATCTAGCACGACTTTTCCTGTAACCCTGTATATATCAGGGGTTCGTGAAGTTTAGTATTTTAGTGGAGCAGATCCTATTAGAATGATTAAAATAAAACGACGGCGTATTACACAGAACAGAATGTCAGTGGTAACCGAGTTTTGTTTACATATTACTATATTGACTCTCAGACTGTTACGCCATTGTAGGGTATATCGGCATATACCTTTTCCCTTTCCTTCGCAAAAAATAATACTACTACTTGGCACTATGGACAATGTCCCTTTGCCTTTCCAAGAAGAATGAATTAAAACAAAAAATTAAAGACTTAGCTGTATGGTTTATGCCCTTGCCTTTCCCACAAGGATAAATAAAACATCGTCATGAACCTAAAAAAAATACAAGGTACAGTCAATGGCAAGGTAAAGTATACGCTTTTAAAATAAATTGACCCTTAATACAAAGAGTGCATGGAGGTATACCATTACCTTGCCATTTACTGTCACTGTCAGGCCAATGTTTTTATTATGGTTTTTATAACTTTTTTTGTTTTAAATTTGGGTTATTCCAATTTCCCATCAAATAATTTAACATTTTTTTTTACAATAATCCTTAGTACATTTCCTGTCTTTTGGAGACAATTTGGTACAGGTACAGCCCAACTCCCATATGATATAAAGCAATATCCTTTCAGTAGGCACCTCGGGGTAATCTATTATTTATTTATACGACAGAAAATGTAAAAACACAAATCCTACTTTATTGAATAAACACACATATGTAGTTTTACATTTTTTAGTATCTAATACTTTTCTTTAAAAGTAAAGGAAGAGTTTCAATGATGAGAAGGAAAATCTTTAAATTCTTCAAAAGAGGGAACATAATAAGGTGTCAGTTTATGGAAGAATGAATCAGTCCAGGTAATAATAAACAGAAGCATTACTAACGAGTTTACAATTTTAAAATGATCTATTTTATTTTTATATTAGCCCAAACGAGAGAGGATGGATATTTAGGGGATAAAGACGCGCAAAATTTGCGCCAGCTTTCAATTTTTTTCCTTTTAAATACTTGTCTACTTTTAGCTAAAATATGTATATAAATTTGAAAAAAATCATTCGTCATGTGCGACAATAATTCTTTTCAGCATTGTTCTTTGTTTTATAATACTTGTACAATCTTCGTCCCACCAAGGTAGTAGGGAGAAAAATTTGCCAAATTTAGATTTTTTATTTTAGTATAAACCGTTTAATTTGTTTGTGTCCATCATGGGCCTTAGAGAAAGAAAATCATCATTAAAAGAAAATCAGGCGAGGCGACGTGCCGTGTCGCCTTCAATCAAAACTGTATAGACTTGGTGACAGGTGACTGCGTACCTCACGCCTACTGTGACTGTCAAAATACGTTTTTGACTGAAACAACGCGACATGTCGCCTCGCCTGTTTTTTCTCTAGAGCCCGGATGCGTTTTGGGTAATGTTAGCGCGGCGCAAGCATTGGACGTTTTTTTTTGGAAAAAATATCGTATAAATACCAACATCTGACGTTAGTAACAGTCGTTTTTTTGCGAAATGTTACCAATAAATGTTAACATTTTTAGCATCGCGTTGGAGGTGAATTTTTATATTTTATCTTTGACAGGTGTCAAACAATCCGTATTTTCCTGCGAATGTATTAGGTATTAATCTTAAAATTATCTTTCGAACTATAAATATTTGGTTTTATAATATACTATTGTTTAATTTATGTGTTTAATTACTTTGTAGATTTTAGTTTTTTATTTACTTTACTGAATAATGGAGAAAAAATTTTTGGAGATACAAATTATAAAAACATGAATTTCTAGAAGAAATTATGATAATGATGATGAAGAAATATAAATTATACTTGGCTTTTTTTACGTTTAAGGTAAATGTTAAAATGGCAGATGTCAGAAATCAGTATTTTATAGTAATTTTATCATTTTGTTTACATTGCTAAAAATACTAACAAATGTTAACATGGTCTAAATAAAACGCCAAAACAGCTGATTTTCATGCTAGCGCGAAATACTGGTACGGGTTAGCTAACAAAACGCATCATTTTTGACAGAAGGCCAATTTTTTGTATATATTATACTCAATGAGGCCAATTATGAAGATTAAATTGAAAATGGTGTTTTGTCTGTATATCAAAATATACATTATTTTATTTAGTATGTGCATACAAAACCTATTTAGATTTTTTTTATAGAAAAGAAATGAATAGAAGCAAAAAATAAATGTAGGTAAATAAGTTTATTTGTTAATTGGTCCATGTCAGCACTAGGTTAGGTCATCATTCCTCCCACACATACACAGATAAAAGTAGAAAATCTTCTATGACTTTGTGGAAAATATAATAAAAAAATAACTGGTACCTAGTCAATTAGCTTGCGGGAGAAAAAAAAGGAACTAAGTAGTTTTAGTTAAAATGATGTTGAATCCAAATCAATGTCACAGGAAAGAGATAAAACTCCAATTTAAACAAAACGCTCAATAAAATATAAATTAGAGGGTGAGACTGGCTCATTGTGGACCCGTAGGATGCCGATAATACCCTCTATTATCGGCATCCTACGGGTCAAAAAGAATTTCATACGATGACACTTTTTATTTGTATGCTAGTTGTGAAGAATGACTGTCATCATAGATAAGTAGGGATCAACGTACGAAAATTCTTGATTTACATGTTTGTATAGGTATACCTAAATTGAAAATAAAACACAAGCATATCTATTTATTATAATTGTATTACGTTTAACATCAATATCGTTAAATACAGTCGAAAATACAAGAAAGTCAAGAATATTTAAAATCTCTTGAAAAGTCTAAATTAAAGTCGGATTCTTAACATATATTTTATTAACCTAATTTTTAAATTAGTGATAATAATATTTAAGAAACCAAACGGGCTCGGAAGGTATGTGTTTAAATTATTATTTTAAATCTGAATAAAATATATAAATCATTGACATAGTACGATACACAAGGATTTATTATTATTTTAATGAGAATAAATTACACATAGTTACAATATTATTTTTATTTTTATAGAATTACTTACATTTAAGATATCGATAATAGAAAAAGATTTAGGTCTTGCAACTACAAATTGATTACCTTAAATTCTATGATATAATATTAACTATTAAAAACAAGTGAAGGTACACAATAAATTTTAAATATAATATAAATAAAATAATACAGAAATTTAATTTTATTTTAAAGATTTTTTATTTCATTTATTTTTAATTTGTTGCCTTTTTAAGGTATTTAACGGCCAATGAGATATTATATTTTAATAAAAAAAAATACATACCTAATCAAATATAGCAACTTATATCTAAAACGCTTAATGTTTATACCTTGTTAAATAGGTACTGAACTACTGACTTAATAAGTGAATAGGAAATATGCATTTCTATACAATGCCAACATAAGGTTTCTCCAATCGATAGTGCTGCGATACAAATATACTTCTCATTTTATTAATATATTTATTAACAAAATAATAAAAAAATCACTTCATCAATTATTGTGAGTAATATATTTCTGATGAAAACATTTCAAATATGAATAAACACTTGGTAAATTTTTATATTTTTACTTTGGCCGTGGATGACCAAGCCAGCCTATGACAGCCAGTCATTTTCCTCACATTTGTAGATTTTAGCACATTTTATAGCGTATAAAAATGTAGGTACATACAAATGCATTAAGTAGGTATACCTAAGCACATTGTGATAACAAATATCATTAGATACCGTTTAATAACTCGCCTTCTACATATGATTCCACAATAAATTCTAATCATATTATAATATCAGTCCCTCAATTTGATGATATTATATCACATACAAAACTTACACGCCTTTTCCCCTAAGGAGTACATTAGGCTACAAGATTTCTTTCCATTATTTTAATAAAGTAGCTACAGTAGCTTCCATCCCAAATATTGAAATGATCACGGTAGATACAAACAGTCGAAAATTTTGACAACTATGTATAATAATAACAATATAGATAATATTAGGCTAGGACATATAAATCCTTTTTTATATATTAGTTTATATCAAAGCAGTCTATAAATAAATACTTCTGTATTTATATCTACCTAAAAAGTTGAGCGATAAGTTTGTATAGGCAAAATATTATTATAGAATAGATAAACTAAAATAAAATATTTTTGCTTACCCATAATCACCTATTAGAAAATGGGACTTTATTCAACTAATGCAACTTTCTAATAATGGTTTTAAACATAATTTAAATTAAGTGAATAATTATTTATATTATTTTTACATTATGTAATTATAATAGAATTCAAAATCTTACTTATATTGCATTAGCATCTTCAGATATCATATAGACTAAATTTTCATCTTCACTCGATTCAGTATCCAATGTATTCATTTGTTCTGGATATATTTGGTTCGATAATCGCAAAACTTTTATGACATCTTTTATATAATAGCATCGCTTCCCAGTAAAAAAAGTTGTCACCCGTTCAGCTCTTGAACGCACATTTGAAAGCCTATTTATTCTATAGACGTATTCATCAAAGGTTCTTGGGAATTCCACGTTAATGATTTTTGTAACGTCATTAAGTATATGAAGGGACCATGCCATTTTGGGCGTGATTAAGAGAATTCTTATATCGCCTCTTATCATTTCGGTTATTATATTCTCCCTATACTTGGGGTCTTGAACTCCTTGCAACGCGTCATATTTAAGCCCAGTAGTATTCAAAAGCAATTCATACAATTGATCGATGACTTCCATACCGCAGAATACAACAGTCTTCTCATTTGTATTAAAGGTTAAAAGTAGTTCGTAAACATCCTGTACGATATCGGCTTCATGAGCGAAAATAAACCTTTGCTTCGTTGTGCTCATTTTTGATGTGTTATAACGTTTCACTTCGACTGTCATAGGATTTATTGTCATATGTTCTAGTATGTTGGGTTTTTCAGAGGAAAATAAGAGTACCTGTTGACCTCTTACAGTATTAAACAAGTAGTTAAATATCGTGGTATCAAAATCATAACCGTTCACTAGGTAAGCATCATCGACGACTATGTAAGTGAACGATGTGAAGACCAAATGACCTGATAGCATCAGGTCATTTAGTCTGCCAGCAGTGCCAACCACAATATCAAATGTGAATTCGTTTAGATTACTTATCTGATTTTCTCTGTCTCCACCGCCGGTAATAGAAATTGTTTTTATTGTGGGGACTTCAAATTTTTCAATCTCATAACAAATGTTATCTGCGAGCTCCCACGTAGGTGATATAATCAGAATATTGGGTCCCAGTCGATTTTGTCGATAAACCGACTGACCGAGGATATGAATAAATGCCGGCAGCAAATAAGCTAAGGTTTTTCCAGAGCCGGTTTGCGAGAGTCCCAGGCAATCATGACCTTGTAGTATTAATGGCCAAGTTTGACTCTGAATAGGTGTTGGTATCGCTAAATTGGCCCTTCTAACAATTTCTAGAATTGCTGGATATACTTTAAATGCATCATAGAACCTTATCACAGGATTAGTGTCGAATAGTAAACCAGTTCGTATAGTTACGTTATTGTTCCTTCTACGCCACCGCTTAACTTGGTTTGGTGTCATGGCGGCAGTCAAAGGATCTTCAATATAAAAGTTTTTAATAGGAGGATAGAGATTCATCTCTCTTGCGTTTATTTTGCAGAAAGTTTCTAAACCAAATCGGTCAACAACGATCTCTGATCCGAATTTTTTATAAAAACCGTGTCCTCCTACAATTAAGTTCTTTTCTTTGCAAGAATTAAAAATATTTCGCAAATAACTAACACTTTCGGCAAACTCATCTTCCATTTTTGATGGTGTGTGCAATACGATGATATAATGATTTTTTCACTAAAGTAAATTGAAAAACACTAAATATTAATTTATTTTCCACCTTTATGATCGGCACTAAAAGTTATTGATTTTAGATTTCGCAAAATTTGCGTAGGGTCTCAGTGCGCATGTCTTAACTTAAATGCCATGTATTACCGATGCATGGCAGACTAGGTGTCGCTTACTTACAATGAGCGTTTGTCAAAGAGAGTATGTGCATTTTATATAGTTTATTTTGTACGTAGTAGATATTTTTTTTAAACTGGGACTAAAGAGAAAAATGAAAAAAGAAAATTAGATTATGTAGCAATAACTAAACGCAAAACAACTTTATCTACGCATTAACCAAACGCAAAGCCACAGATGCCATATTAAATAAAAACGGTCCGCAGTGACTTATAATATTATGTCGAAAAACTATTTTAGAGGGTATATTTTT
This sequence comes from Monopis laevigella, assembly GCA_947458855.1. Taxonomy (NCBI): domain Eukaryota; kingdom Metazoa; phylum Arthropoda; class Insecta; order Lepidoptera; family Tineidae; genus Monopis; species Monopis laevigella. Next base: position 10,806,558 of record OX381576.1, on the reverse strand, counting down.
ATAAAGATATTATTAATCATAATTATGAAAAAATAATCATTTGTAATATGTTTAACCATTAGACATTAGTTTGTGGCTGCGTTTCATTAGCTAACCTGTACCAGTATTTCGTGCTAGCATGAAAATCAGCTGTTTTGGCGTTTTATTTATGTTAACATTTGTTAGTATTTTTAGCAATGCAAACGAAACGATGAAATTAGAATTTATTCTAAAATAAGTCTCATAATAGTTGAACCGTATAATAATCGAAGTCAACATACGAGTATTTTCAAATTCAATCTGCTGCATCCCTATTTGGGTAAGTTATGAACCTCATGCTTGGTATTCCCTTGGGTGATTGTGTGTATATTCCATCTACATACTAGAATAACATCCTTGTGCATTTCAGAATCATAGTTGCGGGCGGCTTTATAAACACATGAGACCTTGTCCTCGTCCCAGCTGGTATGGTCCAATCTTTCTCTGACTACTGTTTTTTTCCGGTTTGGATTTAAATAAATCATTATTATCATTTCTTCTTTGATAAGTAAATCTTCAATTGAGTCAAACATTTCCATGTTTCCGAATTTAAAAGGAAAACACGCAAAAATACTTTAAAATTATAACCATCACAGACCACAATAACAGCTTGATAAGTTTTAACTGGCGCTTGAACTACCAGATAAAGAATCCCTTTTTTTTGGGCTAACGTTGTACATACCAAACGTTGTCCTTTTGTTATACTTATCTAAGTCTCTCGTATTTACGTACTTTGTTAGATATTTAGTTACCATAGTATATAGTTTTGTTTGATAAGTATAGGTAGTAATAGTTAGTGCACTACCATGAACTAACTATTACTAGATATAATATTATGCAGTTTTGATAAGTATACAACATACATACTTGCTCGTACATACTTATTTATTTGCCCAATTAGGTACCTACGTAGGTTGCTTAATAATAAATAACATAGACTAAGCAAATATACTGAAGCAATGTTTTTATAAGTTTTTCTTTCAACTTAGTAGGTAGGTACTGTAAGAAACTGTAGACTACAGAACACATGTTGACATTTCTTTGTGCACGAATGATATCACATGTAGTGTTTGCTAATGAAGGAGCGTTTAAAAATACGTTCCGTTTCTACAAAAAAATGGATTTTTAAAATCGTATTTATAAAAAAAATAGCTAATTAAAATAAAATAGATTACTGTAAATATGTTCAAAGACATAAAAGGAACATTATATATTAAAATAATAATAATTGGGGTTACATGCATATTCTCCTAAGATTTTGTAAGAGTATTGTTAGATTTTGTAGCGGGCCGGAGGGATACCTCGGGTAGCGCGCTTATTTGAATGGTCGATCGCTACATACTCCCCCTCTCTTGACTGCGCCCTCGCTCATGGTCTAGTACCTTATCTCCCTTAGGTCTACCTCGCCTTCGTACCGGATTGACTGGCTTCGGAACGATTTCATCTCTACCGATATAACGCCTAAGTTCGCTAACGTGATATTTCCCTAAAATTTCATTCGTATTTTCTAACGGAGCTATCTGGTAGGTTGTTGGACTACATCTATTTACAATAACATACGGACCATCTCTCTTCGGAACGAATTTAGAAGTAAGAAGCTTCGACGCGTTGCTAAGTACATGAGAAGAGAGTAGACGAGAGAAGAGATTTCCCTAAAACTTCATTCGTATTTTCTAACGGAGCTATCTGGTAGGTTGTTGGACTACATCTATTTACAATAACATACGGACCATCTCTCTTCGGAACGAATTTAGAAGTAAGAGGCTTCGACGCGTTGCTAAGTACATGAGAAGAGAGTAGACTTTATCTCCCTCGGTGAAACAAAACAAAAAAAAACAGCTGATCGCCGAGATTTGTCGCCGTAGTCCTTTCTTCGATCTTGTTCAGTCTCGACTTTCTCACGCACTGATGACAATGAGGCTAGAAAGAGGTCTACTCCGAACGCACGCAAAACGAAACTTCGGGTGTTGTATCGGGCATTTCCTACTCTGGAGGTCTACTCGAACGCACGAAAAACGAAACTTCGGGCGTTGTATCGGGCATTTCCTACTCTGAACACTTTCGGGCCCGATTTCGTTCACGAGAGTCGTACTTTGACGTCTCGCGTCTCATAAACGCTACTCTGAACCCATTTTTAACGAACGAATATTCGACTTTGACAGTTGTTTCTTCGGGATTTTTATGTCAATATTCACGAGAGCTTTGTAGGTACCTTATAATTATCGGATAATCTAATTTATTCTCAAAGAAGTTATTTTTCTTCATAAAATTAACTGTAAGTGAAAGTACCTTTTTTGTGGATAAATTAGATATATAGATAGTAAATAGAGAAGACTTATTCGAAGAGTGCGAGGCGGTTTTCATGGCACAACCTCCTAAACGATTTGATTCGCAGATGTCTTGCCGTAATTAATATTCCATCAATAAACAGACTTTGTGGTCTATTACGCGATGACGGCCTTTAACCATTCACACTAGAGGGCGCTACCTGGGGCCTTATTCCGAGTTTGCAAACGTTAAACACGACAAGATCGCGCGTTACAATTTTTTCGTGAGTTGCGATGACGTCGATTCGTATTACGAGTTACTAAACTTCGTGCGTTCGCGTTGTCGCAAGCACCATAGACAAAACAGTTTTTGCGTAAAGTTTTTTTTAATTTATTTATATTTCATTGCACAGACTATTCAAACCTTGAAAATTAAATCCAAAACATTAGTACTTAGTATAATGTCATATGAAGTATTTTATAATTTAATGTGTTTTTAAAGAGAGAATAATATTAAGTTAAAGTTTGATAATGTAGGATTTTAATTAAGTATATTAGATTAAGTTTATTGTTAATAAGTAATAATTAGTTTGTATTTTTGGTGATTTATATCACTTAATAGTAAAGTATATATATTTTTTGTTGTTGTTTCATCTTAGTTAGTTCTAAGAAGTAGTTAAAAAAGTTAGTTTTGGTAAAACAAGTTATAAAATACTGTACAAAATACTGTCTTCTAAAACAATAAGCTCTTGGCTCGTACAACTTCTTGGTTTATTGGTATACGACAAAAAACTACTTGTGGGTCTCTGATGAAACATGCATAAAAGTATTTCATATTATTATGTCGTTTTCTTAGTACGTAACTTACAATTTAACGACATGCTTACTAGAAATATAACATGAAATGAAAAACGCCAAAAAAATGTTCGTTATCTTAGAAAAAATTTCGAAGAAACGAAATCAGAGTGCCCAATTCGTGCTCATAGATTCAGATTTGTATTTGTCCTAGAACAATGGACAGAAAAACCTTTTTTATGTTTTTTTTTAATATTCTATTGTACAAAGCATTAGTACTTAGTATAATGTCATATGAGCTCGAAGAACTTCTTGGTTTATTTGTATACGACAAAGACTACTTGTGGGCCTCTGATGGAACAGGCATAGAAGCATTTTATTATGTCGTTTTCTTAGTAAGTAATTTACAATTTGACGACATGCTTACTAGAAATATACCATGAATTTGTAAATTTGAAAAAAAAAAAACCCTGTGGATAATGTCTAAGCTCTTGGCTCTAAAAACTTCTTGGTTTATTGGAATACGACAAAGAACTACTTGTGGGCCTCTGATAGAACAGGCATAGAAGCATTTCATATTATCATGTCGTTTTATTAGTAAGTTATTTGTAAATTGACGAGATGCTTACTAGAAATATAACATGAATTTGGAAGTTAGAAAAAAAAAAGTCTGTAGATACTGTCTTCTAAAACAATAAGCTCTTGGCTCGTAGAACTTCTTGGTTTATTAGTATACGACAAAGAACTACCTACTTGTGGGCCTCTGATAGAACAGGCATAGAAGCATTTCATTTTTTTCTTAGTACGTAATTTACAATTTAACGACATGCTTACTAGAAATATAACATGAATTTGGAAGTTTGAAAAAAAAACATCCGTAGATAATGTCTAAAGCAATAAACTCTTGGCTCGAAGAACTTCTTGGTTTATTGCTATACGACAAAGAACTACTTGTGGGTCTCTAATGGAACAGGCATAGAAGCATTTCATATTATCATGTTGTTTTCTTAGTAAGTAATTTACAATTTGACGACATGCTTACTAGAAATATAAAATAAATTTGGAAGTTTGAAAAAAAAAGTTATAGATAATGTATAATATGGCAATAAGCTTTAAGAAACTTAGGATTAAGACTCAAAGAGAATTATTTGAAGAATATAAAACAGAAATAACAGAAATGAAAAACGCCAAAAAAATATTCGTTATCTTAGAAAAATTGTCGAAGGAACGAAATCAGAGTGCCTAATTCGTGCTCACAAATTCAAATTTGTATTTGTCCTAGAACAATGGACAGAAAAACCTTTTTTATGTTTTTTTTAAATATTCTATTGCATATTATAATGTAAGGGATAATACAATGTTAGTAATGATATAATATATATATATGGCTATTAAGTTAAAATATTCCATTATTTTTGTAGGTAAAAAGGTGATATTTTGTTTTTGAGATTTTATAATAAATGATTGAAATAAAATTGTTTATTATTTTTAATTTTCATCCTATTAAACATTAGAATATGAATATATAATAAATTTAATTGAAATAAATCTGTTATCTGAAGGTTAAATTATACACTGACGTGACACTGGCAGAAATGTACAAGTTGCACGAGTTGCCATAATAAGAAGAAAAATAAAGTAGCAGTTTTTTAAACTGTACCTAGAGAAAAGAAGAAATTTATAAACATAGCTGCACGGCCACTTCAAGACAAGACTCATGTCTTGTATATATAGGGTATAATAAATCTCTCGGGCCGCCCGTGACAATGTTTAACTTTTTTTAATCTTTTAAATTCTAGTAAAAAAAAAGTGGAAATTACGGGAAAATTATCATAAAGAGGGAATTTTGGGAACGTGGGAATGAGGATCAACGAGGATTTTAGTTTTGATGTAATATTAAAGTAAATAAAAAATCCAAAACATTGGTGTAATTATTTTTGTCATACGACTAAAAATGAGCTAGTAGCAATCAAATGAATGTGCCGATCTTCAAGTTGTCGCGACTCTGAGTGTGTGACGTCACTGTGACGGTCGCCGCCAGTTAGCCGTAGGCGCGCTGTGTTTCGGCTTGGCTGATTGTGTTTAAAACTAATTAGGTGTCGGTTGTGTGTCTGGTAGAACTTATTTACTATGTATACATATTGTATGGTGCCGAAATGTATTAATACATCTGTCAAAACTCCAGATAAACTATTTTCGTGCCAAAAGAAAGACCAAAAAAAATTTCGGTTTGACTTGGCTGCGCCCGGTAGCCATAGCTAGCCACTGCGCGGTATCGAGCGGAAGGAGGAGGGAGTGGGGGAGTTTAACACTGTGAGCGCTATTGTGCCAAAACTAATGGTGTAATGGAAAGTTTGTTGTCATTTTCAGATAACTCAAGGATTAATAATTGATTTCCATAACAAAAACTACACCTAAAGAAGCCGCTACCGCTGTTGCTATCTTGTAATGTGTTCTCGCTGCGCTAAATACAGCTAGCGCACGAAATTATCAGCCACAGTGACGTCACGCGTGCTTGGCACACTGGCTTTTAGCGGCAGGAACGGTCTATGTTTATTATTTAATATCTCCGTAACTAATGGTCCGATTTGGATAATTCAAAAAGATATTCCTATTTCATAAAGAACAACGTGGATACTAGTTTAAAATAAAACTAGTAAAAAAAATTACCAACGCCGAACTCCTAACGCTTTATTAAACACTCGTGCGAACGTAGCTTTAATGTTACAATAATGACCTACAGAAATTATGTGTCATCGGTCACGTAATCACTAACGCTTCACCCATTACATGAACGTTTGTAACCAATTCTTCATCCCTTTCATAAATTTCGTTGCTTTCGCCCCCACCCCCCTGGATCCGCCACTGAGGCTCATTACGATTACGGCAAAAAAAAAATTTAAAAATATTGTCAAAAGGCCCGAGCCCCCCCTCAAATCAAGAGTTCCTGGATCTGTTCCTTGGTGCATTGCGGAATATTTGTTTTAAAGCATAATCGTTATTACAGGTGACGAACTTAGTTTTATTATTCGCAGCAACATTGTTGTATAGAAATGAAACTATTGCATAAAAAAACTAATAGTGCCATAATGGATCTAGTGCGAATTATTAATTATTTTATTATTCGCAGTAGTTCCATTATTACCATTACTCTTAAAAAATGTGTGCGAAAAAAAATTCACACTAGTTCCATCATGGAACAACGCAATGGAACTACTGCGAACAATCCTGATAAAGTCCGACTTGACGGAAAAATGTTTTTTTAGTGGGATTTTTTTAAAAAGTCCCACTTTTTTAAAAAGTAGGAAAAAAGTTCTAGTTGACAAAAACATTTTTTTTTAAGTAGGAAAAAGTTCCACTTGACGAAAAAAATATTTTTGGAGGGATTTTTTTTTAAAGTCCCATTTTTTTAAAGTAGGAAAAAGAACTCACTTGACGAAAAAATGATTTTTTAGTGGGAAAAAGTCTCAATTTTTCAATATATAAGAATTTTCCCCATTAAAATAAGAATAAGCAGCAGGAATTTGGGCTTTGATTTTATAATCGAGATTAAAACGGTTAGCAAATCAGAGTAGTGACTTGGAATACTTTGGGCATTTATATGAAAAAGGTTTAAATTTTTATAAAACGTTGAAAAAGTGTTATGTAATGCTTTACCAAGAAGAATATCGCTTCTGCTGACTTCAAACTCATCAGAAGTGCATGAGTTACACGAATAAAATTCTATAGATTCATCTTCTGAAGATGAGTTAGGCATAATATATAGGTAATATGGTATAATATATAAAAATAAGTATAATTAATAATAAATATATAAACAATATATATATGTATAAAGTCATTAAAACAGCAATAATTTGCCAATATTTTGAAGTGCCACATCAACCGCCAGTTAGCTGGTTCACAATTGAAGAGAAATCACCAAAAGAAAACAATACGTAACTCAACATCAATAAAGTAAGGCAATGATTAAATTCTATATATAATTAAACATTATATATTTAGATAGGCAATAGTAATGTTAATAAGTATTATGGAATTTATGGATAACACAGGACCCCATGGTACATTGATCTTAGCCTTTTCCAGTACCTTTGCCAAAGCTAATACAAATTTTAAAAGAAAAAAAAAAAAAAAAAAAAACAGAAATGTAAACGCTAAATATTTTGTGGGGGAAATCTGAATACGCGGGATTTTTTTCATTTATTGAAAATTAATTAATTTAAATTATTAATTACAGTTTTTTATACACAATTTGTGTATATTAATAGTAATATGAACGAGTCCAGTATGGGAAATGACGAGGAAGACGATAATATTGTGAATATTTCACAAACCCAAGAAAACCAAGAACGAACAATTAAGAGACGAAGATGTGAGGCGAGTAAAGGTCGAACAGATAAAGATATTTATAAACCGTATGTAAAAGAAAATTATCAACGACTTTTTCCGGAGCAATCTGTAAGTAATGAATTTACTGTATATGTTGAAAGCGAAACAGAAAAACTGGGCAATAAAAATCCAATATACTTGAACAGTATATTTCAAAAAAATATAAAGGGTATAATCAGACTAAATAGAACCAACGCTAAGAAAATTGAAGTTATATTTAGCCAGGCTAACTTAGCAAATAACTTTTTAAAAAATGAATCTTTTCTAAATAAATATTCATTTAAAGCATACATACCGGCTAGATATGTAGAAAAAAATGGGATAATAAGATATGTTTCTGTTGAAATTTCAAATGAAGAGTTATTTAAGATGTTTCAATCGGAGTTTGAAATTATAAAAGTAAATAGATTTATGAAAAAAGTTGATGGCAAATTGACACCTTTAAAAACTATTAGCTTAACTTTTTTGTCAAATTCTATTCCTGACTTCGTATATTGTGAGTTATGGCGTTGTAAAGTATTCGAATATTTTTCGCCCTTACTTCAATGTTATAGATGTTTTTGGTTTAACCATCCTGCTAAGGCATGTAAAAATACTCAAAAATGTTCAATTTGTTCTGGAGAGCATTATTATAAAGAATGCCCTAACCCTACATTAATAAAATGCTCTAATTGTAGTGGCAATCACTTGGCAATTTCAAAACTATGTCCTGTAAAAATAAAAAAAATATTGGAAAAAAAAAACAACACATATTCTAAAATAACTAAGGACTATCAAAAAGACTTTCCAATATTACCACCTACATCTAAAATAATAAAATCAACATCTAAGGTATTAGACAATCTAAATGTAAACACTTCCAAAACATTGCAGAATAGCAACACTGGTAAGACGTTGGTAGCCATAGAAGATAAAAAAAAAGGTAATGATTTTAACATAGATGATATTATTAATAATGAAAACATTTTAAAAGCTCTGATTTCTACTTTAGTTAAAATAGGTAATAACAAGGAGGGTGATCCACCAATGACTACAGTACGCATTAAAGATATATTAAGAAATAATCTTATTAAAAATAATAATAATTAATTTATGGATATAAAGTCATTAACAATTTGTCAATATAACATACAAAGCCTTAATCATAAAAAACCCTTGTTAATTAACTTTCTTAATGAAAATAATATAGATGTATGCCTACTTAATGAAACATGGCTAAAAACTAATAGATCTATACGTATACCAAATTATAATTTTAAATTTCAAAATGCTAAAAATAACTATGGAGGTGTAGGTATTTTAATAAAAACACATTAGATTATAGTGTCATATCAGTTCCGTTTTATCAGAACATACAATCCGTAGCCATTAGCTTACAAACTAATATAGGTAAATTGTCGATAATATGTATTTACTGCCCACCTCGTAGTGGGCGTATGAAAATAGGAAAATTAAGAAACATTATTAATAATCTACCCAAACCAATTTTTTTATCCGGAGATATGAACGCACATCATTTAGCATTTGGTTGTAGTATAAATAATAGCAGAGGTAACGATGTATTTAATTTGATTGACGAATGTGATCTATGTATATTAAATACAGGTGAACCAACAACCGTTGGTGCACCTAATAGAAATAAATCTGCAATTGATGTCACTTGTGTTACTTCTGCAATAGCTCCACTGTGTCAGTGGTCTGTATACGATGATGCTATGGGTAGCTATCATTTGCCTACTATATCTATAATTCAGACGGCTCCTCACTTATACTGTTCAGAAAAATCAATAGAAAAATACTTATATTCAAAAGCAGATTGGACTAAATATAATCAATTATCCGAGGTATTTTTTGACAAAGTACCTATTGATTCAAATTATCCTCCTAACTCTTATAAAAGTTTTTGTGATTATTTATACAAAATTAAAGATAAATGTATTCCAAAAAAGAAACCTAATACGATTAAAAACCAAGACCTCCTGTTCCATGGTGGAATGAAGATTGTCGTAAGATGGTTCAAGATAGTAAAAATGCACTAAAATACTACAGGATGTTTCCTACAATAGAAAACTTTATAAATTATAAAAAAATAGATGCTAAAAAAAAGAGATTCTTAAGTGAACGGAAAAAAAGTCAATGGAAGTTTTTGTGTGAAAGTTTTAATAGAACTACTCCTATTTCGACTATTTGGAATTATATTAGGAAATTTAAAAATGTAAAAACCAATAGTAATAATAATGAAAACAATACTTGGATATCAGATTTTTTAAACAGAATTGCCCCTACTAACGTACCTGGAAAGGAAATTAATTATTCTGCATTAAATTAATATTTTGAAAATAATTCAAATTTATATAATTCATTTTTAGTGACTAATTTTACTTGGGATGAATTTAACTTGGCATTACAATCAAGAAAAGATACAACACCGGGACTAGATGACATTCCATATAAACTCATAAAAAAATTGCATACTAATGGGAAAAAACTCTTACTAGATATCTATAATCTTCTTTGGTCTCAAACTGTTATACCAGATACATGGAAAACTCAATGTATTATACCTATATTAAAATTTGATAAACCAGTCGGGGATGTAAATTCATACAGGCCCATTTCATTATCCTCTTGCTTAGGAAAATTATTTGAACAAATGATTAAAATCAGGTTGGAATGGTATGTAGAACATAATAATAAATTACCACATAATCAGTTCGGCTTTCGAAGAGGTAAAAGTGCAAGTGATAGTTTCATTACATTAATTTCTGATATACAACAGGGTTTCATAAATATGTCAAACTAGGCATCCTATAAATTACTTATAATTGACAGATAGTATAAAATATAGACAACTGAGTGGTACATTTCTCTACCTTACATACTTCTTTTGCCATCTCTGAGGCTCTGCCATGAGGTTTTACTTTGTAGCAACGTAACGTTAATAACGTTAATACGTTGGTACAAACCAAAAACTCATGATAGAGCCTCTGCAGTCAACTTTTCTTATACATGCACTGTTGCGGAAACTCAGTTTCACGATAGGGTGGCTGAAAACCATGAAAAAATTGGTTTTTGTAAAGTAATAATAATAATAAAATCAGTTACGGTATGTTCGTTTTTAGACATCAAAGGTGCGTTTGATAATATAGATCCATCAATACTTTCAAAAATTTTGTTTGATATTGATGTTCCCAGAAAACTAATAGAATGGATATTTAATTTTTTATATGATAGAACTGTATATGTTAAAAATCGAGACACAAAGCTTGGTCCAAGATCTGTTTACAAAAGGTACTATGCAGGGTGCTACGCTTTCTCCACTGCTTTATAATATTTATGTTTCACAAATACGACAATATATAAATACATGCAATATAGATTTCTTACAGTTTGCAGACGATGTTGTTTTATATTCAAAACATAGTGATGTAAATATAGCGATAAGAAATTTAAATATAGGACTAAAACAACTTCATAATTATTTTAAAACCATCCTTAATTTAGATGTAAGTCCAGAAAAGAGTTCTGTTTTAATTTTTAGTAAAAAACTTAATGTGGGAGATTCCATTTCTGAGACAGTGAAGTATGATAATGTCGCGATACCAATTGTTACAGAAAAAAAGTTTTTGGGCATCATACTGGATGTCAAATTAAATTTTTAATTGAATCAGGCGTTATTTTGCGGAAGTCCATTTTATAATGATTAAAATTGGAAATTATTATGCAGTTTCTACCGCTTTTAATGTTGGTGTATTAAATTATATGTTACATGTAACAACACAAAGAAATATCACCAACAAACGAACACTGTAGTCTTCGACACGTGTTTCGCCTCTTAACGAGGCATCTTCAGGACTGGTTATAAAATTTTGTAGCTTCAATTTATATATTTTACCAAGTAATAATTAGTTTGTAAATTTGGTGATTTATATCACTTAATAGTAAAGTTTATATATTTTTTGTTGTTGTTTCATCTTAGTTAGTTCTGAGAAGTAGTGATTCGCCTGTGCCTCCCATGGCCACGCGGTTAGTGGCCTCCTTCCTCAACAACCGCCACTTCCAAGTAGCCGTGGAGGGAAAGGTCTCAGTGGAGCATTCCATTTACGCTGGCGTACCCCAGGGAAGCTGCCTTTCTCCCACGCTGTATGCACTGTTCACGAATGACATTCCTACCCTCTCCGACCAACTCTACGGAGAGGATGACGTAGTCCTGGCGCTGTTCGCGGATGACAGCGCCTACCTCACCTCCCACAAAAATCCCATACTCGCCGTCGAGAAGATGCAGAGGATGTTGGACGTCCTCCCTTCCTGGCTCGACAGATGGCGGATGTCTGTAAAAGTTGGAAAGACATCCGCCCTACTGGTCACCCGCCGCCACCGCCGCCCAGCCAAACTGGAACTTTGGGGACAGGAGATCGAATGGGCCGACTCCATTAAGTACCTGGGGTCACCATCAACCGGTCGTTGAGCATGAGCCCAATGGCCACCCAATCCATCAATAAGGCCAAAGCGCTCGCTCCATGCTCCGGCCGGTGCTAAGGTCCACCCTCCCACTCCGGGTCAAGGTGTCGGTCTATAAGACCTTCGTCCGTCCCCATCTAACATACGCGGCACCAGTTACTGTCGGCCACGAACAAAACACGACTCCAGCGCCAGCAGAACATCTCTCTGCGTATGGCGACTGGTGTTCCGTGGTTGGTGCGCAACCAAATATTTCGCCTCTCTATGGAGCGGCGTCATCAGTGACAGTGACTGAAGGTCTTTGTCATAAATTTTGAAGAAGTAATTTTATGTCTTTTAGCAATGGTAAAGGCAATGCACTATACAGTTTTGTATTTAATTTTTAGAAAAATTAAATCAATTTATATATTTTACCAAGTAAGAAACACATCTAACACACTTTATTTGTTTCAGATAATTCTTATCGTTCATACGATTCGCCTACCTGTCGTCGGCGCGCTCTTTGCGCTACGTAGCCGACACAAGCGAGGGCGGGGAGGCTACGCTGTTCCCGACACCGTGCGCCTTCCTTTTTACAAAGATTAGCTTATTTATATATGATTTATTTTACATTACACCGGGAATTGATCCGAATTGTGCATGAGGGAGATTATTAAAAAAATCGACTTTCATGCTCACAAATTGGCGCAATTCTTTGGTCATTATGAGTTTTTGGGAGAATGTCTTAAATATGGCATAGCTCCTAAAACTCTTATACACAGTGTGCCACTGGATGCCATACCTCCTGATGTGAGACAACCATTTACTGACTTACAATACATACATGCTTTACAAACCACACAATTATTACACACACAATACTACTATCTGTCCATACATCACAAAAACAACTTAGATGACACTATACAGGCTTCGTTGCTAGCTTTTCCACATCTAAATAAAATTATAAGTGATATCTTAAATAGAGCTAGAGGTATACAAGTCAAAGATAGACAAAGATTACTTTTAAAATTTTCTAAATTAATCAGATCGTATCGAAACGAAAATATTCCCATTCCATTTCATAATCAGATTTCAACTCCTTCCTTTTTAAATCTTAAACCAACAAACTTGTCTAGTTTATTTTGTATGCCTCAAGCTATCCGTACGTGTAATCAACAACAACGATTAGTACGGACAAACACAAATAACGAAAGTAATTTAATAAATTTATCATCTAAAATTCTTAACTCAGCCGAAAAGTCAGTGCTATCTAAGGGACTGACATTCTGCCCGACTAACAAAATTAATGTTTTCGAAATTACTAAAGATATATTAACATTTGGTCGTAACTTAAAATGGAAATATTTTTGGCATAATCGCGTACCATCTGGCAATAATAGTAATGGTTTGCATGAGGCATTGCAAAAATTTAAATTACCTTCGGCAAATGAACCACCTCCGTTACCGGCTGGTCATCCCATCGATACATTTATTAATCATATTTTACATAAAATTTCGGATCCTAACTTTATAAATTCCCTTCAAAGTAGTAATCAAAATTTATCCATTAGCGAAAAAATAGCTTTATCAAAATTAAAAAATGATGAATCAATAATGGTTTTACCAGCAGATAAGGGATCTACTACAGTAATACTTAACAAAACTGACTACATTAATGAGGGTCTAAGACAACTAAATGACCCGTCATTTTATACAACTGTTACAGCTGACCCCTGTGAACAGTTAGTTATTGACTTACAATACATACATGCTTTACAAACCACACAATTATTACACACACAATACTACTATCTGTCCATACATCACAAAAACAACTTAGATGACACTATACAGGCTTCGTTGCTAGCTTTTCCACATCTAAATAAAATTATAAGTGATATCTTAAATAGAGCTAGAGGTATACAAGTCAAAGATAGACAAAGATTACTTTTAAAATTTTCTAAATTAATCAGATCGTATCGAAACGAAAATATTCCCATTCCATTTCATAATCAGATTTCAACTCCTTCCTTTTTAAATCTTAAACCAACAAACTTGTCTAGTTTATTTTGTATGCCTCAAGCTATCCGTACGTGTAATCAACAACAACGATTAGTACGGACAAACACAAATAACGAAAGTAATTTAATAAATTTATCATCTAAAATTCTTAACTCAGCCGAAAAGTCAGTGCTATCTAAGGGACTGACATTCTGCCCGACTAACAAAATTAATGTTTTCGAAATTACTAAAGATATATTAACATTTGGTCGTAACTTAAAATGGAAATATTTTTGGCATAATCGCGTACCATCTGGCAATAATAGTAATGGTTTGCATGAGGCATTGCAAAAATTTAAATTACCTTCGGCAAATGAACCACCTCCGTTACCGGCTGGTCATCCCATCGATACATTTATTAATCATATTTTACATAAAATTTCGGATCCTAACTTTATAAATTCCCTTCAAAGTAGTAATCAAAATTTATCCATTAGCGAAAAAATAGCTTTATCAAAATTAAAAAATGATGAATCAATAATGGTTTTACCAGCAGATAAGGGATCTACTACAGTAATACTTAACAAAACTGACTACATTAATGAGGGTCTAAGACAACTAAATGACCCGTCATTTTATACAACTGTTACAGCTGACCCCTGTGAACAGTTAGTTATTGAAATTCAAAATTATATTTATATAAATGCGTCCGATGAAGGACTTTCTGACAATGATATTTCGGCCTTAATTCCTTCTAATCCGAGGACACCACATTTTTACATGTTGCCGAAAGTACACAAACCTGGTAATCCAGGTAGACCAATTGTAGCTTCTTATGATTGTCCTACCGAAAGAATATCATCATTTGTAGACTTTTATGCGCAACCTTTAGTAAAAAATTTAGATTCGCATATTAAAGATACTTACCACTTTTTAAATATTATAAAAAGTATTCATATTCCAAATTGTAATGATATTTTCTTAGTAACTATAGATGTCGTGTCCTTATATACTAATATACCACATGACGAAGGATTGTATGCCCTAAAAGAGTATTTCGATAGCCGCCCAAACCCGCGTCTGCCTTCTTCAAAATTTTTACTAGATTTAGCAGAAATGGTTTTAACCAATAACTATTTTACTTTTGATAATAAATTCTATCACCAAGAGAAAGGCACTGCCATGGGTACGCGCATGGCACCTTCTTATGCAAATTTATATATGGGTTCTCTCGAAACAAAATTTTTAAATAGTCAAATTCTCAAACCTTTAACATGGTTAAGATTCATAGATGATATTTTCATGATTTGGCCTCATAGTTTACAAACTCTTAATACATTCCTTAGTCAACTAAATTCATTTAGCAGTCTAAGATTCACTCATGAAATTTCTAAAACTAACATAACATTTTTAGATGTAGATATTACTTATAATAATCATAATATTTCAACTTCTGTTCATTTTAAAGAAACCAACAAGTTACAGTATCTGCATTACAGTAGTTGCCACCCGTCGCACACAAAACGGTCTATACCACATTCACTTTCTATCCGCGGTAAAAGAATTTGTAATAATTCAACATCTTTGGCTAAATATCAAGGCAAAATCTTCAATGGGTTATGTAGGCGCGATTATCCCCCAAACTTTTTACACAAACACATGAACAGGCCTTCTAACACTCCAAACGCTATACACACACAACAACAAAATTCCCTTCGGCTTATAATACCATACTTCCACGGGGCACACAAAATTCAAAATTTATTAAAGGATAGCTTCTCTATCCTTAAAAATAATAATATTACGCGAAATCTTTTGGAAACGTGCCCTAGTGTAACGTATAAACAAAATCAAAATTTAAAAGCTATTTTGGCAAAAAATAAAAATACACGGAGCAATAACACATTGTTAGGTACACACAAGTGCAACCAATCTCGTTGCAAAACATGTCCAATAATAAATTCCGATATCAATATACAAACTCATCATAACCCTGTTGTCATCAAAATTCAAAATTTCGCACAATGTACTACTTCTCATTGCGTATATATGCTGGAGTGCAGATTTTGTAACAGTTTTTATGTGGGAGAGACTACGACACCCCTTCGTACTCGCATGAATGGACACAGACATTCAGTAGATTCTCAAATTAATAATATTTTACCTGTGCCCACCCATGCGCGTATACATAACACTACCTTTAACAATTGTTTCACAGTAAGAGTATTAAAGAGTTTTCCTAAAACTATTCGGTCTATTGATTTAAAAACATGGGAAAGCTCTTTTATATGGCAGCTTGGTGCATACTATAGCCCTGGTCTGAATGTAATGCATTAGGTTTTGTCTAACTTGTTTTGTAAATTTATTAATATCGAACCAACAATGGACATAACATGCTGATGATGTTTTCCATGATGGGCTAGGTGGTGATGATATTTTTCTAAAAATTAAATACAAAACTGTATAGTGCATTGCCTTTACCATTGCTAAAAGACATAAAATTACTTCTTCAAAATTTATGACAAAGACCTTCAGTCACTGTCACTGATGACGCCGCTCCATAGAGAGGCGAAATATTTGTCAATAAAATTTTATAGCTTCAATTTATATATTTTACCAAGTAAGAAACACATCTAACACACTTTATTTGTTTCAGAACAAACTAATTATTACTTATTACCAATAAACTTAATCTAATATACTAAATTAAATTCCTCCATTATCAAACTTTAACTTAATATTATTTTCTCTTTAAAAACACATTAAATTATAAAGTACTTCATATGACAAACTGGGGCCTTATTCCGAGTTTGCAAACGTTAAACACGACAAGTTCGCGCGTTACAATTTTTTCGTGAGTTGCGATGACGTCGATTCGTATTACGAGTCACTAAACTTCGTGCATTCGCGTTGTCGCAAGCACCATAGACAAAACAGTTTTTGCGTAAAGTTTTTTTAATATATTTTTATTTCATTGCACAGACTATTCAAACCTTGAAAATTAAATCCAAAGCATTAGTACTTAGTATAATGTCATATGAAGTACTTTATAATTTAATGTGTTTTTAAAGAGAAAATAATATTAAGTTAAAGTTTGATAATGGAGGAATTTAATTTAGTATATTAGATTAAGTTTATTGGTAATAAGTAATAATTAGTTTGTAAATTTGGTGATTTATATCACTTAATAGTAAAGTTTATATATTTTTTGTTGTTGTTTCATCTTAGTTAGTTCTGAGAAGTAGTTAAAAAAGTTAGTTTTGGTAACACAAGAAACCTTTTCGATGTATCGCGGTAAAGTGATTTTGAGTTTTAACCTTCCGCGTATAACGTGGGGTTTAATACCCCAGGCGTAATATTTTATGGATATCTCTTTTAATTTTAGTGCTATTAATTTGTACCTCCAGATAATCTCGAGTGCGACATTACCATCTATGTATGTATTAAATAATATTATATATGCAAATAAAAATATTCATAATACTACATTGAACTCTGATAAGCACTCGTTCTCAACAAGAAACAAAAATAAAATTTCTAATATTAAATGTAGATTAAATACAAAGTATAAAAGTTATGTTATAAAAGTGTAAAATTTTATAATAAAATAGACGATGATTGGAAGAAACTAAATTCAAAAGTATTTAAAAGAAAATGTCAGAATTGGCTCCGGGACCTTAAACTATATGATATAAAAGACTTCACATAGCATTTGACTTTGGTCTATTATTTGTATTACTTGTTTTGTATTGATATTTAATGAGGAGTTTTCCAGTAGTTATTATTTAACGCAACAGGGGCCTTACCAAAGAGCCAATCGATAATCGAATCGAAATACCCATCGAAAGCCAAATGTATGGGATTTGACGTTTCTCGGCGATCAGGCTCTACCCATAGAGTAAAATTCCTATACATTTTTACCGATCGATGCGGCGATTCGATTGGCGATCGTGTTCTTTGGTCAGGCCCCAGATGGCGTTTAGTCGCTATCTACAAAAACTGTCAAAATAGATAGCGGTAATATATAAAATAAACCCAAAATTTAGGGTAAATATGAAAACAAATACCTTTATACGAATAATTTATAAAATTTACTTAACTTTGTTTAACATATACACTAATATTCTGAGCATTTTGCCTTACGGCACCAACTTAAGCAATATTTTTTCCGTTAAATATCATCATATTAGTAATTATATTAGAATTTCTAAGGTACCATAATCTTTTTTACGAAGTTTTTCTTGACAGGGTATCTACTAAAGATTATAGAGAGCAAGAATAACGAGTAAGTAGATACATATAAAAGTGACAAAATATGGTAAAAATATAACATGTCTTGCAATACCAAAATTTAGTATTAATTCATAGAGAATTTAGAGTCTATATTTGAGTAGTCTATATAAAAATGTAGACTACTCAAGTATAGAAACTGCCTTTTTTGACAGTTTTTGTGGATATCTCTCCTGCTGCCATCTAGTGGAATATTTTGGAACTGGTAAAAAGAAAACTCCTCATTACCCCTAAGTTGTATTGTGACATTACGTTTTATTATACTGACCCATTATTAATTATATCTTTATAAAATATTTCTGACAGAGGCCATTGACGGTCGCTTAGTTATTTATTACAAACTTTTTTTTTTTTTTTTAATATATATATTTTTTTTTATAGTGTTTAAAGACATTGATGTATTTAGGACAAAGCCCCTATACAGCTGCTAACATATTTGTACAATTTTTTGTTTGATTTATCTCACCGACAAAGCCCATTTACAGCTGCAATTTTACTATAAATTTTATATTGAAATACATAAATAGCATCTAAATTTTTATTTTATTTCTTTTTGTTTGTAAATGTACGTGGGTAATGATTTTCTGTTACATAGCTTTTGTATTTTATATGTACTTTTTGGTTACTAGCTGTATCATTGTTATTATTTTTCATATTTGTTTGTATTTCATTTGATTAGTTATTTTGTTATGTATGACGATAACCAAGTGTTCTGTATTGTACCTATGGTGGAAATAAAGATATGAATGAATGAATATGCCAAATAGACTGATTAGATTTATTTTGTCTAAATCGTGCCCTAACCTCAGTGAACGCCTCTGGGGTCTGTGAGACCTTACGTTGTATTGCACGCAGCTAAAACGTAAGTGCTATTTTTTTTTGTATTTATAAGGCTTTTCATTGTTTTTTGTGTTATATTTTAAAAAATTAAATTATTGTATCTTGAGCCTGTAGCAGTCCGCTGCTGGACACGGTCATTACCCAAAGCGTTTTTTTATTGAAAGAAATTACAAAAACAAATACAGTTTTGCTTCATTGAAACCAGGACAGGCCCTACTAGTATAGAAATTATAATAACAGAGCTCGAAGAACTTCTTGGTTTATTTGTATACGACAAAGACTACTTGGCCTCTGATGGAACAGGCATAGAAGCATTTTATTATGTCGTTTTCTTAGGAAGTAATTTACATTTTGACGGCATGCTTACTAGAAATATACCATGAATTTGTAAATTTGAAAAAAAAAAACCCTGTGGATAATGTCTAAGCTCTTGGCTCTAAAAACTTGAACAACGAAGAACTTCTTGGTTTATTGCTATACGACAAAGAACTACTTGTGGGTCTCCAATGGAACAGGCATAGAAGCATTTCTTATTATCATGTTGTTTTCTTAGTAAGTAATTTACAATTTGACGACATGCTTACTAGAAATTTAAAATGAATTTGGAAGTAGTTTGAAAAAAAAAGTCTATAGATAATGTATAATATGGCAATAAGCTCTAAGAAACTTAGGATTAAGACTCAAAGAGAATTATTTGAAGAATATAAAACAGAAATGAAAAACGCCAAAAAAATATTCGTTGTCAAAGAAAAATTCTCAAAGAAACGAAATCAGAGTGCCCAATTCGTGCTCACAGATTCAAATTTGTATTTGTCCTAGAACAATGGACAGAAAAACCTTTTTATGTTTTTTTTAAATATTCTATTGTATTGTATATAATGTAAGGGATAATACAATGTTAGTAATGATATAATATATTTGGCTATTAAGTTAAAATATTCCATTATTTTTGTAGGTAAAAAGGTGATATTTTGTTTTTGAGATTTTGTAATAAATGATTGAAATAAAATTGTTTATTATTTTTAATTTTCATCCTATTAAACATTAGAATATGAATATATAATAAATTTAATTTAAATAAATCTGTTAATTATCTGAAGGTTAAATTATACACTGACGTGACACTGGTTTCTACCTACTATGTACAAGTTGCACGAGTTGCCATAATAAGAAGAAAAATAAAGTAGCAGTTTTTTAAACTGTACCTAGAGAAAACAAGAAATTTATAAACATAGCTGCACGGCCACTTCAAGACAAGACTCATGTCTTGTATATATAGGGTATATTAAATCTCTCGGGCCGCCCGTGACAATGTTTAACTTTTTTTAATCTTTTAAATTCTAGTAAAAAAAAGTGGGAATTACGGGAAAATGATATAATGAGGGAATTTTGGGAACGTGTGAATGAGGATCAACGAGGATTTTAGTTTTGAATGTAATTTAATACTGTGAGCGCTATTGTGCCAAAACTAATGGTGTAATGGAAAGTTTGTTGTCGTTTTCAGATAACTTAAGGATTAATAATTGATTTCCATAACAAAAACTACACCTAAAGAAGCCGCTACCGCTGTTGCTATCTTGTAATGTGTTCTCGCTGCGCTAAATACAGCTAGCGCACGAAATTGTCAGCCACAGTGACGTCACGCGTGCTTGGCACACTGGCTTTTAGCGGCAGGAACGGTCTATGTTTATTATTTAATATCTCCGTAACTAATGGTCCGATTTGGATAATTCAAAAAGATATACCATTCCTATTTCATAAAGAACAACGTGGATACTAGTTTAAATTAAAACTAGTAAAAAAAAACTACCAACGCCGAACTCCTAACGCTTTATTAAACACTCGTGCGAACATAGCTTTAATGTTACAATAATGGCCTACAGAAATTATGTGTCATCGGTCACGTAATCACTAACGCTTCACCCATTACATGAACGTATATTATATATATTATTATTACGGCAACAAAAATAATTTAAAAATCTTGTCAAAAGGCCCGAGCCCCCCCTTAAATCAAGAGTTCCTGGATCTGTTCCTTGGTGCATTGCGGAATATTTGTTTTAAAGCATAATCGTCATTACAAGTGACGAACTTAGTTTTATTATTCGCAGCAACATTATTGTATAGAAATGAAACTATTGCATAAAAAAACTAATAGTGCCATAATGGATCTAGTGCGAATTATTAATTATTTTATTATTCGCAGTAGTTTATATATATTTCTATTATTACCATTACTCTTAAAAAATGTGTGCGAAAAAAAATTCGCACTAGTTCCATCATGGAACAACGCAATGGAACTACTGCGAACAATCCTGAAAAAGTCCGACTTGACGGAAAAATGTTTTTTTAGTGGGATTTTTTTAAAAAGGCCCACTTTTTTAAAATGTAGGAAAAAAGTCCTAGTTGAAGAAAAACATTTTTTTTTAAAGTAGGAAAAAGTCCCACTTGACGAAAAAAATATTTTTGGAGGGATTTTTTTTTAAAGTCCCACTTTTTTTAAAAGTAGGAAAAAGAACCCACTTGAAGAAAAAATGATTTTTTAGTGGGAAAAAAATCTAATTTTAAGAAAAGTAGGAAAAATTCCCACCTAATGAAAAATCGGGAAAAAGTCTCAATTTTTCAATACATAAGAATTTTCCCCATTAAAATAAGAATAGGCAGCAGGAATTTGGGCTTTGATTTTATAATCGAGATTAAAACGGTTAGCAAATCAGTGACTTGGAATACTTTGGGCATTTATATGAAAAAGGTTAAATTATTTATAAAACGTTGAAATTAGTGTTATGTAATGCTTTACCAAGAAGAATATCGCTTCTGCTGACTTCAAACTCATCAGAAGTGGATGAGTTACACTAATAAAATTCTATAGATTCATCTTCTGAAGATGAGTTAGGCATAATATATAGGTAATATGGTATAATATATAAAAATAAGTATAATAAATATATAAACAATATATATATGTATAAAGTCATTAAAACAGCAATAATTTGCCAATATTTTGAAGTGCCACATCAACCGCCAGTTAGCTGGTTCACAATTGAAGAGAAATCACCAAAAGAAAACAATACGTAACTCAACATCAATAAAGTAAGGCAGTAATTAAATTAAATACTATATATAATTAACTTGGACTTGGAATACTTTGGGCATTTATATGAAAAAGGTTAATTTTTTTATAAAACGTTGAAATTAGTGTTATGTAGTGCTTTACCAAGAAGAATATCGCTTCTGCTGACTTCAAACTCATCAGAAGTGGATGAGTTACACGAATAAAATTCTATAGATTCATCTTCTGAAGATGAATTAGGCATAATATATAGGTAATATGGTATAATATATAAAAATAAGTATAATAAATATATAAACAATATATATATGTATAAAGTCATTAAAACAGCAATAATTTGCCAATATTTTGAAGTGCCACATCAACCGCCTGTTCACAATTGTTCACAAATCACCAAAAGAAAACAATACGTAACTCAACATCAATAAAGTAAGGCAGTAATTAAATTAAATACTATATATAATTAAACATTATATATTTAGATAGGCAATAGTAATGTTAATAAGTATTATGGAATTTATGGATAACACAGAACCCCATGGTACATAGATCTTAGCCTTTTCCAGTACCTTTGCCAAAGCTCATACAAATTTTAAAACAAAAAAAAAAAAAAAATAGAAATGTAAACAAACATTGTGAATATTTGTGAAAGAAAACATTTGGTATCGATGTATTCGATCCTTTGGATGATCCCTTCTCCAGGGCGGAGTTGGATGTTGTTTTCTCCAAACTAAAAGATTCCTCCCCGGGGTCAGATGGTATTCCCTATTCTTTTCTTACAAAGTCTAGTGTAAATTTTCAAAATATTTTCCTCAAAATTCTCAACAAAATTTTTCTTAATGGCAATCCTCCTCCAGAATGGAAAAACCAAATTGTAATACCGATTTTAAAACCCAATAAAGACGCGTCTTTACCTTCTTCATACCGCCCCATTGCCCTTTCATCTGTGCTCTGTAAGATCCTAGAACATCTGATCAAAAACCGCCTGGAATGGTTTGTTGAAAGTCAAAATATTATAGCCACCTCTCAATTTGGTTTTCGCAAAGGCAAAGGGACTAATGATAGCCTAGGTGTATTAACTACAGACATCCGTATTGCTTTTTCAAGGGGAGACTCCTTAATAGGAGTTTTCCTCGATATAAGTTCGGCTTATGATAACGTCATTCTTCCTCTGCTCAGGCAGAAAATGCACCAGCTGAGTATCCCAGCGAGGATCGTCGAACTCATAACCAACTTATTAACTGCCCGGTCAATTTCTATTAGATTCAAGGGTAATAAACTTGCCCCTCGTTCTACCTGGAGAGGCCTCCCCCAGGGTTCTGTGCTAAGCCCCCTCCTTTACAATATTTATACACATGACCTTCACCTTACAGTCAACTCATTTTGTAACATTCTCCAATATGCTGATGATTTAGTACTATATTCCACAGTTAAAAATATCACTGACTCTCAAACCCCCTTAAATAATGCTCTATATTATGCTAACAATTGGCTCACAGACCATGGTTTATCTCTATCACCTTCAAAATGCGCCGTGGTACCTTTCTCTAGACAGTATAAAGTTCCTCCCTTATTTATTAAAATTAATAACCAACTTATTCCCCAACTCACTTCTTTTAAATTCTTAGGCGCTATTTTGGACTCCAGAATGACAGGCATCCCTCACTGTGACTATATATCTGATAAATGTGAAAAATCAATTAATGTCCTCAGATGCCTTTCAGGGGTGTGGTGGGGTTCCCATCCTTATTCTCAAAAACTTCTCTATAATGCTATAATTAGAAGCAATATAGATTATGCTTCATGCTTTCTTCCACCATGTAACAAATTAGCATTAAATAAATTAGATAAAATTCAAGCTAATGGTCGGATTAATAGTCGTTGCTAAGCAATTGCTAATGCTTAGCCGATGCTCCGGACTGTCAAACTGCAAATGAAAAAACTAAAATTTGACAGTTCCAAGCAATGGCTCAAGCTAAGCAACGACTATTAATCCGACTCTTAGAGTATTCGTATTGTTCTTGGATCCATGAAGTCCACTCCTATTGCTGCTCTTCAAAATGAATCGGCCGAACCTCCGCTATCCACCAGAAGACAGTACCTTTCCGATCGGTTCCTTTACAAAATCTCATTATTTCCTTCTCATCCACTAATGCAAAAATTAGATACTCTATCCAAACTTACAAACTTTCCCTATTGGAAAAATAAAACAAATCCATGTCTGTTAGAGAGCTACATGAAGCTTGTTAAGCTGAGGGCCCCTTTATATTCCTCCCACTGGTACCCTATATTTAAATATCCATTTGATTCATTGATGTTCTCCCCCCAAATAGTTTATTTTGATATTGATAAGGAATCGGCCAGAGCTGACATCCTCTTTAACAGAATAGTTCAAAAGAACTGGTCAGACAGACTTTTAGTTTTCTGTGATGCTTCAAAATTTGACAATGAATCATATGTGGGATCAGCTGTGTGGATCCCTAGGTATAGCATTATACTTAACTTTAGAAGCCCTCCCCAATCAACAATTTTCTCAGGAGAGTCTCTGGCTCTTCTGGAAGCTGTCTCATACATTAAATCCCACAATATCAGCAAATCTATTATATTTAGTGACTCCCAGAGCTGCTTGAAGGCTTTATCTGGGAACTCCTTCTGTGGTAATCCTCACTCTCTGTCACTGAAGATTAAGCACCTCCTTTTCCAGTGCAGCAATCTTGGCCTGGATATTGTTCTGGCTTGGATTCCAAGCCATTGCGGTATTATGGGTAATGAGATGGCTGATGCGCTGGCTAAGGAGGCCACTACCACTGGCTCCCTGGATAATTTTGTTCTGTACCCTCAGGACCTTGGTCCTATTGCTAGAATTGACCAGGTTGTTGCATGGGAAAAACTCTGGTATTCAGATCCTACAAAGGCTAAATATTATAGATCCATCCAGCCAACTATTTGTAATAAACCATGGTTCTTTACAATAAAATACCTGTCTAGACAAGTCACTTCAACAATATGCCGCCTGCGACTGGGGCATAATAGTTCTCCTACTCACCTATACAGGATTAAGGTTAGAGAGAGCCCTATGTGTGACTGTGGCTTGGACGTTGAAACTGTCGAACATTTACTATTTACTTGTCCAAACCAGAGTATTTCTCTCTATGATATCCTCCCTCCCAACATCCCTCGACCTACCAGTATAAATAATCTCTTATCATTGTCAAATTATGACGGTATACTGGCTGTAGCCAAGTACTTAAAAAAATTAAAATTAAAATATTAATTTATTAATAATTATCTATCACCAATTGTTATTATACCTATTATAATGTCCAGTTATTGTATGTTGCAGGGCCCCCTTGTGTTTTTTGTATCTTAATATATAATAGGAGTTAAATTAAATATTTAATTCCTATATATACTCAGTATTTGTTTCTTTTT
This sequence comes from Monopis laevigella, assembly GCA_947458855.1. Taxonomy (NCBI): domain Eukaryota; kingdom Metazoa; phylum Arthropoda; class Insecta; order Lepidoptera; family Tineidae; genus Monopis; species Monopis laevigella. The sequence continues at coordinate 10,781,007 of OX381576.1, read as the reverse complement.
CAGATCTGTGTGCTGGTTTGTGCTGTCCCTCCCTGGGCCCCATTTTAACCCATTGTGACGTTTACCCTTGTATATTTTACTGATTTATTTTTTATGTGTTAAAATATAATAATCAATGTCATGTTTTTTGACTTTTATAAGTGGACTCAAGTACTTAACTATAATTAACAATCTCAGTGCCTTTTCAACAACTAGACATTGGCAAAGTTACGCGTCAAGCGAAAAGCCATTCATCAAAATAATAATAATAACATTTGGTAATTTTAATTTTTATGGTAAGAGCCTTTTTAGTTGCAAGCATGGTTACAATTACAACATTTGTAGGAAAGAAATATTGGGTATTCACTTAACATATAGAGAAATACACTTACAAACAGGAAATATGAATTTAACTTGTAATAACCATTTCTGGGAATAAAACTACTAATAAGATATTGATGTTAATATACAGAGAATTATAGACCTGGGTAAATATACATAATTAACAATATTTCTTGAATTATTTTGTTTTAGAAATTTTTGCAGCACGGATTTTCCTATTAATTTGTGTTTCAGGCTGAACCGGTGGATGTTTGGCAGCCAATTCACTTAGGTGGGCAGCAGAAGGCAGGCAATGTTTTTGAACATTTGGCAATTTTAAGTAGTCTTTGCCATCTTGGGACCAACAGTTATTAAGACCATATAATTGTCGGCCTTCAATGTAAATCTGCCTCCGAGTTGGTGTCATGAAGTCAGCTAGTGATAAACCAGAGCCCTTATGACTCTTTTTGGCCTGCTAAATACTGACTCGGATATCCTGACCTTGAAATTTTACCAGAATTGGACGGGGTTTGTCCGGCTCAATTTGTTTTCCAAGCCGATAGCTTAAACTTATGTTACTTGGTGTACAATGCTGATGTAACCTGTTGGACATCACATTAAAAATAGTATTGGGAGTGCTTTCACCAACTTCTTCTTTTATACCCTGGAATATAATAAACTTACGCCGGCTTCTGTTCCCAATATCTTTAGCCATAATAGCAACACTATTGATTTGGGCAGTGACCGTGTTTCCCGTACAAAGTCCTTAAAAGTATTGAAATTCTTAGCCAATTGCGCCCTTGAAATTGAGGAGAGAGATGCAGATGAAAAGTGTGCTTCAAAGGTCTTCATGGTCCTCTCAAATTTGTCCTCCAGGCCCAAAAGTTTTGACTATGGCTCAACTTCCATAATGTTGATTGTTTTGGAGTAAATAATGTTGAAAAACAAAAAGGTAGGGATGTGCTTAAAGTAATTTACACTTTCATTTATCTTTCAATGCTTTAATATTAATATAATAATTAATAAAAAATATAACAATTCCAAAGAGTGTTTTTTTCTGCCTACCCTACAATCCATTATTAATTTTATTCACAAAGGGTTCCAGTATTTAATTATATATTATTATAAATTATTTGTTGTTTTTTCTTCCGCAAGGAGAATAGTTTATTAGATAAATATGATATAAAATAGGTTTTTATATCATATTATAAAAACACAATACAGTCACACAAATTATAATATTTATAAAAGGAACAAAATTATTTATAATAATAATAGTCAGGCTAAAAAACACAATAAATATAAAAAACATAAAAGGAACAAAAAATAACACAACGAAAATCACAATAATCTATAATAATAATAGTCAGATTTCAATTCAATTCAATCTTGGGTATTGGCCTTCTGTCACTTCACGTAACAATATTGCCACCAACAAAAAATAATGCTACATGACCCGCTGTAGCCAATAAACTAGCGTGGAGAAATGTAGCGACATTCCACGTATAATGAGCTTATATTGACGAAAGCTCAAAAACTAGGTCAAACCAACAAAACTAAACATTGTTTGGAATAATAAGAATAAAAAAAATAAAAAAAACAATTAACGTAAATTAAAAGAACTAAAAGGATTAATTTATATTAAACTAAAAAATAATAATAACGCTAAACTCTAATATTATTATGGCTAATATATTTACATATAAGAGATAAAATATTACAATCGAATAAATATAATAAATGGCTCATTTTAGTAGGCAAAGAAATATTATGATGGGGTAAAAGAGAATACAATGATGAAGGATAATTTTTACAACTAAAAAATATATGATCTATATCACCTACACCTTCCCCACAATCACACATATTAGACTCTATAACATTTATTCTTTTAAGATGAGATGGAAGAGAACAATGGCCAATTCTTAAACGAGCTATTGAAGAAGTTGATGCTTTGCTAAATGACTTAAATTTAGCAAACCAAGGTCTGAATTTAACAGTTGGTTGAAAGGAATATAAATAAGAGCCTTTAATTTTTGATGAATTTTCCCAATACATGTTCCATGATTGTTCTAAATAAACTTTGGCTAAAGCAACCAAATCATACGAGTAGTTTTTAAAATGATGTAAGTTACCATGAACCACTGCTTGTTTTGCCAGTTGATCAACTTTTTCGTTACCCAAAATCCCACAATGGCTTGGAATATAAACTAAAAAAACTAAAAGATTATTAAGATGACAATGATAAAGGAGTTCTTTTATTTCAAAAATAATTTCAGATCTAATTTTAGGAGAAAATGGGTTACTAATCACAGCTTGTAATGAACTTAATGAATCTGAAAAAATAATAGCATGATTGATTTCGTTTTCCATAATAAACTTAATGCAATGTTTTAATGCCAAACATTCCCCCGTAAAAACAGATGATTGACTTGGACTTTTAAATGAATAAGAAACATTAGAATTTTGATGAATAAAAGCCCAGCCCACACTACCTTGTGAAGATAATTTAGACGCGTCCGTAAAAAATAAATCCGCATTTGGCCATTTACTTTCAACAATATAATTGAACATATCGTTACAATTTTCAGTGTCTTTTCTAATACCTAAATCTAAAATTATTTGTGATCGAGAGTCAAAAATGAGAGATTCATATGAACTTAAAAAGACAGGAAGTGATGAATTTGACACAAGAGGGGCTTTAATTTTTATAAATTTTGAGTAAGAATAAACTAATCTTGGTAATACTTTTTTATTTTGCCAAAATCTTTTTGTACCGTTGTTTTTGAAAATATATTCATACAGTAATTTAATTTTTGGGAGTAAAGGATTGTTCTGAAATTGTAATGATTTAAAAAAGAATTTATCACACAAAAATTGACGTCTTTTCTTTAAAGGAGGGTCTGCACATTCCACTTGTAATGCATTTATGGGAGACGACTTCATCGCACCAATAATAATTCTAAGAGCTTTGGATTGAATAGAATCCAATTTTTTTAGAGCAGATTTGTTACAAGGTTCAAAAATTAACGAAGAATAATCTAAATGACTCCTAACAATAGCATTGTATAAAAGGCGTTGAGAAAAAGGATGAGAACCCCACCAAGTACCTGAAAGCACTCTCATTATATTTATATTCTTTTCACATTTTGAGACAATATACTCAATGTGCTTAGTATAATTTAACTTACAATCAAAAAATACCCCGAGAAATTTTATATCTGGTTTAATCGCTATAATTAAATTATTAATTTTAATTTCAATTTCAGGAATCTTTCTTTTTCTACTAAAAACAACAACATTTGATTTAGAAGGTGAGAGCTGCAAGCCGAGAACTGTGAGCCAATTGTTTAACCGTATCAAAGATTCATTTAAATTATTTTGACAATTTTTTTGAATTTTAGAATTAGAATATAATATTACATCATCAGCATATTGTAAGGATCTACAAAAGGAATTTACTTGAAAATCCAAATCAAATGTATACAAATTAAATAAAATAGGGCTCAATACAGAACCTTGAGGTAAACCCTTCCATATAGTTCTAGAAATGTTTTCTGTATAATTCAATAAGCGTAATTTTACCTGTCTCGCACTAAATAAACAGCTAATAATACTTGCTAATTTTAATGATATGCCAATGGTAATAAGTTTTTTTCTTAAAATATTTATCAACACATTATCATATGCAGCCTCAATATCTAAGAAAACTGCACAAAGATATTCATTTCTTGAAAAGGCTAACCTAACGTCAGTAGAAAAAATGCTTAAATTATCAATAGTGCTCTTTGCCTTACGAAATCCAAATTGAAATTTATTCAAAATATTTTTACTTTCTATTTCCCATTCTAATCTGTTTTTTAATAGATGTTCAAATATTTTACATAAAGTAGATGATAATGCAATAGGCCTATATGAAGAAAATGATGAAGGATCTTTACCGGGTTTGAGTAATGGAATGATCAGTTGAGTTTTCCAATCTTCTGGAACAATTCCAGAATTAAAAACAAAATTAATAATATTTAAGTAATATTGTAATGTAAAATCTTTAGCATGTACTAAAAAGGAATATGGAACTCCATCAATACCAGGAGCGGAGTCTTTTACCAATGACAAAACTAATGATAATTCATTTAATGTAAAAGGAGAATCTAAAATATGTGATGAAATAAATGGAAAATTTATAGAGGGATCACTTTCTTCAAGACATGGTACATAATTAGGAGCAAGTTTATGTAAAAATGGTTCAGTCCATGAAGAATAAACTGCACTTGCTTGTTTGGAGTTTTGAGAACTTCTAAACCTTTTAATATTTTGCCAAACAATAGAGGAGTGAGTTTCAGGGGATAAAGAAGCGCAAAACTTACGCCAACTTTCAAATTTTTTCTTTTTAAAAATGCGCCTACTCTTGGCCAATATTTGTTTATAAATAATAAAATTTTCCACACTCATGTTATGGCAATAATTTTTTTCTGCATTTTTTCTCTGTTTTATATAATTAGTACATTCTTCATCCCACCAAGGAGGAGAAACACGTTTACTATTGACTGACTTTATACTAAAACAACTATCTGCAGCACTAAGTAAACTATCAACGAATTGACTATAACAAGCAATAAAATTATTACTTGTTACATCCGGAAGGGAAATAATTTTATTATTCAATATTTGGGAAAAAATATCCCAGCCTTCAATAGTGACATTAGTAATTTTATATTTTAATAATGGAGGTAAACTATTCACAGAATTTGATATGGGAGAATTTATTAAAATTGGCATATGATCACTACCAAAAGATAACGATTCCATGTTCCATGATAATGTGCTAGCAATATCATAAGAACATAATGATAAATCAACTGCGCTAACATTTTGAACTGGTGATGTTCGACGCGTTGGACGACCATCATTCAAAAGGCACAAATTAAATTCATCTAAAAAATTTACTAATTTATTTCCGAAACTGTCACAGAAAGCTGAACCCCACAATGTATGATGATAATTAAAATCACCTAATACGATAAATGGAGGTTTTAATGATTGAAAAAGGTTTTTCAAAAATGATAATGAATGAGAATCAGGAGAAGATATGTACAAAGAAATTATGCTAATGCTATTAACAATGCATCCTACTACATTAATATTTACATTATGATAAGGAAGAGAAAGCAAAGAAAAAGAAAGAGAATTAGAAACAAAAAGAGCAGAGCCAGCCCTCCCATCTTGTCTGTCGTCTCGAACACAATTGTAACCACTTAAACCAAAAGGAGAAAACGGTTTCAACCATGTCTCCGAGACAGCCAAAATAGAAGGGCAATATTTATTACATAGATATAGTAAATCAGTCTTCTTGTTGCGAAGGCTTTGGCAGTTCCACTGAATAATTTTTGTTGGAGACTGAGTCATTATTATTATTTAAAGAAAAAAGTAAGTTATTTAACATTGATTCTACGTTGTCCGGTATGTTGTTTTTTTTTATTAATTGTACAAGTAAAGTGATAAGGGAAATTAAAGTAGACTCTGAAGAATCGATAGCATTATCATTTATATTTTTATTTAACGCACAACCATTCACAGGGCTAGGAATCGAGAAATCTTTTAAAAGATTTTTATGGAAGTCTACGTCATAACCTTTGCTTGTTATTGTTTTTAAAAGTTTTGGTTTGGTAAAAATAGTTTTTTTATAAGACGAAGTCTTAGCTGCTTCAGCATATGATTTGTTTATTATTCTAGGTTCCAATTTATTGGCTTCCATATAGGATATTGATTTTTGCGACATTAATGATTTAATATTTTGTTGCCTGTTGTACTCTGGGCACTTTCTGTTAATTGCAAAGTGATTTCCAGAACACACCAAACAAATAGATTCAGACTCGTCAAGATCACATGAATCTCCACCATGACCCTGACCACATTTAAAACAACGAGGTTTTGATCTACAATTATTTTTCATATGGCCGAATCTACAACAAATGTAACATTGGACTGTCGGGTATCGATACATTTGAACATCAATTTTATTGTAATATAAAAATATAAATTCAGGCAAAACTTGACCCTCAAAAGTTATCACTACAGATTGTGAAGGTTTCCATGACGTATTACCATCTACATTAACTTTGTAATTCAGTCGGCGCACTTTTAAAATTTTGATAGAGTTGTTGGGTATTATCGTGTCAGTCATTATGTCATTATCCATTACACTGGTAGGAACTCTAATAACACCCATTTTTGTTACACAGAAACTTGGTATAAAAACATTGTACCCGTGCTCTAATAAGATAGAATTGTTAACAAAATTATTAGCATCTCTAAATGTATTAAAAGATATTTTTATTCTGTTTCTTCCAATACGTATAATACTACCTGAAATAATTCCACTGAAAGAGTTTTTTTGTATGAATTTACCAAAAATAATTGGATTTAGGGTAATATTATTATCTGTATTAAGGTTGTCAAAATTAACAGTAGAATCAACTTTTTTTTGGACATGTACTACATATGGCCCTTTGTCTGAATCCGAATAAACAACTTTTATACTATTACCGCTAGGAATAGAAGATGTTGGTGGAATAGACGATGATGGTGGAATGGAAGGTGATGGAATGGACTGAGGAATGGATTGTAAATCTAGAACATTTTGAGAATTTGAAGGTTGACTCAAAGGAATAAGAGAATCATTTAATTGGTCATGTTTGGAACATTCAGACTTGTGCCTTTTATTAGTATTTTTACGCTTCCTTTTAGATTTCTTCAAAGAAGAAATGTCATTCGAAAATTCCATTGTCGATGTCGATGCTGACGAGTCATCGTCGTTTACGGTAACGTAAGCACCAGGAGAACTTGGTAATGAGATATCAGGAGGTTTAGGAGGTAATACAAAATCAAAATTCATGATGAATGGTAATTAAATAAATAAAATACACAAATATTTTTTTTACAAATGGATACTAAACAAAAGACTATTTACATAAAAAAATAACGAAGTGAAACAAAATGACAAATATATACAATGAAATACAATTCTAATTAAAAAACATTAAATTAAATTAATCTAACCGATACAATTAATCCTTTTTAGCATAAGAAATTGAGGAATTTTAATAATTATTAAATCCACAGAATGCAACCGCTTTGAGAGCTGACCTGTCAAAAAAAAAAAAACCCAAAAAAAACTAGTCAGATTTAACTAATAAATAAATTACAAAAAAATCCACTCTTTTTAACAAAAATAAAGAATAACGAAAATGACGACCACAAATCTACGTATACGAGCGAGCTGCCGCTTTCTTTAGATATTAATTATACTCTATGGCAGTCACAGAAAACATTTTTTTCGTTTGTTTGAATGCATGCAACTCGTAATACAAAATTACAAGAAATCCATACTAAAATTCATAGACAAAACAATAAATGCGCGACCGTGCGTGGCGGAAATTTCGCCAATTACTCTTAATACCATTTAAAAAATTACAGCTGTCATCCCATACAAAGGTGATCGTCGAAAACGGAAAAAACGTACGCAAAATTCGGACGGTGAACGTGTCAAAACTCGGAATAAGGCCCCTGACGGATTAAATATATTCCCTTGGGTAGCTGCTTAGTGTGGGATGCGACATGTATCGACATCTTGGCAGCTACACATCTTTCATCATAGATCTTTTGGTATAGGAGCGTAGGTCGTCTATAAGAAATTTCACTTGACTGCTAGGGTCGCCGAGCTACTGCGGGAGCTCAGCGACTCGTTGTTCTCGTTCTGGTCAATTCTCAAGGGTTATTCACATTGAGGTGGATTTCCCCACAGTATTTTAGTTATTATTTTACCACCGTAGTTATTATTTTAAAGGTAAAATAAATAATTTGATCTCCAATAAACAACCAACTTAATGACAAAACTACAACAACTAGAACAACTAGGTTATGTTTCAGTGAAAAGTATCAAGTTTTTATTTATTTCTACATTACTAACCTACTAATTTAAATTATAAATTTCTCTATTACGGTTATTACAAATTTCATGGTTTTAAAATTTGTCGTATAGAACGTTGTCAAAAAAAAGGTTCTTTACATGTCATGAGTAAATTTTTACTATATATTCTAGATTAAAATTTACAAGTTAAATGCATTTTTTTATATAAAATATCTTTTAATTGTTTTTTATTTTATAAAAAGTTTATTATTTTGACAATAAATTGTATAAATTCAAGACATTTTAGCAAAACATTTTAATTGAACTCTACGATTTGTTCCTATGTAAAAAAACCTAATGACATCCCTAATTATTCATTCGATCCCTTGTTCACGAAACTAGTCTATGGTTCCAACCGAAAGTATGTGGATCCGTATGTATTTCAGAGTAGGCCACATTTTCGTTCATCGTCTACGTATCGGCCCGACCGAAGCCGAAACTTCGGTATTTCGGAGTAAACCTCCTGAAACGTCTAATGGAGATCTCATTTCGCGTGCGTATCTTAAAAACGCCGGCGTTACGCAAGTGGTAGTGCATAAAGCACTATTCATTGAAAACCTTACAACTGATAAGAATTTAGGCCAAGAAGGATGGTTGGTACCAACTAATATGGCTATTTTTGTTTTAAGATCGCGATTCTTTCGCTCAGCTGGGTTCGCCTGTGGGTGATATAATGGAACCAAATTTTGTTGGATTCCTAAAACTAACATACATTGCTGCATTACTGCAGAGATAAATTGTACTCCGTTATCAGAGATAATCCGGCGTGGTAAGCCGTAACGGAGAAAATATTCTTCTATAAGTACTCGAGCACACGCTTCTGAGGTAGCGTCTACTAGAGAAATACTTGACGCGTCAGCGCCCCATTCGCGTTGAAACAGAGGAGTACAGGAGTTCTTTGGTAAATTAATTGGACCATACCCTAGAAATAATTTCAAACTGGGGTGGGTTCTCCTAATCTTGTCCAATTTAATGCCAAAAAAAACAGGATTGCGATTTGACGGCAAAAAAGACCCCTTTTCTCGCTTACTATCCCTTCAGAGCACACACACACCATTGTCTCCAACTCTCGTTATCCTGGGAATAGAAATACGCTCCGACCTAAACCACCGCAAGTATATTGAGAGCATTGCAAAGACAGCAAGTAGGAAGCTCAGTGTCCTTAATAAGGTGCGACGGTATTTTACTTCTCGACTCAGGCATCTCATTTATAAAGCGTAGAATATTTTGGGGTGGATATATTGGTGGATCTGCCATATACTTGCTGCAAGCTCTCGATAGTCTGCAGAAGCGTGCATCGAGAGTTATCGAGAGCAAAGAGCTCACGGGTACTAGAGCCATTGCAGCTTCGCAGAGATGCAGCATCGTTGAGCGTATGTTTTACCGCTGCGTCAATCTACTTTTCATGATAGGATCAATAGGAATTTTTTTAAATATTATTTGACTAAATAAAAGAAATAAAAATTCAATATTCTCATTTAAGGATATAGGACATTTTTGTTTTATATTGAGATGAATATCGCAATACCTTAATTATTGCGGTGAAACAAGAAAATAATCTCGAAATAAAAAAATACAAAATAATATAATGATTAAAAAAAATAACGTTTCTCTTAATAAATAAACTTTTCCCAGCTCTAAATCTAGTGGGGTATTTAGTGCGATAAACCCTACATTTTGTGATTAAAAGCTCGAACTTGGCACAGTTATTCCTTGGGTAGTATTGAGTAAATTTCGCCCGGTAGCTATCGGTAGCCACCGCGCAGGTGGCGAGGGGAAGGGGGGGAAGTTTGACCCCACCGCGCTCCACTGTGAACGCTATTGTGCTAAAACTAATGCTATAATGGCATGTTTGTGTCGTTTTCGGATAATTTAAGGATAAACAATTCATTTCCATAACAAAAACAATACTCGTCCATACAAAAAAACTAAATTATTGATCAAAATAACAAAATCATGAACTATATTTTTTTACTTAAACGTAGTTTTTTTTTAAACCGTAAGATATATTGATATGAAAAATATGTTTTCTAAACCCCACATTTACTAGAATTCCAGAAATATAACGTTTATTGTAATCCGGTTATAAAAACTAAATTAAATAAAAAATATTCATCACAAGGCAGAGTAGTCAAAGTGGCCACTTTTTTCGGCTACGAAATTCTCTTGACTTTTCCACGTTTTCCAAACACATTTTTCCTGCGGGGTGAGAAGGAACTTTAATTAACACTTTCGCTTTCGTCAGTGGAATCGTTTTCGCCTTGTCTATGGTCAGAACTTGTATGAATAATATACGGAAGTGCTGTAATGCATCTTCAAAATTATTAGGTTGATGATTTTTCGATTGAATTCTTTAAAAAAACTAATAATTGATATTTATCTCTTTTCTTAAGTTGAATCGAAAGAATTATGGTACAGTTTTAATAATTTACATGATCTGTTACAGCATTTCCGTATATTATTCATACAGGTTCTGGCCATAGACAAGACGAAAACGATTCCACTGACGAAAGCGAAAGTGTTAAATAAAGTTCCTTCTTACCCCGCTGGCCTTAATTGGTTTGGAAAAGAAAGTATTTAAAACTAAAAAAAAAACGTGAAATAAAGGTTTTTGAGGTAAAAATATAGGTAATTAAAAATTTAAGAAAATCTAAACGCCTCACCTATCGACTGGGGTCATTGTGTTCAGTTCACGGTAGCATCTGGGCCAAAAAAAACGGCCATTGTGGTAGATCACAATGCCACTTTTGCCGCCGAAATCTAAAAAAAATCGCATAAATTTAAATCGTGATCGTTGTGAACATGTTTCTGTGCCAAAACGAAGGCACCCTTAGAGGGCCTTTACACAGTCTACAAAAGTTTTTATCAGTCAAACAAATTGATAGATTACACTTAACTATAAACTACGTAGTACTCTATTTTATCTGTGCTTTAAACTAACGAACAATAATGTCTTTGATGGTAGAAATTCTGTGGTAGAAATATGGTTTTGTATAAAACATCGGGGAAAACCTTTCCTACAATAAGAATATTTGATTTTATTTATTTTTTGGAGGTAAATGTAGTAATCTATTAACTGTTTTCTAAAAAAAAAAAAGTTGTTTATGTTGTGACATATTTCAAATTTTAAGGTATATTCTTGTTCAGTGGTATATTATATTCACAGATAAAATAGAGTACTACGTACGGTATATTTAAATTAGTACATTGTTTAGTGAATTAAATGTTAAAATTTGATTGAAATTCAATTTAATGTAAGTATATATTCATCATTTCTTGATGTCTATTCTCAGGGGTGCTCGGCATCCACAGTTTATTTCTCATGGGTGCTCAAACCCCGAGCACCCACGTAGTCGGCGCCCCTGCGTGGTGGCCGAGTTGGTTAGACCTTGGACTTAAAAACACTTAGGTCCCTGGTTCGAATCCCGGTGTGTACCAATGAGTTTTTAATTAAAAAAATAATGTACATTTGTTTGACAACACCACTATAGTGCCTCGGAGAGCACGTTAAGCTGTCGGTCCCGGTTTCACTATACCAACTTGTGAAACTGTTTATAGATGGGTTATTGAGTCTATTCAAAACATCGCGACAAGCTAGCCACTTGTTCGGTGTAGATTCATACCATCGGCTACGACGAGCTGGGATTAAAAAATATAAACTAAATATATATTTATATATATTCATCATGATTTAGAATCTTTGCATTAAACATGCTGCAAATGTATTAAATGATTAGTTAGTGAACCCACACTATACATTACCTATATTTTTACAATTTAAATTTTATTTTAGAAAATGAATCTTCCGTCACTTCTTCAGTTGAAGGAACTCAACTCATAAATTTCCTCGAACAAAACCCGGGAATAGCCAAGGGTCATTTACGTTCTGCCCAAGCAAAGTGTGAAAGCAAAAAAAATGGGATGAAATAATGCTTTCCCTCAATTCTATGGGTGGAACAAATAAGGACTCTAAAGGTTGGAGCAAGGTAAGTTTCTTTATCATAAACTTTTATTATATTTATATGATCCTTTAATAATAATATTCTTTAATTACAGTATTGGTCAGTCAAAAAATATGCACTGAAAAATGTCATAGCTGCAGGGAATGCATCTGCTATTTATTTATACATACAATACGAAGCTGCTGTCGCTACCATAAGACTCAAAGCCTCTGGACAATGGAATATAGACAACCGAGCGAGGCACATACAGTCATTAAACGAACATCTTAAGATACAACCACTCATTAATGCAGTGAACGACAGATGTCCTCGCATGCACATATTTGTGAGAAATTACTGAATAAACATGCAAGAAGAACCGACTGATCAATCCGGCTTACATGAAGTCAGAATTTACACGGACGGTTCAAAAACAGAATACGGAACGAGCGCGAGTGTACTCCCTCGACCTAAACATTAGAATTTCAACAGCTCTTGGCACACATGCTTCCATCTTCCAAGCAGAGTGTATAGCCATAATAGAAGCAACAGCGGCAATACGCACAAGAAAGATAGAAGAAAATGGTATACGCATACTATCTGACAGCGCAGCCGTACTACTAGCATTGAAGAACAAACAGATGAACTCAAGTCTAGTAAAACAATGCCACTATGCACTGGAGACTATATTAGTTGGTAACAGGGTCACTCTCCAGTGGAAAAAGGGGCACAGCAACTCCCTCAGTAACGACGTGGCTGACAAACTGGCGAAAAGAGGTTCGGCTACAACACTGGTAGGACCCAAACCATATGTACCTTTATCTTTTAATCAGTTGAAAAGTTGGCTACGCGACAATACCTTCAACCATCACTGTAAGTATTGGGCTAACTTACAAAACTGCAGGCAGGCCAGAGAGGCGGTCACCAAACCTAGCCCACACCTTGCACCTGGGTGGCTTTACAACAGGCGAAAATCCTCGGAACACCGAGGTCTCTTCTTGAAGCCTGCGGAGGACCCGGACTTCTTGTCGCCTTCTGGAAGGAGCTGGGCTGGCTAGAATAGTCAGCCGACTCACGCAAAAAGGCCTAATCTCTTGGCTAATTGCAGAAAACGAGCCCGCCATGAACATGAACAACATGCATCTGCTATACAGACTGGTGGTCTAGTACAGTGCCTCCTCTTACAGACATAGAGGAAAGTATGTTGGCATTTCTTGGTGGTAAAGGTTTTTCAGAAGGCAGTATACACAATTTAGGGTGCCACTGCAATTACCAACGGTACATTTTATACCCTTTTTTGTTATTGGAATATCACTAGCTGCTTAATATTTTTTTGTTTTTAGGAAAAACTACCAACTAGCCAACAACCAGTCTCTATCAGGAGGAAGATACTTACATAGTTCTCCCATGTAATACCTCTTCCGTATGTCGCCTAGGTGGAGGGTCTACTCACTTAGGTATGTATATATATTATCTACCATATTTTAAAATTAGTTACGCCTCTAGTTCAAACTAATATCTATATTTTTTTTATTTATTGCAGCTGCAACCAGCCCACTTGCCACTTCTGTTCCAACTAGTAGTGGAAATAATAATTATTTTAATTCAAATAAACTCAAAATGTATATATATTTATATTTTTACAGCACCAAGGAGAAGACCTAGAATAAGAGCGTGTGCTGAACAAGCAGCAGCTGGACGAGCAAGGCCTGCAAATTCTGGAAGGCAGTCCCAATTAAATATTGAGAGGGATCATCTTGTGAATATTGAAGAAAGGAGTGTGGAAGCAGAGCTGATCCAAGCCAGTGCCTTACGGGAGAGTATAGTACAACTGGGCAATATAGCAGATACATTCCAGTGTATGGCAGATGCTATTCGCAGTGCTGGGAGTGAAATAGCTGAAGCAATTAGATCATTAAAATCATAACAATTTTATTAAAATTAAATCTCCAGCTTTATTAAATCTTCAGCTATTTGGGTTGTGGTCAATATAAATCAAAAAGCCATGCGACCCTAAAATCTAGTACCTAATTATTATTTATAAATATGTACAATAAACATATTTTCTAAATACTTAAAAATAATAATATGTAGACTTTTTGTTTGAAAATATTTTTATTATAATGATCTCTCTTATGTTTAATATTTTATCTAGTTTAGTTAAATAATAATGTTTTATAGTTAATAAAAGTACCATTTGTTGAAAATATTTAATAATCATCTCTCTTTTGATTAATAATTTATCTAGTCTAGTTGAATAATAATATTTTTTTATTGTTAGTAAAAATACCATTTGCTGAAAAGATTTAATATTGATCTCTCTTATGTTTAATATGTTATCTAGTCTAGTAGAATAATATTTTTTTATTATTATAACAAAAATACCATTTGCTGAAAAGATTTAATAATAATCTCTCTTATGTTTTATATTTTATCTAGTCTAGTTAATTAATAATGTTTTATAGTTAATAAAAAGACCATTTGCTAAAAATATTTAACAAAGATCTCTAACATAATGTTTAATATTTTATGTATGTTAAAGATTATAATTTGTATATTATTTCAATATATATATATATTTTAAATACAACATGCAGTTTTTACTTTTTATATACTCTATTTAATAAAAATAAATATGAGACAATGTTGATATCTATCCATCACGGAATTGGGCGGCAGGGGAGTGAACTGTAGTGTTTTATTGTGTAGTTGTATATGTAGTAATTTAATTTGAGATCAAAGTTTTGTATTCTAGGTATGGCTCTAGGAATGTTTGTTTCCCACAGAATGATGACAGTGCGACTTGTTGGGAATGAGTCTCTGCTTGAAAAAGGATATTATTTGCACTGACATGTACACGTTAGGTTAGGAACATTTAAATGGCGTTAAGAAATTAATAAGTGCGGGACACCAATTATTCATGAGTCATTTCAGGGTTGAAGAAATACAAACTTCTTGTAATTAATTGTTATTAGTGGTACGTCCAAAGACTATTTACAATACGTTGTCGAGCCTCTTGGCCCCTGCGCAAGTCATCACCATGCGCATTTGGTGCTTCATGGTGCTCTTCATTCAATGTATCTACGTCTACAATATTTGCAGAGGTGGGTAAAGGGATCCTAGCATGGTTGCATACATTGTGTAAAACACAGCATCCATTTATAATTTGGGAAACTATTTCTGGAGAATAATGGAGGACTCTGTGTTTTAGCAAACACCTCCAACGCGTTTTCAGCTCCCCGATTGTTCGCTCAACCCGGTTCCTAGCTGAACAATGTTGCTGGGTATAATATTCTTCAGGGGAGCCAACTGGAGCGTTTACGATTGGGATCATCATGTACTTGTACTAACTTGAGCATAGCCGGAATATCCTGAAAAGTATAACACCAATTAATCACACTATATAAATGCTTCATGCTCACACTATATAAATATTATGACAAATGTATACTTAAATAAAAGAGGCTTACGTAATAAATGAACAAATTCACCTTGACTTTTTGTAATTACTTTACTAAATGTATTGTGTTTGTGTTATTTTATTGGGTGTTGATTGAATATAAAAGAGTCATGAGTGGCTCCCCCAAAGCAACCATCTACACTTAAAATATTCAAATCATGTCACAAATCTGAAACAATATATATATTTATTAAGATACTAAAGTAGTGCATTTTAATGTTAAAAAAAGTACAACTATATTTATATTTGATGGATTGTATGTTTAGTAGTACAATTTGAACATTTCTGGAATGATAGTGCTTTCTGTTGAAGTACCACTCCTCTTTCTGTTGGCCTAACTAGTGCTACATGAGTGTCATCTATGCAGCCAACTACGCCAGGTATATTATACTTCTGGTAAAATCTAAAAACAAAAGTAATTGTTAAATTTTAAACAAAAACAAAGAAGTCAAGTATTATTTTTTTGTCAATTTACATTAATATTTTCATAAAAGTTTTATGAATATTTGTAAATATACATAATAAGAATGTAAATTATACTAGTCTTTTAATGATAAATTTATTGCACAGCATGTTATCTACAATAAATACTTACTGTCTTTTAATAACATTTCTCTCCTGAAGGCTCGCTGGGAATTTAATAGGTCTATTTTTTCAGAATATCTGCATTATTTAAGGCTATTGTCATCTCCCGAATGGCCTTTGACACAGGCTGTTGTGACATTATAGTGCCAATGCAAAGCCCTGTAAGCCTTTGGTAGCTACCCGTTGCGTAGAATGATAAAGTAATATAAGTTCTTGTCGAAGTCCAAAATAATGTTTTAAAAAAATATATTTTTATGTGGGTCTGTCGGCTACAATATATATAATTGAAGACCGATATTTAAATGGTCGTAATAAATAATGCTTTAAGTTGTCAGCTGCGAAGAGATTAATAAAAAAAATCGGGGAGATTGGATCAATAAGTGATCTTATGCAGCCTTAGGATTTATTTTTTTGTATTTCGTATAGTTGTTTAATAATTTTAAACAATAATTATTATAGTAGGTATGTCAAAATTCTAAATAACAATGTCACATTCTGTGCCTACGACTACTGTGACTTGGTCTATTCTTAATTCAAATATTTCCTGTTGCATTTCATGAAAAGTTTTTTCTTGTCATGTTGTAGGTACACTTAACTGTGTTGCCGTTTGTACCAACGATTATTGATATGTACCTATAATATATTTATTTATAATCGTTTATTTAGTAATGTAGATTATTTATTGTTGTTTTGGTTTAGCTATATTAAAGGATGTGTTGAAGATTTTGTATTACTGGTTAAAAATAATTATATAATAATAACGCCTGAATTTAATTGTCTATGTATATATATATATATATATATATATATATATATATGACGGCACGAAGATACGCGTCGTCATATTTTGTATATTTTTTAAAAATAATTTTATAAAATCAATGAATTAGATTTAGTATCGATTTAAAGTTCTATACAGAGTGGGTAACACCCAAGGAACTTAATACTCTCTGTAACACCGATAAGTGATTATTGGCAATACCTGAATGGAGTTGTCAGTGGCGCCCTCTAGTGTGAATGGTTAAAGGCGCTGATGATAAGTTGATAAGGGGCCTTATTCCGAGTTTTGACACGTTGACCGTCGCGCATTTTGCGTAAAGTACGAGTATTGAAATATAAGTTCTATCCTGTTAATTATAAAGTTGAAATTCTAATGCTCATAAGATGTTCAAACTTGCGAAGAATTCGTGTATTTCAAGATGACGGCATTATTATAGCCAACCTAATACATACCATATAACCATTGGAATAGAACTTATATTTCCATATTTATAGTTTGCGCAACGTCTTGTCGTGATTAGCGGTTGCAAGCTCGGAATAAGGCCCAAGGACTGCCATCTTTGACGCCAAACGTGTGCTTGGAATATTTTTTTATTTTTTTCGTAATTTTGTTGCCTATTCCGATTTTTTTTGTAGATTTCTACTAATTATTATAATGTAGAATGTGTGTGAGTGTTTTTTTTAACCCGGTAAGTAATTAGCGAACAATGAATATCGCTAATTTAAACCCTGATCCCGATCCCCAAAAAGATGTAGGTAGTATGGAACTGAAATTTAGTGATGATAATCCAAATAATATTCCTGCAGTTGGTGCTAACTTAGAAGTTAAATCAACCAAAAAAAGCAGTTTATCAAGAACTGATATTAAACATTCTTTCAAAAACAAACCTAAGGATGTCATCAATCTTATAATTATTAAAAAAGCCCTAGTTAAGAAAAATGAAACTGGAATGCCAATTATAATAACTCCATTCAAAAAAAAAATTTACAAATGGATCCATTAGAGAACAATACCTGTACTGAACCCTCTCAATCCTCCCAACCCTCTCAAATGTCAAACCTTTCGCAACCCTTGGAACCCTATAGGTCTCTGTATGTGGCTACTTATTTGTTCAGTGTATGTGGCCACGGACATTGGCCCATTGCCCACGTACAAAGTACCGAAGAGAACCCTGCAGCTGGCACTACCCTACACCATAAATTTGGAGCCCTTTTACATCAACTCAACTTTAAATCTATCCTTCAAGATGGAATAAAAAAAATAGGGCGCAAGCGCCTTGAGGTAGGCTTTCCTGGGGCCTTACCAAAGAGCCAATCGATAATCGAATCGAAATACCCATCGAAAGCCAAATGTGTGGGATTTGACGTTTCTCGGCGATCAGACTCTACCCATAGAGTAAAATTCCTATACATTTTTACCGATCGATGCGGCGATCGTGTTCTTTGGTCAGGCCCCTGATTACACGGAGGCTAACAATTTAATCTCAAGCAAAGTTTGGCCAAACAAAGTTTACAAAGTTACTATTCCTACCTATAACATAACGCGCATGGGTGTGATAAGGGTGTCCCAACTGAATGGACTCATAATTAAATCATCATAAAAATCAAAGTTCCTGAAGGTTATGGTAATATTATAAGGACTCGTCGAGTTAGTAAAAAGGTGGCTGGGGAGGAGGGTCCAATCTGGAAACCCACCCAAACTGTTATTTGCACTTTTGATAGGCAAAAACTGCCTAGCAAGGTTTATGGTTATTTTACATCTCTCCCTGTCGAGCAATATATATATCCAACTGTACAGTGCTTCATGTGCTGTCGGTTTGGACACACTAGAGTAAAATGCAGATCCAAAACCCGCTGCTTTAAATGCTCAAAAGAGCATGACTACAAAACCTGTGACACAGAAGTAACAAATGCTAAATGTCCTCTTTGCTCAGGAAAGCATTTTGTTTTATCCAAATCCTGCCCTGCATATATACGGGAAAGAGAAATAAAAAGTCAGATGGCAAATTTTAATACTCAAGCAAATAACAATGTACCAACAGCTAAAGCCTCATAATTTGAGGTCACCAGCAACACCAGTCCAATCATTACTCCCACTAATACTCCTCCTAAGCCCGCAAATCATGCACACACATCATATAGAAAGACAGTGATTCTTCCTCCCCCCCGTCACCCTCATATGTCCCAAGATCCTCACTTCCTACAATATAAGAAAATCATCAGTGATTACAACACCCCCCATAGTCAAAATGGATGTGGGTACCCTCTTCCTTCTGACTCTCAAAATTCCCAAGCCCCCAGCCAGATAGCTGCTATTTCCCCTAAGAACTTTAACACAGATTTAATATCTTCATTGGTCTCATCTATTGTTGACATAATATTTAATTTATTTATTTATTTATTACAATGTGCCACCATTATTCCTACCGGAATGTGGTTAAGTCAGATAATTCACAGAATCATACAAAAAAAGAAAAGATATACACTACATAAAGCAAGAGTTGTTATGTTAGAGTTAACAACAACATAATTATAAATAAATCAAGATTCGTTTCACCAAGAATAAGTATACATTGACTATAATCTAATTGATAGATAAACCTGTAAAGGCTGTAAAAATGTTATAATAAACTAAACATTACTAAATGTTATAAAATAAATAAAAATACGTAATAAATTGCAGCTGTAAAGAAGCTTTGTCAGTAAACAAAACTGACTTAGTATAAGAACATACTCAATATAATACTTCCTTACCGTACGACGTTGCCATAAAACTAATACAGGATATTACAATTATTATTTATAATAAAATTCACGGAGCACATAATCCAGTGGAACTGTAGGTGTTTAGTTCCAAAACGAACTGAAGTAATATACTTTATAATAAATATAATTGTACGCTGCTTGCTCTTTCTGAGACATGGCTTAAACCCAGTCACCACTTCTCCATCTCAGGTTACCACTGCCTTCGGGATGACAGAAGCGATGGCTGGGGTGGTTGTTGTCTCCTTATCAAAAAACTAACCCCATTCTCTTTAATAAAAACTACTACCTCACATAAATTCAATCTGATTGCAGCTCGCATTAATCATATTACATATGTCTCTTTATACATACCAAAAAAGGATGTCACCATTATACCTATTCTTAAAAACATCTGCCAAAACCCACCATCTCAAATAATAGTTCTAGGTGATTTTAACTCACACCACCCCCTTTGGGAGGCCCCTTCCAGCGATCATTTTGGAGAAAAATTGGTTAATCTTATAGATGATCTTGACATGTGTGTTATCAACAATGGGTCCCCCACCAGGGAACCAGTCCCTGGCATTAATGATAGCTATGTTGATTTGACCTTTTGCAGTACAAACCTACTATCCCATTATAATATCCTCTCCTAACAACTGTCCTCAATCTTCTCCGCTTATGCCTCTTAACCCTTTCGCCTTGAAAGGAAACGTCAGTTGGAATCCCTATGCTATAGCTGTAGATAACATTATAGCAACATTTCGTAGCAATTTACAAGACAGATATAATAACTTTGAAGCAGCTGTTCTGGATTCAGCTTACTCATTTTTCCCCAAAAAAAATCCTCACCCTCAAAAAAGATTACCATCTGCCCCCTGGTGGGATACTGACTGCACCCAAGCAGTTAAATTAAGAAAAGAGGCTGAAAAAAAATGCACACTTTTTATAAACACAGAAAATTTTCTAAAATATAAAAATGTACAAGCAAGACTTTAAAAAAAAACTACAGGGGTGGAAGACCTTTTGTTCCTCTCTTGATCCGACCACCCCTTCATCAATTATATGGAACAAAATACATTCATACCGTTCAGCTGCAAATTCTACTACACCAATTTCTTTCTCTCTTTCCTGGATAAATGAATTTTCTGACTCTCTAGCTCCAGCCTTTGTCTCACAAGTCTATACTTCTAACCCTATCAAAAATACGCCCCCCATTTCACCATTTTCTTTTTATTAACCCCCTATGGGCTAATAACAAATTTAAACCTTCTTCCTTAACCTTCCTTTTAAAATTAATTAATCATGTCATGTCTACAGGTAAAACCCCTCTCTTGGAAATCTCAAACTATTATAACAATCGTAAAACCTAACAAATATCCTTCCGATCCAGCCTCATATCGTCCTATAGCCCTTTCCTCATGTACCTCCAAAATTGCCGAACACCTGATCAAACTCCGACTAGAATGGTTTTTAGAACATCACAATATCCTCTCTAATTCACAGTATGGATTTAGAAAAGGAAGAAGCACCTCTGACAGCTTGGCCCTATTCACCACAGATATCCAATTGTCCTTGACAAAAGAGGAATCTGTTATTGCAGCTTTCCTAGACATAATAGCTGCATATGATAATGTGAACCTTTGGACTCTCAGGCATACTATGCCAAAGCTGAAAGTTCCTGAAAAGATCACAAATTTCATATTTAACCTTTACTTAGAATGAACCATTATCATTCGAGCTCCTGGTCTCCCCATCCCCCCTAGATCCATATGGAAAGGTCTCCCCCAAGGCTCCGTCTTAAGACTCCTTCTATATAATGTTTACACCCACTCTATGGAAAACAACATCCTTAAATACTCAAGAGTTCTACAATATGCAGATGAACTTCTAATTTATACTTCCAACTCTGACATACCCTCAGCTTCTGTTTCTATAAATAACTCTTTAAATGAACTTCACCTTTGGATAGAGGATCATGACCTAGTCCTTTCTCCCAAAAAAGGTACCGTTTTAATTTTCTCTAGAAAAAAACTTGAAAACATCCCTGATATCAAAATTCTTTATAGTAACATAGTCCTTCCCCGAGCTAATGAAGTAAAATTCCTTGGTAAAATTTTTGATGTCATAATGTCAAACTCCCCACACATTAACAAATTATATTCCAAATGCGAAAAAAAATACTAATATCCTTCGCGCCCTCAGCGGAGTCTGGTGGGGCGCTCACCCCTCCACCCTCCGCATTGTATACAACTACATTGTTAGGGGCGTGCTTGATTACGCGTCCTTTCTACTAAGCCCTGCAAACAAAACCGACCTAATGAAAATATATCTTTTACAACACAAATGTCATAGAATTATCCTTGGTGCCATGAAAACATCCCCAACCAATGCCCTTGAAGTAGAATGCGCTGATCCATTTACGCCGCCAGTATTTAGCCGATAGATTTTTATGCAAATGCAGACAATATAACAAACATCCAATATTCCCTAAATTAAAACTACTAAATGAATATTGCCTTAAAAACAATATTGGCATAAAAAGACCATCCCCTGTCTAATCAACAGCTATAGGAAGCTACCGGCATTAAAAACAAAAAAAATACTTCCCCCTCTTTTCCATTATATAATTTTAAATATGAAGCAATAATTTTCAACCTAAAAATTTTATCTTTAGGTATTTCCAAAGATACTCCTAATCCTAACAGATGCAGACATTTTTTTCACTGACGCCTCAAAACTCCACCCGGAAGGCTCAGTGGGATCAGCGTTTTACCATCACAATTCTGGATTTAAAAAAATCTCTAAATACCCCTTTTATTCCTCAGTCTTTACAGGCGAAGCTTTGGCCATAAAGCAATGTGTACAGTTCATATTAAATCATAAATTAGATAAAGCTATCTCAGATTCCCTCAGTTGCATCCACTCTCTCCAATTAAATTCTTTCAAAAGAAATTCATTTCACCCTCTATCACTAGAACTAAAAGAGATTCTTAATACATGCCAAAATCAAAACATTGACATCACCCTTGCTTGGATCCCCAGCCACCTAGGTATTGAAGGCAATGAATTGGTAGACCAACTTGCCAAACAAGCTACCTCTCATGGGAATAAAGAAAACTTTGCAGTATACCCCCATGACCTTTTATCCCTCCCATCCGAATACCTTGTCTCAAAATGGAACACCTCATGGAAATCCTCTTCCAGATTTAAAGGAAAACAATTATTTAACCTTGGCCAACAAACTAATCGGAGACCATGGTTCTCTAGAATTAAATTAAAAAAAGATATAACTTCCACCATCTGCAGGCTCAGGATTGGACACGGTTCCCTAGCTTCCCACCTGCATAAAATAAAAGTTAAACCTTCCCCAGATTGTGACTGTGGAAATGGCATTGAGGATCTGGATCACATCCTGTTCACTTGTTCAAAATTTTTATCCAAGCCCCTCCTTTCTGAGCACAGCATCCCTCTTCCTACCAATTCCAATTTAATACTAGATCTCAATAATAAAACTATAAGAGGCCGATTTATGTTGCCGAGTTAGTTCAAATTAGTTTTGTTGTTGTTACTTGGCCACAATTAAGAAAACTTCTCCTTCTTATATCTCCATTATATAGTACAAATACCAGGTGAAATTTAACTAAAAATAGTGAATGATACAATCAAATAGGATAATGTTTATTTTAGAATAAACCAATAAAGTGATAGGATATTTTGATGAACCATTGGCAATGATAGTAAGTTTAAAAAATATTTAGTGAATGACGATTTCACTGAAAGGTTAGAGCGCCGCGCGTTGATTGCGTGAAAAATAAGATTGCAAGTGTAGAATGGTTGGCCATAATATTGTGGAATATCATTGCTGCTCGATCAGCAATGCTAATCGACCCCTACCAGTCTTTATTTCAGTTAAGTACTCAAAATAGGTAACAGACAAGCTACAGTGATTAAAGCGCTTTTGTGTATTATTTTACCTGCGGAGCGTGCTGGACCACATTGCTATCCAGTGCCCAGGAACCACAGCTAGCTGAAGCCATAATGGTACATCGAGAGAGATAACCTGATAACCAGCTAACCTTCACAACCCGGTGAGAAGTTTTCATTTTATTTTGATTAGGGTGCTGAGTGCTCATGTAAAAAAAAATGATTTGCTAGTAAACGCAATGTTATGATTTTAGGTTTAAGTAAAAAATAGATTAAATTCGTATATACAAGCTTTGGTTGAAGTTTCAGGGGTTTCCCTCGAATGAATATTTCATGACGGTCCTGATTATATCCTGTCAAGTAATACCCAGATTTCTCCTTGCAAACATAAATGGTGGTGTTTCTCACAAAGTTTTCATTTTGACATTGTTAAACCAATTGGGCATATAGATTTATTATACAGAGGTGGATACCAAATTCAAGTGGAGAATGTACAGAGGAAAAGAGCAGGTTTAACGGAGGTTTTTAAGGGTTGGTTTTAAGATGAACAAAATAATTATAGAGGTAATTTTAATTCTATAAGAAATAAATAAAGATTAGATAAAGATTTTGCTGCTCAATACTTGCGAGATGTGGCGTGCAGTGCTGAAGTAAAGAACGAAATAACGTTCTATTGAAACGCCGCGCCGTTTTGGTAGTAGTACATTAAAACATAAGGCATTTAGGATAGGGACAGGTGCTTGAAGAAATATATTATTATTTATTTCCAATAAACAAACAAGTTTGTAGAAAATTGTACTACAAGTAGATTATTTAAATCTCATTCTGATAAGATTCAAACTGAACTTTATGCTATCTCAAAGGCTGCCATTTTCTAGTATTCTATCAAATTTAGTGGTATATAATAAAGGAGTACCTATACTGCAGTGATAGATAACTTTAACATGATGTATTTGCATTTGATAGCCACCATTACCAGCCCATACATAGAACGTGTTATATCATGATAAGCATGTTGCAAATAACAATAGTACATGGTAAAATATTGTACCAAATATTCAGTTAGATTTGAACTGCATCTTTAACTGCGTCACAAAGGTAAGCCCGTTAGTTCCTATACTTATGTAAACTGAAAAGGGGCGTACAAGTAATGCCGGAATTTTATGTTTCACCTGAATTAAAAGTCAGCTATTTCAGACACCAATCAAGATGTACCGATGACGGCGTAGCGTAGGTAAGTGATAAATCCAAAAGCTTTTAGCCCGTGTGAAGGTGTTTCATTTGTGTGACTTACGATATCCCGTTAGGCGTTGGTAAGTATAGCCTGTGTGGCATTTTATAGCCTGTGTGGCATTGTATAGCCTGTGTGGAATTTTATAGCCTGTGTGGCATTGTATAGCCTGTGTGGCATTGTCTAGCCTGTGTGGCGTTGGTAGCCTGTGTGGCGTTGATTGCTTGTGTGGCGTTAAACGGTCTGTGTTTCATTAATTAGCCTGTGTGGCAATTATTAGCCTGAGTGGCATTGGTAAGTCAGTGTGGTATTAAAAAGCCTGTGTGGCAATTATTAGTCTGTCTGACATTAGTAAGTCTGTGTGACATTTGTAAGTCTGTGTGACTTTGGTAAGCCTGTGTGGCATTGAAAGTCTGTGTGGCTTTGGTGACCCTGTATGGCTGGCATTGGTAGTCCGTATGGTATTGGTAAGCCTGAGTGGTATTGATAAGCCTGTGTGGCACTGGTAAGTCTGTTTGACATTGTTAAGTCCGTGTGGTTTTTCTAAGCCTGTATGGCTTTGGTAAGGCTTTGTCGCATTGATAAGCCTATGGTACAAAAATACAAAAAAAAACATACAAAAATATTTATTTTTCCTCATTATAAAAGTTACAAGGGTTGGGACACTCCATTTAAGTGTGTGCACCTGTATTAGGAGCTCTTCCATACAATTGTAGTTAACAAATTTTATAACATAAGTAAGTAAGAAGGTACATATAGATAATATGGAAAATTTGGTAATAATATATATAATTTTAGGTATAAAGTTGAATGAGAGAAGATGTGTTTTTATATGTAATAATGATGATGATTACATGTTGATGTGTGTGTATATGTTTATATGAATGTGTATGGCAGTGTGTTTCCTATATTTGTATTAAGGTAAGCGCGTATTATATTTGATAGGTAGTAGATAAAAGGATGTTTGTTCTTTATATCAGTTGTCGTTGCTTAATAAACGTTGCTTGGTAAACCTATGTAGTGTTAGTTAACCTGTGTGTGGCGTTGTAAAGCCTGTGTGATGATGGTAATAAGTCTGTGTGGCGTGGGTTTGCCTGTGTGGCGTTGGTTAGTTTATGTGAATAGTGTATGTGTGGTTCCATTATTACATTCGACACTATTCAAACGAGCGTTAAAATAACCACTTTGTAGCAGCTTGCGCTTGATACGGCCGCCCGTGAATTCAGATGAAATTGCAGCAATCGGGATTTAAGTTGTAAGAAGGCGAAAAACAAAACTGTGAGTTCATCCAATTATTAATGAATGGTCAATAAAAGGCCAATTTGTGACGCTATATGAAGAAAATATATCATTTTCTTCTTTTATAAGTAGTAATAGGTAACATTTTACTCAATGCGATTCCCACAGCTTTTTCTATTTTTCAGAAAACCGTACTAAAAAAAAACAGGGTAACCTAAAGTGGAAACAGCCTGCAATATTTATTGTTGATATTTTTTTTTATGAAATAAAGAAATTTACTAATAATATTATCCTGAGAAGTACTTTAACTACTTCAGAATGACAATGAATATGTCGACGAATTATATAATAGCCATTGTAGTAAGTAACATTTCACTCAATGTTTTATTGTAGTATTATAAGAGCTTGATTCCCACAACACAGCCTTTTCTATTTTTGAGAAAACTGTACTGAAAAAAAACAGCCTACATATTTATTATTGTTTTTTTTTTTAAATAAAGAAATTTATTAATAATATTATCCTGAGAAGTACTTTAACTACTTTAGAATGACAATGAATACGTTCGACGAATTACTAGCTATTATGGGTCCTAGAATAACGCTGCATAATACAAATATGAGATTGCATGCACATACACGCGCTTACTCGTCGATATCGCCGGCGCAACTGACGCACAATTTGCGTTTAAAAAAGCGCTCGTGTGGACATATAGGCATGTTTCCCTTTGTTGCATAGTGTCGGCGCTTTTTTCGATCTGAGCTGCGTCGAATAAATTCCATTATTTACCATTTAGGTCATTTTCAGTTAGCTATGGCAAAAATTCCTTTAAACATCTTGTCATAAAGCCCGAGCTAAAAAAACGACAAAAGTTCCTGGATCCTTGATGCATTGCAGAATATTTGTTTTAAAAGCATAATCGTCATTACAACTAACCAACTTAATTTTATTATTCGCAGCAACATTGTAGTATAGAAATTAAACTATTGCATAAAAAAACTAATAGGACCATAATGGATCTAGTGAGAATTATTAATTATTTTATTATTCGCAGTAGTTTATTACCATTACACTTAAAAAATGGAACTAGTACGAAAAAATATTCGCACTAGTTCCATCATGGAACAACGCAATGGAACTACTGCGAATAATCCCTTTTTCTTAGTTTAAAAAAAAGTGGGAGTTTTTCCGAAGAAAGATCTGACACTTTTATGTTACCGCACGCTGGAGGTACAAATTAATAGCACTAAAATTAAAAGAGATATCCATAAAATATTACGCCTGGGGTATTAAACCCCACGTTGTACGCGGAAGGTGAGTTTTAACTCAAAATCGCTTTACCGCGATACTTCAAAAAGGTTTCTTGTTTTACCAAAACTAACTCTTTTAACTACTTCTCAGAACTAACTAAGATGAAACAACAACAAAAAATATATATATACTTTACTATTAAGTGATATGAATCACCAAAAATACAAACTAATTATTACTTATTACCAATAAACTTAATCTAATATACTAAATTAAATTCCTACATTATCAAACTATAACTTAATATTATTCTCTCTTTAAAAACACATTAAATTATAAAGTGCTTCATATGACATTATACTAAGGACTAATTTGGATTTAATTTTCAAGGTTTGAATAGTCTGTGCAATGAAATAAAAATATATTAAAAAAACTTTACGCAAAAACTGTTTTGTCTATGGTGCTTGCGATAACGCGAACGCAGTTGAACGCACGAAGTTTAGTGACTCGTAATACGAATCGACGTCATCGCAACTCACGAAAAAATTGTAACGCGCGAACTTGTCGTGTTTAACGTTTGCAAACTCGGAATAAGGCCCCAGGTAGCGCCCTCTAGTGTGAATGGTTAAAGGCGATGATGAAGTCTGTTGTCTGCGGGTACTTGGTAAAAAGATGGCGATGTGAAACGACTCTGAGAGAACGTGCGCGCACAGGCAAAACCATTTACTTTATCATTTTGTGAACTATGGACCTCGGCGATCCGTCATATATATATATATATTATAATTATTGATGACAAAGAGCTCACTAACACCTTAGAGCCACTGCAGCTTCGCAGAGATGTAGCGTCGTTGAGCTTATTTACCGCCTTTACCATGGACAGTGCTCTGAAGAACAATTTAATCTCATTCCCCTTTTCGTTACAGAACCTCACGAGCGGGTGGTACATCGACCACAGAATGCGCATACATTCTGTTGCATGCGAATTACGTGGCCGATGTATCAACCCGCACCAAAAGATTTGGTGATTCATAACATCTGTCGCACTATTAAAATGTGGAATGCTTTGCCTGCTTGCGTGTTTCCTTCATCCTATAACCTTGAGTCCTTTAAACGAAGCGTAAATGGGCATCTTAAGCCATGCAAGCCATGGATAAACCGCTCTTACAAAACAGTTCTAAGAGCTGTTTGTATTCATTCTTGGACCTGCATACTGCTTTCAATCAGGTAGATGTAGGGTCACATGTCAAGCTCCTATAATATATCATTCTATTTTAACGTTTATTCAAACGTTTAAATATATCGTGTTTCTGAATATAGTTTTATTATATAAAATTTAATTTGCTCCAACATTATACATTAATTTATTTAGCTTTTGTGCACACATACAAAAAACCAATGAAATTTTTTTTTATAAAAAAGGATAAGGAACAAAAAAATGTGGGTAAATAACTGTTTATTATTGGTCCAAGTGTGCACTAGATTAGGAAAATCCTTGATTTACATGTTTGTACCTATAGGTATACCTATTTTTGAAAAAAAAACAAGAATATCGATTGTTATAAGTTTATATACATTTAACATCAATATCGTTCAATTCAGTCAAACATACAAGAAAGTCAAGAATATTTAAAATCTCTTGAAAAGTCTAAATTAATGTCGGATTCTTAACATATTGACATAGTACGATACACAAGGATTAATTGTTGTTTTAAAAAAAATAAGTTTCACATAGTTACAATATTAGTAAAGTAATGACTAAAGTAGAAACACAGACCTAGGTATCTATAACGTATTTTTATAGAATTATTTACACCAAGACATCGGTAATAGAAGATGATTTAGGTATTACATTTAACATATATGACTACAAATTGATTACCTTAAATTCTATGATATAAATATTAATTATTAAAAAGTAAAGGTATACCATTAAAAATATTAAGATATATAATGAAAAACAAAAATAATATAATAAATTGTACGTGCGTATATCTAGCTATTTAGTGAAAATAAGTAAAAAATCATTTTTATAAATTGTATTATTTTGTGCCATTGAGATATTATAGTTTAATTAAAAAAGAAACATACCTAATCAAATACGAGTATAATAACTTATATCTAAAACGCTATTTATATCTTGACAAATACTGACATAATAAGTGAATAGCAAATATTTATTTCTACACAATACCTACTTAAAGTTTCTCCAATCGATAATGTGCCATACAAATGTACTTCTCATTTTATTATAGACAAAATAAAAAAAATACACTTTATCAATTATTGTGAGTAAGTATGTAATATCTTTCTATTTAACACAATACAATTTTTCAAATCTTTACCTATTTTCTAAAATGTATAATAATAATAAAGTATTTAATTTCAAATATAAATAATCACTAGGTAAATATTTATATTTTTAGTTTGACCGTTGACGAAAAAAACCAGGAAATTCAGGCGTTGAGATATTGTTCTCTCCTCAGTCCTTACATTTATAGAGATTTCAGCATATTTTATAGCGTATAAAAATGTAGGTGCCTCTTTAATTACTTGAGTTATAGGTACATACAAATGCATTAAATAGGTAAATCTAATATGTAATATAAAATATCATTAGAGTTTTAGAGTTATAGAAGTTTAATAACTTATGGATCGCCTTCTACAATTAATTTCACAATAAATTCTTAATTATATTATAATATTAGTTCCTAAATTTAATGATATTATCACACACAAACCTTTACGCCTTTTCCCCTAAGGAGTACATTAGGCTACAACATCACTTTCCATTATTTTAATAAAGTACCTACAGTAATTTTCACACCAAATATTGAAAGGATCACGGTAGATACGAACAATCTAAAATTTTGACAACTATAATAATAATATACATAATAATAGGCTAGGACATAAAAAACCTTTTTTTTTATATCTTAGTGTTATGTCAAAGCTACCTAAATATTTGAGCAATACGTTTGAATAGGCAAAATATTATTATAAAATAGATAAACTAAAATGACGTATTTTTGCTTACCCATAGTTATTAATTTCCTATTAGAAAATGGTACTTTATTAATTAAGTATATTTTACAATAAATGTACCAATGTAAAAAATCGTAAGTACATAAATTATTATTGTTTATATGGAACTTTCTAATAATGGTATTAAACATAATTTGAATTAAGCACTGGGTAATTCTTTATATTTTTTTACATTATGTAATTATAATAGAATTAAAAACCTTACTTATAGGTAATAGAATGTAGATGGCATTTAGCCTGAAGTGCCGGCAGCTGCATTAGCATCTTCAGATATCATATCATCTGAATTTTCATCTTCACTAAAATCAACATCCAATATATTCATCTGTTCTGGATATAATTGGTTCGAATGTCGCAAAACTTTTATGATATCTTTTATATAAAAGCATGGCTTTCCAGTAAAAAAAGTTACCACCTGTTCATCTCTTAAATTCAAATTGGAAAGTCTATTGATTCTATAGACGTATTCATCAAAGGTTCTTGGGAATTCGACGTTAATGATTTTTGTAGCGTCATTAAGTCTATAAAGGGACCATGCCATTTTAGGCGTGGTTAAGAGAATTCTAATATCGCCTGTACATATTTCGGTAATTATATGTTCCCTATACTGGATGTCATGAACTCCTTGCAACACCTCATATTGAAGCTCAGTATTCAAAAGCAATTCATACAATTGATCGATGATTTCTATACCACAGAACACAACAGTCTTCTCACTTGTATTAAAGGATAAAAGTAATTCGTAAACATCCTGTACGATATTGCCTTCATGAGCGAAAATAAAACTTTGATTCGTTGTTCTCATTTTTGATGTGTTATAACGTTTTACTTCGACTGTCATAGGATTTATTGTCATATGTTCTAATATGTTGGGTTTTTCAGAGGAAAATAAGAGTACCTGTTGACCTCTTACAGTATTAAACAAGTAGTTAAAAATCGTGGTATCAAAATCATAACCGTTCACTAGGTAAGCATCATCGACGACTATGTAAGTGAACGATGTGAAGACCAAATGTCCTGATAGCATCAGGTCATTTAGTCTGCCAGCAGTGCCAACCACGATATCAAATGTAAATTCGTTTAGATTACTTATCTGATTTTCTCTGTCGGCACCGCCGGTAATAGAAATTGTTTTTATTGTGGGAATTTCAAATTTTTCAATCTCATAACAAATGTTATCTGCGAGCTCCCACGTAGGTGATATAATCAGAATATTGGGTCCCAGTCGATTTTGTCGATAAACCGGCTGACCGAGGATATGAATAAATGCCGGCAGCAAATACGCTAAGGTTTTTCCAGAGCCGGTTTGCGAGAGTCCCAGGCAATCATGACCTTGTAGTATTAATGGCCAAGTTTGACTCTGAATAGGTGTTGGTACCGCTAAATTGGCTCTTGTAACAATTTCTAGAATTACTGGATATTCTTTAAATGCATCAAAAAACCTTATCACAGGTTTAGTGTCGAATAGTAAA
Source organism: Monopis laevigella (assembly GCA_947458855.1). NCBI lineage: Eukaryota > Metazoa > Arthropoda > Insecta > Lepidoptera > Tineidae > Monopis > Monopis laevigella. Next base: position 10,749,064 of record OX381576.1, on the reverse strand, counting down.
CCAGTTCGTATAGTTACGTTATTGTTCCTTCTACGCCACCGATTAACTTGGTTTGGTGTCATGGCGGCAGTCAAAGGATCTTCAATATAAAAGTTTTTAACAGGAGGATAGTGATTCATCTCCCTTGCGCTTATTTTGCAGAAAATTTCTAAAGTATATCGGTCAACAACTATCTCTGGTCCAAATTTTCTATAAAAACCGAATCCTCCTCCACTTAAGTTCTTTTCTTGGCAAGAATTAAAAATATTTCGCAAATAGCTTACACTTTCGGCATACTCCTCTTCCATTTTTGATGATGTGTGTTAATAACAATGTATAGTGAAACAATTTTTAATATAACTTTTCACTGAACATATTTGTTTTACACAGTTTTACACCCTTATGATCGGCACCAAAACTTATTGATTTTAGACAGAAATTTGCGTAGCGTCTGAGTGCGCATGTCTTAACTTTTTTTTTCTGTTTTATGGCTTTTATATTAAATATAATATGCCAAAGGTAAATAACACCCACCTAGGACCCTAATAAACTTCCCCGTAAGACAGAATCAAGTTTTTTTTTATATAAATAATTAAATCAAGTTACTTTTTTCTATATTGCATTAAGGTTGTCCAGAACGATCAGTTTAATACTAAAACTGAGACACTGCCTGCTGGACGTTGTAAGCTCAAAGGAGCAATAGGACGCTTAATTTCCTGTTTTGATGATTTAATCCTACTTTTGTGTATTGGTAGAAGACTTCTAAATGCCAAATTTCCCTTTAGAGCTTGGCACCCCTTTTTGCTTCCTAATTCTAGTGACTCGGTGAATTTGTTTGGTTGATGATCGCCATACAAAGAACTCGCATGCTGGCTCTAATGCTTTGTGGTCCATCTTACGGTGTGCGCTCTCTTTAGACTCAAGCGCCCCGAGGCTTTGACTCCAGGTATTTTTTTGATAGGGTAGTACTTGTAGCATTGCCTGAGTACCCCTTCAGGGGCGTGAATTGTAGTGGATAGTCACGATTTGAATTGATCCAGCAGAATCATGATGCAGCTGCAAGTATTTATTTATTCAATAAAGTAGGATTTTTGTTCACATTTTGTGTCGGATAAATAAATATTAGATTTCTTCGAGGTGCTATACTTCTCTTGTGCAATCTATATTATTATATTGCATTTGGGGAGGAACATATAAAACAAAATTCATCAGTATTGACGTGCACAGAAACAATTTAACAGTAATGTTACGTAAGATAATAATATACAGTATGTCTTAATTATATAGTGATGGTAACGTGAGACAACTTTACACTCTACAGAGGCTCTACCATGGGTTTTTATTTTGTAGCAACGTAACGTTAATTAATACGTGAGCAACAACCAATAGGGCCGCTTTATTTTAGGTAACGCGATTCAATAAAGCGATCCTATTAGTGGCTCCTCACGTTTTAACATTACATTGGTACAAACTAAAACCCATGGTAGAGCCTCAGAGTATCCTTAAATTAAATAAAATGATTTCTATAGAATAAATATATAAGACAAAAACAAAATCCTTAATCAATTTTAAAATATGGTAAAGTAAGAACTGTATTTTCGCAAAATAATTCTATACACAATCAATAAATATGTTACACCATAGTACAATAACACATACCTACCAGCTAGCTTGCGCCGACGGCCAATTCTCAGGAACCAGGTGCTACTGGAAACATTTTTTTAATACTAGGTAAATTTAGCGCATGCCTGATTATTAAATGCCTTTTTAAGACATAAGATAATTTCAATGAAGCTGTATAATAATCAGGCGTCGTCAGCCGGTTTTTGCATGCCTACTGCATTGCTGTACTGTACCTACAAATTAAACTTTTCCCGTCCTTGATACAAGTACATATTTATCAGAAATAATAGAATATTTTTTTTTAATCATAAACATGCTTACCAAAAGAATGAAATCACGAACTAAAATAGAAGTTGTGGACGATATGGTCATTAAAACTCATATAACTTACGTCATATATACAAAATAAGGTCATGATCATTTTATTGAATATTCTCATCTACCGAGACCTTTGCTTATATATTATAGACCTTTCCTTGTATTATATATGAGATTAAAGGTTAACTTTGTTCATTCATTAGTAAAGTTTCATATAAGTAATTTTACACAAACACGCCAGATCAATTTATCTTAAAGAAAAAAATACTCATATTATGAGTATGTGTAGATCTTCATAGTATATCTTTCTCGTTTTTATAATAACTTTTTAAAAGCTATTTATGCCCTAAGTATCCCTTATAGATACAACCCGTTTTTAAACAAAATAGTGGAGTATTTTTTTCTTCAAAAAAAAACAATTAATAAACAAATTATCATATGAACGCCTCTATATAAAATTACTCCAACAAATACATATTGTCTTCATATCGAGCAAATAAAACATATTTAAATAAGTTAATCGTGTGTTTAGTATAAAAGTTCGTATAAGAGTTGTAGATCTTTTTTCTACATTATTTTCGCCATAGAACAATATGCAGTGTTTTATTTTGTCAAAAAACACCCGTATATCAGTTGCTTTTAAAAATTGTAAATGTATTTGTTTTAGGTAGATTAATATTCTAACCATGCGTTCGGTAATAATTCTTACCTATTTAGCAGTTTCTTTGTACGCGGTACAAATAGGTTTTCTTAACAAAAAACAATAACAATGATTGATTAAGTATATATTATTAAAACGTGACTTAACGGACTAAGAATGTAGAGAGAAGATATTAATTAATTGCTTTAAATTCCTTGAGCAGATAAATAATCAGAAAAATATTAAAGGTTCTTTGTAATATTGAGATAAAAATTACTTTGTATGTTCTGTATTATTAAGAAGATCTGGGTTATTGACCAATAATACCAATAATAATAAGCTTTAGTCTGTTACTGTGTGTACTAGAAACTACGATACAAAACATATTATATTTTATAAATGTACATAATATTGTTTTACATGACTGGGAATGGAACCCACAATTTCTGGATATAACGCCTATGACCACCGATTGTGGCATTTTGTCTATATAGGAATAAATTAAAGACCCTTTGTATTTTTCGCGGCATTTTATTGAGAATTTCTAGGACCGGTTCTGTTAGCAACTTTCTTTCATCATCATGTGGCCTAGTCTGGTTCACTATTATATAGCGGAGACAGTAGCGGAGTTAGTTGAAAATTATTTCTCTCAATTCAGAAACGTTTTCTTAAACCCTATTTAGCCTTTTTCTCTTGTCACTTTTGTTCTATATACCTTAATATATTATTATTTTATATATTAAAGTGACAGGGAAAAAAGGTTAATGCTTGGGAAATGTTTATGTAATCCAAATAGATAATATTTGCCTTATTGTATTAAGTATATTATTATAAAAAGCGGCTCCAGCCTAGTGGTTAAGTCACTGCGCAACTGATAACAAGGTTAAGCAGATGACAACAAGGCCGGCCTGGGATGGGTGATTGCTTTATACAACGAGGCTATTTCATCATAAACACCGCAACAAGCTCGCCACTTGTTAGGTGTTGCCTCCGAATACCATCGGCGAAATGAGGACGGGTTAATCCCTACGCTGGGTACCCTGAGGCCGGTTCTCGGGAGCTTATCACGGGTGCCTTAGGCGACATCACCTAGACGGCTTCAGGGTCTAACCAACTCGGCCACCACGTATATAACATATAACTAAAAATTTTAATAAAGTACAATAATAATAAAATTATTAAAAAAAATACAGCTAGGAATAACGTCTATCCTATATGCGTAAGCTAGTTATTGGGTAGGCCTCTAAAATGATGTAAGTGTTCTCAAATTGATCTCATCTTAGACTAAATTGCGAAAGTCGTTTGAGGTCGTCGCCGTAGAGAAGAATTACGACACAACGCAAATGACGTCAGGGCTTTAACAAGAGTATGCTTTATTTAAAAATTATATACTTACATATGATAGTAAAATATGATATTCCTTATACTAGATTTTCACGCGTATGAATAAGTTAAAAATAACTGTTCTTCTGTGGTTCTTCAAGCCTTTTTAAAAAAAAATGGCGGCATCAGACCGGACTGTGCTTCCTATGACTATCCATAGGATCGAGATACTGTCGCCGGAGGAAAATCCCATTTGACGACTCGGAGAAGGATAACAGCTTATCACCTACTAAGTAACAATATTAAAACTTTAGTTTATATAATTTTTACTCCACAAAATATTAAATTAAACTAATAAAATAAAAGACCTAATATAAAATATAAACTACCTAAAATTAAATCCTACAAAATTAACATAAAAAATTAGGCTAAATAATAAATTTCTTCCATATCGCTATCATTATGGATGGTTCCCAAAAGACTGGCTGCGTTACCCCGTTGTATAGCAATACTTATGCGCTGTCCAAGGAACGAGCCAGCCCTTTGGTCACCAGATGTATCGACCAGCCGTTTGGAAATATATTTAAAAATACAATGAGCCCCTGATCCCCACGGCCCCATGGTTTCAACCCCAAACGGTTCTAGCTACAGCTATGCCAAGAAGATGATGATGTACATCCATCCCAGGGTTTCAAACTTTCGCCTTACAAATTTCATCTAAATCAAATCAGCGGTATACCTAGGCGTGAAAAGGTAACAGTTAAGTAACCCCCGCCCCGTATTCTAAGACGTATCCTTAACTCCACTTTACACTCAAGGAACGTCTGTCTCTTTCCACCAAATGTCAACTATAAAAAGCAAGTTGAGACAGACGCTCCTTGAGTGAAGAGTGGAGTTAATACGGGGGTAAGAGTTACTTTAGCATTTATAATATTTATATGATATTATTATATAGATTCTGTGTCTATGCATCTCATCATGTTCTATTACTTCGTGTCTGTACATTAGAGATTAAAAAAAAAAAGTATTGAAACATTTATTGAATGATTTTTTTTTGTCGGTTTGTTTGTTACAGAATCAAAACTATTTTGTTAATTTAATTAGAAACTACGTGCCACGTCAAATAGGTTTTTAACCAACTTCTTGTTTTAAAATAACAGACACACGTAGTTATAGTATGAAATAATAATAAATCATTTTTATAGTTACTCATTTGTCAATGCATTGATTACCTACTCGAACGTATACCTTTTATCTTAGTATTTTTATCGTTTGTGTATATTATTATTATCGTTAATCCATGTAAAAGAATTATGTCTGCTATAGGATATATATCATTACTTATCATGCATTTAAATGAAAAAATATATTTTAAAGGTATATTAGTTAGTTATTATACGTAATTAGTTACTTATTAATTATATATAAACATCCAAACAAAAAATACTTGAAATTATATGTAAAATAGGCTTTCCCTATTATTATTACTGTCTGTCATAATTATGTATATTTTAGGGTTGGGTTCTATACCTTTTTAAAGAATCGATTTGTAGAACACCACTATAGTTGTTACTATAATATCACGGAGAGTGTGTATATATTAATTATTGAGTCATACAAACATCGCGACGAGGTGGGATTAAATCCCCTCCGCTGGAGGCATATATACATTGGAAACCTCTTATGATATCGAAAAACACAACAATACTCTAAACATGAAAAAAAAGCAATAGTATTTTTTTTTATGTGTACCTACAATATTTTAACTTTAAAATCTATTCATAAATTTATTCAATAAAGATAATAAAACTATTCCTATAGCTATATTTATAAGGCCTCCATGTCCCAGCTATTTTTAGAACTAAAAGTACCTATATACTCGCCACATTCCATCTCTGGATGATGAAAGATATTTTTTGGATAAAATAACTTTAAAATTGGCTGTTTTATTATTGCCTAGTATATAAATCGGTTACTTCTTATGAAATAAAACGCAAAAATAATCTAAAGATGAAAAAATAGTACCTACTATTTTTTATGTGTACCTAAAATATTTTAGCCATGAAACAACCCATAGAAAACTCTTTCGAAAGCTTAGCTTGTAAATAGCTGTTTTTATATTACCTATTAGTGTACATTACTTAAATAATCATCACCAACGTGTTAACAGTGCCTTAACAGAGTCGCTTTAATCTCTACATTATTATAGCTACGTGGTCGGTTGCTTCATGGATGGTAGTCATGAGTTACAGTCGACTACCTCGACACGCATTCACATACGCGCTACATACATTGTGCCAGAAATAAAAGGTTTTAAAAACACTTTCAAATTTTGTTTCATAAAAATAGTAGTTACACGTGCCAAGGATTATTCCCCGTACACTGTCATAACAGGTAAGTTTTATTAATTTATATATCTAAGTACTCTAGCATGTATTTAATAAGCAGTTTACCTAGAAACTGATTATACAGTCAAGTATTACGTTTGTGAACGTAGGTTCGATATAGAAATCTTTGTTTAGAAAAAAAAAACAACACACTTTGATTGGTATTTAACACACATGTTCAAATAAATAGTATAAAGGACGGTCGAATGGTTTTTTATTCCATTTTAGCTTAATTTATAATAAGTACATTATTTATAACTGGTAGGTAACATGATTAATTTCATATCAAATATATAATAATTTGATTGTTAAACCACAAAAATATTATTAATGACGTGATGAAATGCGCCATTCATATTCAACTCGGAACAATTCGATTATTTCCAAAGAATCTTGAATTACGTTCATTTAAATTTTACGATACGAATAATTAAACGATTATGATTAGGTACATACTGCAGAATTGTTGATTTCATAGAATGGTAAATTTCATTAAGAGAACATTTTCGTTTGTTAGACAACAAAAACGGCGTTTTATATTACTTAGCAGAATTTCATCCTTATAAGCGACACATCATATGAGCTGGTGCAATAATACAGATAACTTTATTTTAAATTAACCGGTCGATTCCCGGCTAGGAGAATCAAAAATCAAATGATGCAGTTTTAGTTTTAATCAAAATCGGCCCCGATACTCCTTTTTCGCTATTCCATGTAGTTTAGGATTTGGCATTGAAGGCACAATTGAAAAATTCAATGTAGATAACAAGCAATGACAAAATTCTAAATTCGTGAGGGCTGAGTGGAACCTGGTTGGCTCAGCGGTTGAACTCTTTGCTGCGAAAGGGATTCGAGTCCCACCCACCAGGATTTTTTTCATTGCATTTTATCTTTAAAAAAATATAAATATAAAATTATCCCGATAAGGAATTTATAAATATGCATAAATATTGGGTACCTAATTATTCGGCAAACTAACTGAATATTTGGCCGAATACGAATATATAAAAAAAAAACAAACAACAAAACCAAATTGAGTCATATTGAAAAAAATTGTATATGATTACTATTTAAATTCATAGGTAGTTTTTATTTATCTTTCATTATTCTATTCCTTTCCACTTTGTTACTTCTTCTTTCTCATTTTGTAGTTGGTAGTATTGTGTATATGTAGTTTATGTATGTATATATATAAGATATATTTAAGTAGTGTATAATAGATTGTAAGTATTTTATATAATATTCACTGGTTTATATACTCAGTTACTATATTGCACCTACCTCACTTATTAACTGCTTTTATTGTCCCGAAGGTTTGACTGGTAGAGAATGCCTAGCGGCATTAAGTCCGCCTTTGTATTTTGTATACAATAAAGATTTAAATAAATAAATATATCTTCACTAGGCCGACCGCGAACGTCCGGTCTCGTTACATACATACATACAGTGGGACTAATCACTGTAATTAAACAACAATGTGGACACGATTCATGGACTGTGTAGGACTGCTTAACGTAGATAAATATAATATAATATAATAAAAAGATATTTTTTTTAAAGTAGATACAAGGTCAAAGGCTGTGCTCCAATAAAAAAATCTATATAATACATGATGGCCTCGATGGTCTGCAGCAGCGTGCATCTCGTATTATTGATGACGAAAAGCTCACAATGTATATGTTACCGTGGACAGTGCTCTGAAGAACTTTTTAATCTTATTCTCCCTTCCCCTTTCCAACCTGCACTAAAAGATTTGGTGATTCGTACATCTGTCGCACTATTAAAATGTGGAATGCTCTGCCCTCTTGCGTGTTTCCTTCATCCTATAACCTTGAGTCCTTTAAACGAAGCGTGAATAGGCATCTTAAGCATAATGGATGAAACCAGCTCTTACAACACAGTTCTAAGAGCTGGTTGTATTCATTCTTGGACCTGCATACTGCTTTCGATCAGGCGGATGTGGGGCACATGCCGAGCTCCTATAAAAAAAAATGAACTGAAGCCTTAAAATTGCTGTACCCTTGCATAATTCACATTCACTTGGATACCTACTACAATGTGATGCAATAAATATGTTGTATTTGTAGATTACAAATGATTAAGCGTTGAGGATATTCTTTGTATATATACTTATACATGGGAACTGAATAAAAAACGTCAATAATTTTGCCTGCAGACACTACTATTATGTATTAACCAAATATTAAAAACAAATATAATAAAAACGTGACAGTGTATACGAATTCCTGTCCGAAACGAATTCATTCTTTACTTACCAAAGTTATATATGCTATATAACTTTGTTTCTACCTGATGGTAAGCAGACCTACAAAGCGTATGAATAGGGTCGATTCATTGTTGTTTAAAGACAGTGATCACTCTCACTGTGTCGGCTAATTGACGCGATTACGAAATGGACGTCGACAAAGTCTAAATTTGCAATCGAGTCTGCTTTCTAATATACTTGCTGTGTTATTGTCAAACCAACTGCCCTGTTGCGTTAGCGCACTATATTCTCGTTAAACCCACGGATTAAAATCAAAGCATGACTTGGAGTTTTTTGCATCTGTATAGTAACGAATAGGTCCACCAACCACTTCCTATATAATGAATGTAAATAGGTATTTCTGTTGATTTATAACCATCGATCACTTATTGACATACCTACCTATCTCTATACTAAATATTACGGTCATATATTATTATTATCTTACTTTATCAGTCTTGATTTGTAGGTATATGTATAATATTGCTATATCGATAGTAGATTCTATACCTTTTTCTACTTCAGGTAGTTATTTAATCTTGATAAATATCTTTAATACCTACTGTTAATAATTTTTAATTACTAGTTTATATATTTGAGGAAACTCCTGAAATTTTTTTTTCTCTTACTTCATACTATCAGTATCAAGCATTGAAAAAATACATTCGATATTGTTCCGAAATCCGACTAGATCCCGTGGTATCACAAGGGCCGCCTCCGTGATTTAGTGGTTGTGCCTTTGGTGTTGGTTGCGGTTCGATTCCTACTTGTGACAAAACAAAATTGGTATGTTATGGCCCGGATGTTTATAAAATTCAATAATATATTGTAATGTAATTTATTATATGAAATTACATAATATCAAGTATTTTAAATATTTTAAAATTACCTATAACCTATCAAAATAATTTATAAGAAATGCATATATAAATAAATACAATAATAAAGTTTAAATACCTACTACATGTCCATTTTGTCCAAATTTTGCCTTGGTCCAAATGCTCCCATAACACTGGCAGCATTGCCTCTTTGGACTGCCGTGATATGCGTTGCCTGAAATAGTATCCAGACCGAGGATCGCCAGTAGCCTCATTTAGGAAAGCACAGAGTTTATTCACTAAATCTTGGCCTCAGATCCCCAAACACCAGTGGTCTCCACAGCGAACGGGATAACGGGAATGTAATTACAAAAAAAATAAGAGCATTTGCGTTGCCTGAAATAGTATCCAGACCGAGGATCGCCAGTAGCCTCATTTAGGAAAGCACAGAGTTTATTCACTAAATCTTGGCCTCAGATCCCCAAACACCAGTGGTCTCCACAGCGAACGGGATAACGGGAATGTAATTACAAAAAAAATAAGAGCATTATACTAGATTCTAGAAAGATCTGGAGTCTGACCAAAGAACACGATCGCCAATCGAATCGCCTCATCGATCGATAAAAATGTATAGGAATTTTACTCTATGGATAGAGTCCGATCGCGTGATATGTCAAATCCCATACATTTGGCTTTCGATGGGTATTTCGATTCGATTATCGATCGGCTCTTTGGTGAGGCCCCAGGTGTATTATTTATAGATTGTAGTTGTAGCCTTAAGAGGTTGCGCCTTACTTGCCTCGTCAACCATATGTAATACTTTATTAACTAGGTACTTAATAACTAGACTTGAACCTTTTTATGTTACTCTAACCAAGTATAAGGAAAAAATAAGAAAAATAAGCCCCCTTAAAGCATAATTAGGTAGGTTCTTAGGTATACCAGTTCATATGTTCTATAATTATACATACCTATCTCCATAATCTTATTTTTAATAATAAAACTGTTCATTTATATGATTAAAAAAAAATAGGGGAATGCACTTTAAATAGGCTATAGAACTATCTATCTATTTATTTTTGTTTCTACGCGCCTCATTTAAAATCTGGACTAAGTATACCTATACAGTTTTCTTTGTTGAATAGCTGTTAGGTCTGGGAGTAAAATAGGGTAATATATTATATTTCGATTTATGTATATGTGGTGTAAGTCAGACCCCCTAGTACAAAATAACTGTTATGAAATCATTTTGACAAAAAAAAACAACTATCTTTTATAAAAAATTACGATTGCGTTGTGCGTTTAATGGCAGGAAAGCCTAAAATAAATGCCTTTATGTAAATAAATAAATAATGAATTTGGAAAGTCGTTTATTTTTCTTTTATTTATTTTCTAACATCTAAATAGTCGGCTAATCGTGCCGTGATAAAGTATCAGAGTTTTTTTTTTACTGTTTACCTATTTGTATCCTAGTGGCTTTTCAATTGTAATCGAAAAATGTTTCAGGCCTCAAAACTGGCGCCTCTAGGGAAAAGCGGTTTATCCGGAAAGTCGTCGGGTTCGGTGGCGAAATCCAAACCCACTGCTTCATCTTCAAGTAAATCCAGTAATGTATTGGGAGGATCAAAAAGTGGGTCTGCTTCAGGCTCCATTGGAAATAAAAGTTACCTCTCGCCAAATTACTCTTCGGTCTCTAAGAGCAGTAAGCCCTCTTCAAGTTTTGGCGTTATATGGATTCCGACCAAAAGACATGGAAGACATAAGAAAGAAAAAGTATACAATCCCATTCATAATGAACGACGAAGAGAAAGATCACCTTCCATGTATCAATTGTAAGTATTTTTTAATAAAGTTATAAGTATGTTGTACTTATTGATTAAAAAGATGAGTGGGGGGGCGGGGGTTAGGAGGAAGCGCATCCAGCCTCCCCAACTACCAACCTCATCTGCACGTGGTGCACCCTGCTGATAAACGGACGACGCTTAGGCGATCGATCATGAAGGTAAAAACCGTGCCCGTCCGCGCGCCGAAAACCGTGCCCGTCCGCGCGCCGCTACTGGAGTAAGCATCATTCAATTTGCAGGGTGCCGCGCGAGTGACAAATTTGTCACTCACACACACTTTCACATTTTTTACATCCTCAGTCTGATTTGTGCGTTCGGCGGAGAAGGTGGAAAAGAGCTCCGCTTTTATTGTGGGAAAAATGGTTAATTGTTCATTAAAGCTGTGTAGAAACTACTCTTAAAAAAGTAACTGGTGTCACGTTTTTCAAGTATGTATTTAACATGTTTTTCTTATATTAAACCTTAATAAAAGATAATAATAAAACCCATAATTAAAACATCAAAATCTGACGGTAACTGTCAAACTATGTGCATCAATTAGAAGTTGAAGAACTAGTGATGTGTTTTTATTTTTAATGAGAATTTCGATACTTTAAAATAATTTTATAATCATTTAAATTTAATTTAATCAAAAGGTATGGCGACAACAGAACCGTTACAATTTAGTAATGTGATTAGTTGATAAACTCGATTTTTGTAAATACTTTCATGGTTATGAGATTTTATACAATTATTGTTTTTTTTTGTATAATACTAAATATATTTTCTATACATACAGTTTCCCGAAAGATCCGGCATTAAAACGTAAATGGGTAAAGGCAATTAAAAGAGAAGAAAATTGGTTATATCAACAATCATACCGTGTATATTCAGTACATTTTGAGGAATCAAGCTACGATTAAATCGTTTGTCGCCATTTGTAGTTTGCATCGACTTTTATAACTTCCTCTTGGAGGTCGGTCAAAAATGTTGAGATTGCGTTTAGTAGGTAACATGTAGTTAGTTGTGCATGTGTTTTAGTTTAATAAATAATTTATTTAATAAGGTAGGTATCTTAATTTATTGTAATATATACCTACATATTTTAAATCCACTAGTATTATAAATGCGAAAGTGTCTGGTAAATTTGAAAGGATGTACTTTGGGCTAATATGAGGTTCTGCTGATAAAATCTAACAACTTTTTCTATAGAACCATATGTCGCAAATGAAAAAAAAATTACTTCCCCATACAAATTGGTCATTTTAACGTTACTAGTTTGTATGGAGAAGGCCATTTTTTATTCTTTTGCGATACATGGTTCCATGGGAAAGTTGTTTGATTTGATCATATTAGCCCAAAGTATATCCTTTCAAAGTTATGGAGTCTATTCAAAACATTGCGACGAGCTAGCCACTTGTTCGATGTAGACTCATACCATCGGCTACGATGAGGTGGGATTAAAACCCCTCCGCTGGTTACCTTGGGGCCCGTGATCATATGTGTGTGTATTACAATTGTATATCGATAAATAATTATTAATCTTTGATAATCTCTATAAATCCCAAAATATTTGGTTTATATCGATAAGTAATAATATTTGTTGTCGCTGGCAGCACTATCGAAACTATTTAGTATGCAATTTAATATTTAGCTTTTTATAATAAAAAAACAACACACTTCATAGACACGCGCACACATTCATGTTTGACAATAGCTAACTTGTATCTCTTTTTTTCTCAAGCAGTTTTTTAAGTGTCAGACGCGTTGAGCTGCCATTTCAAGCCACACCTTATTCCCCGTTCTTCATTTGTTCGCCACAGAAATTGGCGACACTGGTATCGTACTATTATGAAACAATTTATGTATCATGCTTACTCCATTGGCGCGGGGCGCGTTTTTTTAGCTTCATGCGATCGATCGATGCCGGTATAATCATCACGATAGTCGGACTTTAAATAAATGCAGTCTAGTGATGGGAATCAGCATCACTAAGACAAGAATAACGGCACTGCGATCACCTATACCCGCATGCCCAGCCACAAACTGTTCCAAATGGTTTGGAAGAATATCTTAGGTCTGCAGCATCATAGGGCCGTATTTAATTTACCGCTTACCGTATTTAATAACTGCATACTATAGCTATTTATTATTCCTTTGATGACCAAAAAAAAATACCAATCTTCAAATATAATAGAAAGTAAAATGCATTGCATCCAAGATAAGATCACTCTAAAATTTGGGATGAATTTCGGATAAATATAAAACATATCTTTGGCTCATAAAATAATATAAAACCTTTCTTCAATACCGAACAACAAGATAACAAAATAACTTTATATTCAATGTATATTATGTATAAAATTGCCCAAAACTGAACACAAACTAAATTTCCTAGCAAAATATTTAACAAATGGTTAAGTTGTGCTACTGATAACCTATTGATAACTATAGTTTTTGCTGATGATTAAGGATTAGTGAATTAACTATAGTTGCTTAACCAACTGTAAAAGATATTTACAAATAGTCAAATTTAGCTATTCATCAAGAAACCGGCCCTTAGTCGTAAATGCAATAGCTTATTCGTAAACGAAAAATTAAAATATGCGATTCACGGTAATATTAATAACATTTTAAATTACAAAGCAAATTATTGTAAAATGTCTCATATGATACAACGCGCGATATATGATAGTTGCACAGTTGGTATTTATTGAAAAAAAAAAGCAATTATTTATCTTATCGTGAACACACTATTGCTGCGTTCCGTGAGCTAACGCGGGCAGTTTCTCGTGCTGACTTCAAAAACCAGGGGCCTTATTCCGAGTTTGCAAACGTTAAACACGACAAGTTCGCGCGTTACAATTTTTTCGTGAGTTGCGGTGACGTCGATTCGTATTACGAGTCACTAAACTTCGTGCGTTCGCGTTGTCGCAAGCACCATAGACAAAACAGTTTTTGCGTAAAGTTTTTTTTAATATATTTTTATTTCATTACACAGACTATTCAAACCTTGAAATATAAATCCAAAGCATTAGTCCTTAGTATAATGGCATATGAAGTACTCTTATATATCTTTATAGCGCAGCAGCCATTCTCTATTACGAAGAATTGTGTTCATATTTAGAGACAGTAACAGTTGTTTGTAAAAAGAAATTGAAATTAATAGTTTATAAAATTGAATAATCAAAATTTAGTAGCCGCCTACCATTATTACAATTACTTACCATTACTTACCATTTACCATATTGTTACAATGAGCGGTTTATATATAATTTCATTAAAATCATTGAAAGGTCATCAATAAGAACTGGGGCCTTATTCCGAGTTTGCAAACGTTAAACACGACAAGTTCGCGCGTTACAATTTTTTCGTGAGTTGCGGTGACGTCGATTCGTATTACGAGTCACTAAACTTCGTGCGTTCGCGTTGTCGCAAGCACCATAGACAAAACAGTTTTTGCGTAAAGTTTTTTTTAATATATTTTTATTTCATTACACAGACTATTCAAACCTTGAAATATAAATCCAAAGCATTAGTCCTTAGTATAATGGCATATGAAGTACTCTATAATTCAATGTGTTTTTAAAGAGAGAATAATATTAAGTTACAGTTTAATAATGTAGGAATTTAATTTAGTATATTAGATTAAGTTTATTGGTAATAAGTAATAATTAGTTTGTATTTTTGGTGATTTATATCACTTAATGGTAAAGTATATATATTTTTTGTTGTTGTTTCATCTTAGTTAGTTCTGAGAAGTAGTTAAAAGAGTTTTGGTAAAACAAAAAACCTTTTCGAAGTATCGCGGTAAAGCGATTTTGAGTTTTAACCTTCCGCATACAACGTGGGGATTAATACTCCAGGCGTAATATTTTATGGATATCTCTTTTAATTTTAGTGCTATTAATTTGTACCTCCAGCTAATCTTGAGTGCCACATTGCCAAATAGACTGATTAGATTTATTTCGTCTAAATCGTGCCTTGAGCCTCAGTGAACGCCTCTGGGGTCTGTGATACCCCACGTTGTATTGCACGCAGCTAAAACGTAAGTACATTTTTTTTGTATTTACAGGGCTTTTCATTGTTTTTTTTATGTTATATTTTAAATTATTGTATCTTGAGCCTGTAGTAGTGTATAATGGCCTGTAGCAGTGTGTCCGCTGCTGGTGTGGCTGCTGGACACGGCCATTACCCAAAGCACGCCAATCATGCCAGTGTACAGTTTTATGCCTCGCGTTTATTTATTTATATTTATTATACATATATTTTTTAGATCTTCCTACATAGCAATTATAAAATTTGTGTGCCTAAAGGATCATAAGATAGAGAGGTACATTTGGAAGGATATAGTAATATAAAAGTGTCAGATTTTTCTTTTTATAATATTATATTGAAGACTTGGACAGGGTTGCGAGCCTGACCATATTAGTTGTTCATTCGATCATTTCGGTGATTCATATGCAACATCTGAAACTTCAGTGAGCGGCATTTTTAATCAACAATAATATATCCATAAGCAACCGGCCTATATAACTTACTGAAAAATATTTTTACCCTTTTATTAATCAGAAGCCCCAGATAGTTGTCATGGATGGGACGAGATGGGCTAAAGAACTTGTCAAAAGATATCTACCAGATCCACCAATACTCAAAAACAACAAAATAACTCTATATCTCTGTATCTTTTTCGGAAAAAGATTACAGTTTTGCTTCATTGAAAGCAGGACAGGCCCTACTAGTACAGAAACTATAATAACAGAGCTCGAAGAACTTCTTGGTATACGACAAAGACTACTTGTTGGCCTCTGATGGAACAGGCATAGAAGCATTTTATTATGTCGTTTTCATAGTAAGTAATTTACAATTTGACGACATGCTTACTAGAAATATACCATGAATTTGTAAGTTTGAAAAAAAAACCCTGTGGATAATGTCTAAGGCAATGAGCTCTTGGCTCTAAAAACTTCTTGGTTTATTGGTATACGACAAAGAACTACTTGTGGGCCTCTGATAGAATAGGCATAGAAGCATTTCATATTATCATGTCGTTTTTTAGTAAGTTATTTGTAATTTGACGACATGCTTACTAGAAATATAACATGAATTTGGAAGTTAGAAAAAAAAAACTCTGTAGATACTGTCTTTTAAAACAATAAGCTCTTGGCTCGTAGAACTTCTTGGTTTAATGGTATACGACAAAGAACTACCTACTTGTGGGTCTCTGATGAAACATGCATAAAAAAAGTATTTCATATTATTATGTCGTTTTCTTAGTAAGTAATTTACAATTTAACGACATGCTTACTAGAAATATAACATGAATTTGGAAGTTTGAAAAAAAAACTCTGTAGATAATGTCTAAAGCAATAAACTCTTGGCTCGAAGAACTTCTTGGTTTATTGGTATACGACAAAGAACTACTTGTAGGTCTTTAATGGAACAGGCATAGAAGCATTTCATCTTATCATGTTGTTTTCTTAGTAAGTCATTTACAATTTGACGACATGCTTACTAGAAATATAAAATGAATTTGGAAGTTTAAAAAAAAAGTCTACAGATAATGTATAAGGCAATAAGCTCTAAGAAAAAGAGAATTATTTGAAGAATATAAAAAAGATGAAAAGCGCCAAAAAAATATTCGTTATCTTAGAAAAATTGTCGAAGAAACGAAATCGAAAAAAGTAGTCATGTAGAAATTGAAAATTCGTACTTTTTAAAAAGTGGGAAAAACTCCCACTTTTTTTTTAAACTAAGAAAAACGGATTGTTCGCAGTAGTTCAAAAAATAATATTTTGATGGTTACAACATCATCGTCATTCACTTCTACCAGTTTTGTTACAGCTACTAAAATTTACATGCGTTGATGCAACTAAATATCATAAAAACAACGCCGTTGTCAAACGCTTCTACCACTTTTAGAACAGCTACTATCATATACATATTTTGTTACCATTAGGCTATGTCGCACGAGCGCTTTTTCGACGTTTTTACGCGCGTTAATTTAAACGTTTCGAATAGACCATATGACATCTCGGCTATGTGTTCACACGCGAGTGCTTTATTACGCCGTGAGTTTTTTTATCCGTCGCGCTCCATTTTAAACACCGAGCGAAAAGCGCCGACACAAATGCAACAAAGGGAAACGTACCCATATGTTCACACGAGAGCTTTTTTTAACGCAAATAGTGCGTCAGTTTCGCCGGCGATATCAACCAGTAAGCGCGTGTTTGTGTATGCAATCTCATATTTGTATCATGCAGCGTTATTCTAGGACCTACAATGGCTATTATATAATTCGTCGACGTATTCATTGTCATTCTAAAGTAGTTAAAGTACTTCTCAGGATAATATTATTAGTAAATTTCTTTATATCATAAAAAAAAATATCAACAATAAATATTGTAGGCTGTTTCCACTTTAGGTTACCCTATTTTTTTTAGTACGGTTTTCTGAAAAATAGAAAAGGCTGTGGGAATCACATTTAGTGAAATGTTACCTACTACTACTTATAAAAGAAGAAAATGACCTTTTATTGACCTTTCATTAATAATTGGATGAACCCACAGTTTTGTTTTTCGCTTTTTTACAACGTAAATCCCGATTGCTGCAATTTCATCTGAATTCATGGGCGTCCGTGTCAAGCGCAAGCTTGAACAGTGTCGAATCAAGACGGTAAAAAAATCTGCCAACGCCGAACTCCTAACGATTTATTAAATCTCGTGCGAACATAGCTTTAATGTTACAATAATGACCTACAGAAATTATGTGTCATCGGTCACGTAATCACTAACGCTTCACCCATTACATGAACTTTTGTAACCAATTCTTCATCACTTTCATACATTTCGTTGCTTTCGCCCCCATCCCCCTGGATCCGCCACTGAGGTTCATTACGTATATTATTACGGCAAAAAAAAAATCATTTAAAAATCTTGTCAAAAGGCCCGAGCCCCCCCTCAAATCAAGAGTTCCTGGATCTGTTCCTTGGTGCATTGCGGAATATTTGTTTTAAAAGCATAATCGTCATTACAAGTGACGAACTTAGTTTTATTATTCGCAGAAACATTATTGTATAGAAATGAAACTATTGCATAAAAAAAACCTAATAGTACCTATGAATTTCTAGCGTTTGCGGTGGAGACTTTAAAAATCTAGGAAAACTTTTAATTGATGCATCTGGAGATCAACGTCAACGATCAAGGTCCTATTTTTTCCAACGCATATCGCTGGAAATTCAGAGGGGAGACAGTGTGAGTATTTTGGGCACGTGCGCAGCATCGGAAGACTTAAATGAAATATTTTATCTTATTTAGTTTTAAAATTATTAATAAGTTTTTGTTTATATATAATAGTTTATTATGTGCTATCGAAAACACAGCGTCGTTATGAAGAAGGAATATGAATTACTCACCATTTTAATGCTTTATTACATCTTAAATGTTACCTGGATTACTACAGTGCTTCCATCCTTTTAATTTTCCCGCTGTATTTTATAGTTCTTAGTTTCACTGCTAGATGGGTATGGTCATGGCGTGTGTTTTACTCAACCAAATTACACGTATTTCGTAAAACAAATATATTTTTATTAATAATCTTTAAAATTTCGCATTTTATAAGATGTCCACTAACAAAAAGTGTCTCTAAGATAATGTGAAAGATAGTAATGGAGACGAAATGGAAGATCCAGCACCGAAATTCTTCGAATATTTTTTGGGGGACGATTCGTCCTCTACTCCAGACAGTAATTATTTCACAGGCTCGATTAGACTCTGATCTACGAAGTACATTAATTATCGAACATTATACAAAAAACCCCAACTCAAACAATACTGAACGTCACGTCGCTAGACGAATTTATTTCAGAATCTTTTAATAAACTTGGCAATATTGTTACAAAATATGACAGAAGTCCAGGTAAGAAATTGGATTTAATCATTTATAAACTCTTGAGAATATACTATAAACGAACAGAGTGCTTGGAAATAGCAAAAGACCAAGGTTAAATATTAATAACAAAGCAAGGTGTAGAGGGAAGAATCATTCATTTCGCCCCTCAGACAACAAACACTGAAGGAAACACAGCTACTGCATTTAAAGAAAATTGATTAAGAGATAAAGTGGAAAGTAAGTAAGTATGAGCTAAAAAAATTTGCATTATATCTATAATACCAGATATCGTTCAACAACAAACCCTCAATTTTTATTACTGCAAACAATTGTATGTCAATAACATCAGCATCATGACTGAACAAATCGACAATTTAATAAAATGAAATATATTGGAAAAAGTCAAGAATTATTCTCCAAATTATATTTCTAATATGTATATTTAAATCAAATTAAACTTTCAACCTGAATATAGGTTGAAGAATTGGCAGGGATTAAATAGGTATGTATTTACACAGAATTTTAACTTGTGGCACTAGGAACAGTCCTAAATTCTTACAGAAAGGGCCTGGGCTATATACATACATTTATCTCAGAAATATTTTAATATTCCTATTTCTAAAACTCACAGACCCTCCTTGAGATTAGTTTACAACAAGGAAATATTGCAAATGATGATCCTTCGCTTATAATCTGCCCTATTCTATCTATTCTTTCTGCTTTATTCTTAGCTTGCTGAGATATTATGGAATAAAAGTATTTTATTTTTAATATACAATACTGATCAGACAACTATAATGTCATGCCTCTCAGACAGTAAAATTGTTACAATTATTGAGGTGGTTTATCAAATAAAATAATAATAATAACTTAACTTAAAATCTTGCAACCAACACAAGATTTGGATTTTTTTTTTTTTGGTTTATGAATGAAATCAGTGTTAAACCTAGTAAACTTACCAATGAACAAACAAATAACTATGGGAAAGTACTTGCGGAAAGTAGTAAATCAAAAAGAAATAATAATAATATGTAAGATAATTTACACATATTGCCCTGGTCACAAACTAAGCTCTAGGCTTGTACTATGTGTACCAGAAACAACAATATTTTTGCTATGGGTGAGAATTGAACCCAAATCCTCCGGGTACAACGCCAAGGCGGAACCACTACTCTACGGAGGCGGTCTAACTAAGTGTTGTGTGCTCTAACTGCAACAACTTTTGGGTTACTTAAGTTATGTCCATTATGCCAATCCAGGACAGTTGACATCACTGTCAAACTTTACAAATATTACCAAGAAGTATTAACTATCCTACACTAAAACAAAAACAAACTCTGCGCACAATAAAACTGCTCAAGATTTAGTATAGAAGCTTGAAACTTTAAACACAGGTACCTACTTTAATGATATAACCTGTAACCCATTTTCTGACCATGCCTCAGACATGGGTTGGAGGGCCCTACTTAACTGATGACTACTTACAACTTACTATTACTTGGCCCTATTAAACCTAAATTTCCAACAGCTGATTCTATCAATCAAGTTGGACATAGTGATATCTACACAGTATTTCTCGGGGAGATACTTCAACTTACACAACAACTTAATATTACTTGGCTCTATTAAACCTAACTTTCCAACGGCTGATTCTATCAATCAAGTTGGACATAGTGATATCTACACAGTATTTCTCGGGGAGATACTATTATTTGGCCATGTTAAACCTAACTTTCCAACTGCTGATTCTATCAATCAAGTTGGACATAGTGATATCTGCACAGTATTTCTCGGGGAGATACAATGGTAGCAGACTGTCTCGGAGACAAAGATAACATAATGCTCCTCTTATCCCAATCAACTTCAATAATCTTAAAATAATAGGTGAAACCTCAAATATACCTATTTGCATCAAACAGATCAGTACTTGTGGGCAAATATATATATATATATATAATGCATGCAATCTTCACAGATGTTTTCAGACAGATATGTGATAATAAGCTATTTTCTATTTGGTTAGGAGGCATTTTCACCTCCCAAAACGATACCTAGAGTACCGGCCCACCTAAGCCAAGCCCGTGGTACATTCCTGATGGTAGCTCCAGCCTGGTAACGGTCATTCTGAATAGCCGACCTCTGGAGAGAGCCATTAAGTTCCTTACCTTGATGATGCGCTGATAGACCTATCTACTTCCACCCAATGTGGACTGGTTATTCCTGAAAGTTTGGGATAGTTGGAGGTGAAAAGATGGAATAGCTGCTTGGTCCTCCAAAGAAATAAAGTTACTGAAAAAAAGTTGGAGAAACTCCACTATAATTATATAATTTCTAAGTAATGTTTTTCTTAAATAAAACCAATCATGCATCATAATGCTAGTAGGTACTACAAGTCTGCCATTTCTACATTCTTGGAAAATCTGATTCTATCCCTTAAATTTAGTAAATCAAGTACTTAAAGCTATCCTAAATTTAAAACCAAGAAACTTAATAACCAATCACATGGGAACAAGCTATTGGTAATAGATTGGCTGAAATAGACCCTTCAAAAGATGCATATTTTGACATTTTAAGAAGAACAGCAACTATTTATTAACTTGTTATAAGACTCAGGATGTAGGATTGGACATGACCTTACATCACAAAAACAATAATAAATCTTTATTTGCCAAGAATACCATATTCTTAATGCAAGGATTTTTTTTATTATTATTTGGTTAGGTTCACATATTTTACTGTATTTTACACTATGATTTTAGAGTAAACATGCAAATTTTCAGATTAAGATTACATTTATAGATTACAAAAACAAATACATACCCAATTATAAATTAGTTCAACATTATTAATTTATCAAAATTTACAATAATATATTATTCAATTATAATAATCAAATACAATATGAACCCTTCAAAATTAAGGGTACCTACGAAAAATAATAACACCTAATAATATCACTAAAAACTTCAGATTTTTATCTGCAGTTAGGCATTTTTTTTTTATATTCATAGAAAACTAACAACAAAAATGAATTTTCACAGACAAAATATAAGGAAGGTAGGTGTATAAATTATCATACAGACATGGACAAACACATTGATTTATGGCCGATATTTGGATGACACAGGCTGGACCTCAGCGATAATCAAGTTTAAAACTGTTTTGAAAGTTAGATAAGAGCCTGGGGCCTGTATATTGGACTCAACAGCTCTCTGACATTTCAAGTTTAAGCAGATTATAAAATGATAGTTTTATAGCCTTCTTATTACTATTATGTAGTCTTAGGAACATTACCTAAACCAATGCTTGATATAGGCATAGCAGCAATCTGCTGCTCTCCTATTATTCAATTACCGATTAAATCTAGGTTAAAACCTGCCTATCGAAGTAGAGGGGTGGGTAAGAACAAAGAAGTATTTTCAATTTACTGGGCAGGTTCAGATCAGCCTTGGCATCCATGGCATGGGTTGAAATTAGACCAATGTAAGAAATACTAAATTAATATAACTGGAGACCTGAACATACTTTTAGAACATATTATAAAGGTATTCCATCACAAACATGTAGTGATGTTAATCTAAATAATAATTTGGTACACTTTAAAACATGTATGCTATGACTATGAGGTTAATTTTTAATATAGCCTTTTCAAGTATAATTGTTTTAGGTTGTACTATTATATTAGTGATCAAATGGCGTGTACTTTATTTATTTCACCAGCAGATAACAAACAAATCTTCATAACGACGCTGTGTTTTCGATAGCACATAATATTGCCGTTTTACACTGCAATAAAACGGTTATTATGTGTGAAGAAAACACAGCGTCGCAGGAAGTTCTTCCTGGTGATGAAGACACCATGACCATACCCATCTAGCAGTGAAACTAAGAACTATAAAATACAGCGGGAAAATTAAAAGGATGGAAGCACTGTAGTAATCCAGGTAACATTTAAGATGTAATAAAGCATTAAAATGGTGAGTAATTCCTATTCCTTCTTCATAACGACGCTGTGTTTTCTTCACACATAATAACCGTTTTATTGCAGTGTAAAACGGCAATATTTTTTTAATAAAAATATTTTGAAGTATTATGGATAACACAGAACTCCATGGCACATTGACCTTAGCCTTTTCCTGTACCTTTGCCAAAGCTAGTAAACATTTTAAAAGAAAAAAAATTTAAAAAAAAAAAACAGAAATGTAAACAAACATTGTGAATATTTGTGAAAGAAAACATTTGGTAATTTTTATGGTAAGAGCCTTTTTAGTTGCAAGCATGGTTACAATTACAACATTTGTAGAAAAGAAATATTGGATATTCACTTAACATGGAGAGAAATATACTTACAAACAGGAAATATGAATTTAACTTGTAATATCCATTTCTGGGAATAAAACTAAATCTATCTAATAAGATATTGATGTTAAGATACAGGAAATTATAGACCTGTGTAAAAATACACAATAAACAATATTTCTTGAATTATTTTGTTTTAGTAGTTTTTGCAACACAGAATTTCCTTTTGATTTGTGTTTCAGGCTGAACCGGTGGATGTTTGGTAGCCAATTCACTTAGGTGGGCAGCAGAAGGCAGGCAATGTTTTTGAACATTTGGCAATTTTAAGTAGACTTTGCCATCTTGGGACTAACAGTTATTAAGACCATATAATCGTCGGTCTTCAATGAAAATCTGCCTCCGAGTTGGTGACATGAATTCAGTTAGTGATATACCGGAGCCCTTAAGACTCTTTTTGCCCTGCCAGATACTGGCTCGGATATCCTCACCTTGAAATTTTACCAGAATTGGACTGGGTTTGTCCGGCTCAATTTTTTTTCCAAGCCGATAGCTAAAACTTATGTTACTTGGTGTACAATGCTGCTGTAACCTGTTGGACACCACATTACAAATAGTATTGGGAGTGCTTTCACCAATTTCTTCTTTTAAACCCTGGAATATAATAAACTTACGCCGGCTTCTGTTCTCAATATCTTTGGCCATAATACCGACACTAATGATTTGGGCACGGAGCAGTGACAGTGTTTCCCGTACAAAGTCCTTAAAAGTATTGAAATCCTTGGCCAATTGCGCCATTGAATTTGAGGAGGGAGGTGCAGATGAAAAGCGGGCTTCAAAGGCCCTCTCAAATTTATCCTCCAGGCCTAAACGTTTTGTCATTGGCTCAACATCCATAATGTCAATTGTTTTGGAGTAAATAATGTTGAAAAACAAAAAGGCAGGGATGTGCTTAAAGTAATTTACACTTTCATTTATCTTTCAATGCTTTAATATTAATATAATAATTAAAAATATAACAATTCAAAAGAGTGTGTTTTTATTCTGCCTACCCTACAATCCATTATTTTTATTTAATTCATTATTAATTTTATTCACAAAGGGTTGCCAGTATTTAATTATGTTATTATTAATTATTTGTTGTTTTTTTTTCCGCAAGGAGAATAGTTTATTAGACAAATGTTAAAAATATGATATAAAATAAACAGGTTTTTATATCATATTATTAAAACACATACTATATACTGTATAGTCACACAAATTATAATATTTACAAAAGGAACAAAATTATTTATAATAATAATAGTCAGGCTAAAAAACACAATAAATATAAAAAACAAAAGGAACAAAAAATAACACAACGAAAATCACAATAATCTATAATAATAATAGTCAGATTTAACTAATAAATAAATTACAAAAAAATCTACTCTTTTTAACAAAAATAAAGAATATCGAAAATGCCGACCACAAATCTACGTATACGAACAAGCTGCCGCTTTCTTTAGATATAAATTATACTCTATGGCAGTCGCAGAAAACATTTTTTTCGTTTGTTTGAATGCATGCAACTCGTAATACAGAATTACAAGAAATCCATACTAAAATTCACAGACAAAACAATAAATGCGCGACCGTGCGTGACGGAAATTTCGCCAATAACTCGTAATACCATTTAAAAAATGACAGCTGTCATCCCATACAAAGGTGATCGTCGAAAACGGAAAAAACGTACGCAAAATTCGTGACGGTGAACGTGTCAAAACTCGGAATAAAGCCCCAGCGCGACCGCCCGTTTCAACACAGCCATGTCATTTTTTTAGCGATGCTAAAATGCAGCTCAGAAACGATCGGTGTTGATTTTTGATGCCACTTTTTGACAAGAAGCACTATTTTGAATTAAATAATTGAAATAAAATATATTACTACCTTATCATTATATAAATTATATAATAAATCAATATTTTTTAATTAACTATTATTTAAATACAATAATTTTATAATATCACAATATTAATTTAATTAACAACCTCAAACTAAACATACCAAAGCTGAATTTAGTTACACGATATTTATTTTTTAGGTTTAATCGAACTTTTTAAACTAAAACAGATATGAATATATAAAATATTAAATAATTAAATTCCAATTTGTAGATAGATATTCACATGTAAACAAACATCTGTCAAAAAGTAGCCATGCTAACTTTTCGTGTTAAAATTTCTGTTCGCGGAACGATTGATGGTAACTTGAATTGCTAACATTTCCGCGCGGTGAAACGACCTTGGCTAAAAAATCCAGCGATCCGTGGCAGCGATGCTAAGCACGGAACGCCATCATACATCGCGTTCCGTGCTTAGCATCGCTGCCACGGATCGCTGGTTTTTTTAGCCAAGGTCGTTTCACCGCGCGGAAATGTTAGCAATTCAAGTTACCATCAATCGTTCCGCGACCAGAAATTTTAACACGAAAAGTTAGCACGGCTACTTTTTGACAGATGTTTGTTTACATGTGAATATCTATCTACAAATTGGAATTTAATTAATTATTTTATATTCATATCTGTTTTAGTTTTAAAAGTTCGATTAAACCTAAAAAATAAATATCGTGTAACTAAATTCAGCTTTGGTATGTTTAGTTTGAGGTTGTTAATTAAATTAATATTGTGATATTATAAAATTATTGTATTTAAATAATAGTTAATTAAAAAATATTGATTTATTATATAATGATAAGGTAGTAATATTTTTAATTTCAATTATTTAATTCAAAATAGTGCTTCTTGTCAAAAAGTGGCATCAAAAATCAACACCGATCGTTTCCGAGCTGCATTTTAGCATCGCTAAAAAAAATGACATGGCTGTGTTGAAACGGGCAGTTTTGAAGTCAGCACGAGAACTGCCCGCGGAACGCAGGGTATAATTGGCAAATTTACTCAAAATACATAGAAGTCAACAACTTAAAAAAAAAGAGTTTCGTTTATCCCCGCGCCGCCGTCGTTCAGAATTTTTTTGTTGTTTTGTATTGTAATAAATTATTTACCTTATTTTTTTCTAATATAAAATCATATTATATTATTTTTTACCTTTCAAAGTGAAAATGACTACTACTATTCAAATTTTTAACGAAAAAGAAGACAATGTGGGACAAGAAAATGCAAGGTAGTCAGCAGTTTTTTAAATATTTTATTGTACGTGTTATGACTCGATTTTGTTAAAGGAATCTATTTGTTATCAATATGTATCGATATATTTGTTTTATTAAAATTTATCAACACCATATTGTTGCTTGGAAATAGTTATGGCGAATTTATTTGCCATCCGTTTTTGCTTGTCCAAGCAAAACTTTCATACCACTTCGCCAAGAGGAAGAAATTCTCTCCCGAGTATAATAAATACATTAACTTAGAAGATAGCATCTTCTAACTAGACATCACTAAATAACCAACCTCAAAAATCTTATGGCCGGATTAATGGTTGTTGCTAAGCAATTGCTAATGCTTAGCCAATGCCTTGAATTGTCAAACAGCATATGAATAAACTAAATTTTGAGTTCTAAGCATTAGCTCACGCTAAACGACGACTATTAATCTGGATATTAGGGTTGGGTTAATAGTTCTTTAGCCTGAGCCATTGCTTACATACAACTAAAATTTAGTTTATTCATTTGCAGTTTGACAGTCAGAAGCATTGGCTAAGCATTAACAGTGGCTTAGAAACAAATATTAATCTGACCCATAGTCCTACTTAGTTTTTTCATCATTTATATATAATGAAATTGAAGACTTTCAGTCTGTTCAATAAAGATATTTTACAAAAAAGTACTGGAATTAGAACTCACTTCTCTCTTAATGTTATCAAGTAGAACAAAGAGTATGACTAAAGTATCTGTTTGACTTGATAGTGTGGTCCCTAGAAATGTTTATTTCCCACGGAATTAGTTCTACAAGTATTAAGTATTGGTGTTTGAAGAAAGTAATACTTATAGAACTCACCGTTCCGTGGGAAACAAACATACCTAAGGACCACAACATCAAGTTGAACAAATATTTTGATCTCACAAACGAAATTACTAGAAACGGATTTAAAACTCAACTTTATGCAGTGGAAGTTGGTGCAAGAGGAATTCCAGCAAAGTCTTTGCACCGTCTATTGAAGGATTTTGGCCTTCCGAGAACAGCCGTCAGAACTTTTATGGAGCGTGTTTCCAGGATGGCGGTAACAGGATCATATAGTATTTGGTTGAGTAGAGAGGGTAGTGAACACAGTGCAGGTAAAAGTTCAAAAGGCCTTTAAACCTACTTCGCAGTCTCAAGTCCGGGAACGCTGCAGTTCATTCCTCTGCCTTTCAACCACGTGATGTACCTGGAACCCGCACGGTGAAGCCATGGTTTGCTAAGAACATTGTCTCTCTTATTCAAGTACCAAGAGTCGGTCTGGTGGTAGGCTGAAACTGCTAATTTGACCAGAATTTTGACATGTTTTCAAATGTATCAATAAGTATTTTCCGGTTGGATGGTTTGTCCGGCATTGAGAAAGATTTACTTTGAGTTGTTCCCTTGATTAGTTCTGGATTGGTGTGATACTTCGTGGCCCTGCCACGGTAGATATTTGAACTGGGCTTAATGTTAAAATATGTTCATAACTTAATGCTAAACTTGTATACTTCCTAGCCCCGCCACATTGTACACTGAGATCAATGGTATAATAGTGTTCAAACTGAGTTTTTAATAATTCTATGTTTCTTATATGTATAATCATGTTGCTCATATACTAAAATATCATTAATATATGATAAATACCAAAATTAAAAATAATATGATGACTATGATGATATTATCAGGAGCGCTTGATAATTTCATCATAGTCTATGTATTATTTAAAATTATATTATATAATGTACAATAAAAGCCTGGTTCAAATGTCTACGGTGGCAGGGCCATGAAGTATCATACCTGGATTTTATGACATAAACATATATTTTGTCTGCCCAGACATAGACAGAAGCATTTTGATGGTTTTGTTCTCATCCCCTTTGACCATACAAATGTCTATCAAAGTAAGCAGGTTCTGACATTGTATTGGGAATGCTTGTTAGCACTGCTAGAATGTCTGCAAATGCTAAGATGGACTCCAAATATTAATTATTTTGTATATATATACAATTATATATTTATACAAGTTTTGTGAATTATATTCTACAATATAAAATTTATAACAATATTTTTAATTATTTAAATTTATTTTGACTAACACCACTTGTGGTGGAATATTAATCTTATGTTTACCTGCCTTTATTACAATATCAAAACATGTTAAGTTCAACACATCTTTAGCACAATACAATTAAAGTTATGTTATAAGTTTTTTTATTTTTGTATTTACATTTTATTACAAATGTTAAAATTACAGAAATTATGAAAAGCCAATAGTGGAAACAAGTTCCCCGCATCAAACCTCTGCGGGAGTAGCAGTTGGCACTGCAGCCACAGTTACTGTAGATCCACTCAATATTGTGAATCCAAACGAAAATGAAGAAAAAATTGATAATGATAAGGAGTCTGAGGTGAGATCACTAAACTATTATGAGAAGCATATAATTGGGGCAGAGCTAGATCACTTGTCATGCTTGTCTTAATAATAATATGTAGGACAATATATACTATTGCTCTGGTCACAAACTAAGCTCTAAGCTATCTCTATGTGTACCAAAGGCAACAATATAATATATTTTATTTTATAAACACCCAGGCCATGACAAATTGTAAAGATACTAATATTTATTTGCATGGGTGGGAAATGAACCCACTGGATCAACACCAAAAGCAGAACATCAAGTCTACAGAGGTGGTCGGTTGAATTTAGCCATCAACATCATATGTACTATATTAATGTGTCTACCTGGTATCATAAATTAGAAAGAAAGGAAAAAATATACACATTTACCTTTGGGTCCACTCTGTTCATCCTACCAATTACAATCATTAAATGTGAATCCTAGATAAAACATTATTATTTGAGAACAGATATACTTTATGACAGTAAAGTAATTCTCCCGTGGAAATAAATGTGGTAATATGTATTGTCATACATTCTATTAATTCATGCTGTACTACTTATTCTGGAAGCATGGCATACATGTTAAAGTATTGGTATTTGATTCAGTTGTAAAAGCATGAATTAATGACTCCAATGATATTCAACACAGTATTAGTAGAAGATCTATTAAAGCTGTATTATGTTGATCTTTAAAGTAATATTTATTTATAATTATTTCAGAATCCAGCTGTCCTTTCAATAACCACCGAGCCAAAGCAACTTCTAGGAAAAGATGTTTGTGATAGGGCTGTTGGAAATGCAGCCACTCTTGGTAATGTGGCCACTTTTGATGAAGTTCCACTCTTAGGACCTCCAAAACAAGAGGAAGGATCTATGGTAAGGACAATCAGAAGTATGTTCTAAATCAGATATTTCTGGATAACTTAGTAGCAGGAAAACATGTGTTAAAATATTATGGGTATTTTTATTTTCAGTGGTACATATTTTTTTTTCAATTATAATCAGAATGCCACCAAAATTACTCTTCGGTTTACTAAATGTGGTATATAGTTGACCTATCATTTGTTATTACTAGATCCTTTATTGTTAATTATATTATTACATATTATATTTCATTGGTAGTAACATTAATTCCAAAGAAATAAGCATAAACTGAAACCAATTAAATGTTTGCAACATTCTTTGTAGGTACCAAAGATATGATCATCAATTATTAATTTAATTGCTTTTTACAATATATAAATTCAATTTTCTTGTATAATGGCATTTCACTCTGCCAAAGTTAAGTTATAGAAAAGGCATGAAAGGGTTTTGGCAAAAGTTTTACATTAAAGTTACAAAATACAGTACAGTTGATAATTAACATCCTATCACCACACATAAACAGATATAGTTGTTGTATTATCATACCACTATTGATAAAATATGGTAGTTTAGAGTGCAAAATAACATGTATTTATTAACAATAATATTATATTTTTAACTATAAACTGTATTTTTTTTCTATAGTGATTTAATAGTGTATAATATATTTATTAACAAATATATTATATTTTGCACTATAAACTGCAGTTTTTCTCTATAGTGGTATTAATATATAAGTTAATAAAAATAGGACAACAGAAACTTCATAAGGGTCAAAGTAAGAACATGGCCATAGGTTCACAGGGACACAACAGAAGTGTGGGACACTAAACACATATGAAAAAGGAACATTTATGCTAGATGGTTATAAAGTATCTATATTAGCTGTATATACATAACTTACTAACTCAATTAAGAACCAAAGTAATAATAATATAATTATTATTAAATAAATAAAATAAACAATATAATTAACTATAAAGGATTGGGATCTAGTAATAACAAATTATAGACTATATTATACCACATTCAGTAAACCGAATGTGCAAAAAATCATCTAATCTCTGATGTTACAATATATATTTAAATATAAATAAAAGAATGAACAAAAATGTCCCATTTATTTTCAAATATCTTTATTACACAAGGATGTATGAGAACTTTGGCCTATACTTATCAATATGTTAAGCTCTATCGCAAAATCGACAGATGCTGAATACATTTAATAGTTGGTGTCATAAGAAAACATATCATAAATGATGCCTGGTTATGACAAGTAAAGAAAATATATTCAGGGGTGACCTCAGTAACGTAGCACAATTGCCTAGGGCATTCTCTACTAACCTTAACTTTGAAAGTGAGTTGATATAATATAATATGTATTATATCATTGTTTCTGGTATTCATAGTATAAGCCTAGAGCTTAGTTTGTAACCAGAGCAATATGTGCAAATTGTCCTACATATTATTATTATGGTAAAATAATAATATGTAAGTTAATAATTAATAGAGGGAGTGAAAACAACCTCATTTAAATGGCTGTCATGCAATTTCGAATAAAAATATCTCACACACTTAAAGTAATTTATTTAATTGTAATTATACCGTTTATCAGTTTTTGGTATAAGCAACACTTACAACCTATACAAACTATACAGGATATATATTTTTTTAAATAAAATGTGTAAATAAAACTTGTTTTATGGTATATAGTATATACAGTTATTTTTCTAGATGAATGAAGACAATAAAAAAGAAACATTGAACCCAACGCCTATGAAAAAAGAAAAGGAAAATTGTTTTACTACAAGTCTATCTTGTTGTATAGACACTCTTGATTGCACTATTATGTAAATATTATTATTGAAAATATCATCAGGGATTTAAGCAGAGTTTTTGTATTATTAGGTATTCTACTTCAGGTCTTAGTAGTTTATTCGATTTATAAATAGACCTACCTACTACTTTTATAAAATCTAGTTTAACCTGATGATATTCAAATCATGGCTATATGTTGCTACAAGTACTTTTTACTAAGATCTGATAAGTGTTATATTTCTTTAAACGAAAAAAGAGAGCAAAATTATTTGGATAATTTTAAGATGCCATATTATAAAATAAATAAAAACTTCCCGATTATGCTACTTTTTCGTTACCAGAATTAAAAGCTTTTTTAGATGTTGTTATAAACTTTATAAGAAAAGTGCATGATACACTTGGGACCTTATCTACTAAATAATTGGTCACTAAGTAACGATGAGTATTTGTCACAATTCCTATAAAAAGGAACGTCTATAAAAGCTTTTAAGGTGCTACAATACACTTAGGATCTCAGTAAAAATACTTGTACCCACCAGCCTTAAATTTATTTTAAAAACTATATTACTTAAAAAAATAGTAGGTAAATACTATATTATATTTTTATTTCAGATTTAAACCTATATTTTAAATCTATTTTTTATATTAATTACGTAATATATTCACTAATAGGGCATTTTATACAAAATAATCTGAATATAATTTGAGCAACTGGCAAATGTGAAACATCATTTTTATCAATCTCATCCCAACACGCCATACGATTAAATATCAATAATATTTTATAAATAAATACCTTCAGACGGGTCTAACCCCCGTATTCTAACACCCGTATTCTAAGACGTTTCCTTAACTCCACTCTTCACTCAAGGAGCGTCTGTCTCAACTAGCTTTTTATAGTTGACATTTGGTGGAAAGAGACAGACGTTCCTTGAGTGTAAAGTGGAGTTAAGGATACGTCTTAGAATACGGGGATATGTCGTGTTTTCCACACCACTTTCACTCGAGGAACGTCTATCTCTTTCCACCAAATACTAAACCAAGAAAGATAAAATAAGAAAGACTATCCTTGAGTGAAAATGTAGTGGAAAACATGACTTAGATATTTATAGAATATAATATAAAATCAATTTAGTATTCAATTACAAATAGAAGTGATTTAGTGTCCTTTTTGGTACTTTAAGTAATTTAACATGTTTCTACGACAAGGAAAACGAACGTAAAAGGAAAAAAAATACGTATACATAGTAGGTACAATTGTATATGTAATTGCTTACTTATTTTTATATGGGTTCGATTCCCACCCATGGCTAAAAAATATGATTACGTATTTTTGTACAGTTTGTCATGGTCTAGGTGTTTCTAAAATATAATATGTATTATACATAGTACAAGCCTAAAGCATAGTAAATTGTCCTTCATTTGTTATTATATATTATGTATAATTAATGTCGTTGGCGTTAGATCCGGTACAGCTTGCCATGGTGGTTATAACATATAAAGCTTAGTATGTACTCAGAGCAATATGTGTAAAATGTTCTATATAATTAATATGTTGAATTTGGTTAGATTTTTGTAATAAGATGTAGAAAATCCAAGAATCAATTTTAAAGGTAATTGAATTTTAGAGCAGTATTAAGTTTTAAACGAGGGTTTAAATGTAATTAACAAATTTCTGTGGATGTTATAATATTTTTACTCGAATACAATATGAAGTTATTTTATCATAATTACGAATATAATAGATTATGATGAACTGAAAATTGACTGATATTAACATCATAATTATGATAAAAAGTGCAAAGAATCTCTCTATTTAAGCTTTTTGAATGAGTAACAGGGTATAGCTTTAAGAAAAATCTTTTAATATAAAGTGGATAAAAAATACAGCCAAAAGCAATTTATTATAAAAAAATTACCTACAAGTGACTGTTAATGATTTATAATAAAATTAGGTTGCATCTTTTGAAGCTTTATATGGTATTTTCTAAAATTGTGATAGCTTTGTAATTGGGTTACAATTCGTATAGAATTTAAATTTATAAATATAAAATTAATTATTATAATTTGTTATTAAGAAATAAACAAATATATATTGTACCTAATAGTTTTATTTATGCTCATTTATGGCCTAATTGTTAAAGAAATGGCACGTTAAATGTATGTCGGAGAGACACCGGATGGCGAGTGGTAATCTAGCCATTTTTTTTCCAGCGTTTGGTGGTGTCATAATAAAAGTGTTCGCCAATTTTAAAGCGGTTGCCTCAAACCTTTTTTTTTAAGTTTTTTCACGCTAGTGCAAAAACTATCCGCGGTGTCTTGGCTGGCAAAAAACAATCTTAAATTGAAATTCAAATGAGAATAACTTTTTTCTCCCAACTTCTCGAACTTCTATATAATTAACAATTTTATTATATGTATTTTCTTCTATCGAACTGGATAGGTTTAATTTTTGAACGCGGCTTCTAAGCCTGGGTCTGAAAATACATGGGCTATGACCGTTTTTCTTGTTCGAAGAATTCGTGTATTTCAAGATGGCGGCATTATAATAGACAACCTAATACATACTATATCACCATTGAAATAGAGCTTATATTTCCATATTTATAGTTTGCGCAACGTCTTGTGATTAGCGGTTGCAAACTCGGAATAAGGCCCCTGCTGCCATCTAGTGGAATATTTTGGAACCGGCAAAAAGAAAACTCCTCATTAAAAATATTAAAATTACAAAATTAGTTTTTTTTTAAATACAGGGTGAATTTGAATGGATGTACTTTAGGATAGAAGAAAAATGTTAGCTTCCCCCTACAAATTGATCATTTTAACATTTCTAGTTTGTATGAAGAAGGCATTTTTTTTTCATTTGCGACATATGGTTCCATGGGGAAAGTTGTTCGATTTGATTAGCAGAACCTCATATTAGCCCAAAGTACATCCTTTCAAAGTCACCATGTATATTGACAACACTAAAATATCGTGGCGTCTTGATAATTAGTTGTTTTAATTTTGTTTTAATTCGTGTTTAACGTCTAAATAATAACATAATCTTAGTACTTACAGGTGGAATGTTATATTAGATATTTTATTTTTCCGATACATTGTAGCACCCATTGTCTGCACAAACCGTCATAATCAATTAAAAATGAGAGAGAGCTGTTAGCGCGATAGTTTGACCTTAAGACAGACGCGGATCGCGATGGCTGGGTTTAAGTTGCTTCACATAACGTGTGCGGACCAGGGCCTTATTCCGAGTTTGCAACCGCTAAAGATGACAAGACGTTGCGTAAACTATAAATATTGAAATATAAGTTCTATTACAATGGATATATAGTCTGTATTAGGTTGGCTATAATAATACCGCCATCTTGAAATACACGAATTCTTCGCAAGTTTGAACATCTTATAAACATTGGAATTTCAACTCTATATTTAATAGGATAGAACTTATATTTCAATATTTATAGTTTAAGCAACGTCTTGACGTCTTTAGCGGTTGCAAACTCGGAATAAAGCCTAGTGAATTGCCCAGGTGGGCAATTCACCGGTCTACAAAACTTTTATCCGTCCCCAACTCAGTTATGCGGCCCCAGCGTGGCACCAACTTCTGTCGGTCACGAACAAAGCCCGACTCCAGCGCCAGCAGAACATCTTTCTGCGTAAGGCGACTGGCGCTCCGTGGTTCGTGCGCAATAAAACGATTAGTGATGACGTGAAGGTCGAACCGCTCGAGAAGTTTGTAGAACTATTAGCACGTCGAATGTACGACCGGGCCGACAACGGACCTTACGACCACCTTCACGGCATTGCTCCATTGCTGGTACGGCCACCGAATGGTAGGCCTACGCCGAGAGAGCTTACACCGCAATGGTAGGCCTACACCGCGACAAGTCCCCGGCAGGCTGTCGCCCGCCGAGTCCATGCCTCGGCAACAGGGATTTCCCACGCCGACCCTCGGCTCCAGGGGGGTCGAATGCCCCGTTACTACTACTACTCACGTTATAAGAAACACAAATAGCTGCCTAACCAAATGCACTCTAAGAACTCATTGTTAAACTTTTTTTTTTTTGACTAAATAAATGATTTTGACTTTGACCGATTTGATTCGGTAAAATCAATATCGAAAAAAAATTAAATCAATTCTAATTAAGATTATCGTTTTTTTTTCTATATTGTCGTCCGTTTGGCAGCATAAAGCCTCTCAAAATACGTGTATGCCATAAACGTTTATTGCCAATCACTGTAAATAAATTATAAGTTTCGGTAGCGGTTTTTCCATGTTTCATGTGATATTTTAACATCAATCCATTGGTCTATCATTAGGTACCCTTCTTTTTTTGTGGCGAAACAAGAAAACTCTATTGGAAAAGAAAGCTACCGCTATACCGGTGGACTATATTGATTTGTTTACAAAATCGAGAGGCACTTCACCGAGAAAAATGGTAAGTTATTGGAGTCGTCATTTTCGAATCCAACGTAAGACTACTAAAAATCTCTGCTTCTAAATGATACTGGGCAAGTTTTCTAGAAGTCTTACGATGGATTCAGTATATTTACTCGTACGAGGGTAAGGTGAAAAATTCTCGGCCTCACAGGTGGTGTTCCAAACGACATTTTTTTTTTGCGCATGGTAGTGCGTGTCATTAGTGCGTATGAAAAGTTTCAACTTGTTTTCTCCAGTAGTTTGCTTACACGATTTTTTGCAGTGGTCATCTTGCGTGGTTTTCGTTAAAATGAATAAACTTATATCGTGCGGTCAAAAAATTACTCATTCCCCTAAGGAAATTCATCTTTAATAAAAGTTTACGTTGACACCGCTTCTTTGTCAACCGTTAAAAAGTGGGGCCTGACCAAAGAACACAATCGCCAATTGAATCGCCGCATCAATCCATAAAAATGTATAGGAATTTTACTCTATGGGTAGAGCCTGATCGACGAGAAACGTCAAATCTCATCTAGCTTTCGATGGGTATTTCGATTCGATTATATTTTAATATTGTAGTGTAGGTTTGAAGATAATTTAGGTACCTAGTTTTATTTTGTTGTACATTCTGTTTTGGTAATAGGTAGGTAAAAATTGATGTCATGAGTAGATTTGTATTGTGTGAATTTGTAAATGTACTCATAACATGTAATCCAATTTTGTGAGCACCAACTGAAAATCAGCGCTGCAGCATGATAATGCTGTAGCTTATGCTGAGCTGGTCACCTATTCGTCGCCATGCAACAGTAGTAATTATTATTACTGCGAATATGTGTTTATTTTCTTATTAGTTTTATTACCAATATTTGTTACAAATGTTTACCCAGTGTTTAATGTGTTGTAACTGTTGTAAGCGATAAATAAAGTTTTTCTTTCTTTCTATATATGTGAGACATACCACGCTTTGATCGCAATAGGATCACCTCTGCTTTTACATACAGAAATTCAATTTACTAAAATTAAATTACAAGAAAAATTAATCTAAAAAATTGTACCGCGCGATATCAGAACATTAGTAGAACTTCCCTGTAATTTCTATGCAATTTATACAAATACATTAAAAATACAGTGAAGAAAATCTGAAGAGTTTAAATAATGTAGATAAAATAGTATAAGACTGGGCTGTATGGTCTATGATCCCTTTGCCCGTTCGTCGCAAGAACGAATTAAACGAAAAAAAAACGTTTTGATTGTTCATTATTGATTATTCGTACCGGCGTTTTTATTTCTTCTGTTTTGATAAAAAACATAAGCAATCGGATTGTCTTTTAAATTAAGTTATAAAATCAATTTGAAAGTAGATAACGGAGAAAATGGAAAACCCTAAGCAAGTTATGGTCATTAATGAAGATGAAAACAGGTACCATTCACATTCGTTCAGTGGTCTATTAACTTGTAATTTATTAATGAACTTGAGTTCATTTATCAATATTGAAATTAATTAATATTTAATAACGCTACAGAAATGTGCATCCAATGGAAGAAATTCCTCTACGACCCCAAACATTCGAGGGCGCAGCGATCGACGGAGTAGCTGCTGATGCTCAAAAAATTCAAGCGGCTGATGAGGTAAAAAGTTTCTAAGTATTATACACTCGTAATAAATAGGGGTTTTAAAATTATTAAATTCCAATAATACACTTATCGCATTCCAATAATGCACATATATTAATCATTGAGCTAGGGTAGCTAGAAGACTAGACATATCAGTTTTTCTTTAGGTGATGTCCACAATTTTTTGGTAACACTAGTTCTTGAATGATTCCTTGAGGGTACCCGAAGACTGTAGTTGTGGGTTTCTGATATTTTTTTCATAGTTAAGTTTATAGGATTTGTTGTGCAAAAGTAATCTCAGTGTTTGTGCTATCTCAACAAAACAATTTCTTCAGTAAAATGCTGGCACCCATTTTACTGTTGATACTTTCCCTCTTAACATGACTCTGGCATAACTATACCGTACGGTCATGTGGCCATTCCTAATTCTAACCTAGTCATTTACATATTTCTTTCCATCCTATTATCCCACTCTCACATTATTCTCAAAAACCCGCACTTCACACTGGCAAAATTACATCATGCCTAAACAAAAGATAATAGTAATAATAGTTCTTGAATACTACTAAATTTCATTAAAAAATCAATTAAACAACATTTGACATTTTTTCACAGGCACTTTCTATGAAATACATTTCATAATTAGGCAAAATTTTACTTATTTTTATGATAATTATTTTAATTAAAGTAGTATTTTTATATTTTATATATTTTTGAAGTAGTATAAGTTTTTTTTATATACACACTGAATGTACAGTACCCAAAACATAATGGATCAGATTAAATAATTAGGCAAGTGGACCTAGCAAATACTTTGATACCCAAAACCAAATTGAATGGTTAGAAGGTAGGTTTCTTCTTTGGCATTTGGATTTATATTTATAACCATGCAGGACCTCTAAATCCTCTACTGCATTTGACATTGCTAAAATTATACATAATGTAAAAAAGTCATTGCTGAAACAAATATAAACATAACTCAGTTCAAAGATTATTGATAATACACTTGAGAATCGAACCAAATCTAAAAAAATACCACTGTAGTTTAATGTCACCAATTGATAGGGTCATTCATAAGGACTATTTAATTTTAAATAACATAGTATCTCAAATTAAAGAAAGACCTTCCTGCCAACCATGTGTGGCGTAATAGGCCTACTGTCTTTCTGACTACCAACTCTAAATGATTTCATTGTGTTTAGTTCATAATTGTGTCCTTTAAACTAACACTTTGATACATCTTATAAGGTGATTATTTCTCTTTCAGTGTCTTTCAGTTTTCATTCAGTGTCTTTATATCTTTGTTGTAGTGCAATGTAATATGTTTTATGAATAGTTCCATTATTGATAAGAAATGTTAGAAAACCATCTGAAACAAACTTGTCTCCCATTATCAGAGACCAACACTTGTGGCAAAACAAAAGTATAAATTATTTCAGATTAAATTTGTCATGCATAACCTAGATGTAGTTTTTGTAGGAATTATCTCAACCTGAAAAAGCAAATATATTAATTAATAAGTAATAACCAGAAATGGGTCCAGCAAAATCAATGTGTTCTTGAAGGACTCAATAAGTTTTTATGAATAAGGCCATAAGCCCATAGAAACAGAAAGGTCTCTTACCCATATTTATTTTTGTTTCTAAAGAAAAGAGGCAAAACCTTCTATTATTAAAGTGTTTTTTAACGGTTCAATAAGTTTTTATGAATTAATGTCCCACATATTATTATTTTATTACTTTAAATTTCAGGAAAACCCTGCAATGAAAGGTTCAGGCAGTGAAGTATCACCTTCAAAATCTATTTCATATCATGGATCAATTGTCAAGAATCCGGAGTTTCGAGCTAAGGTCAGAATTTATTGATTTAGGCATTGATAATATAATATTATCAGTGCCAGATTGATCCTTATTATTCAAGACTAAAATAACTAAAATATCATATTGAATTCTTAATATAAAATTCTTAATATATAATATCTTCAATCACTTACAGGAGTTTTATATTTTTATTATTATTTACTAATTTTATTAAATATAAGTAAAATACAATTCAACAGTTTTTGAAAGTATCCTTACCACAAATGGAAATTGAATCAACTGAAATTAATAATATACCTGTACTTTTAATGCAACAATCGATAGGATCATTCATAAGCTTCAATTAAATTTAAACATCATAGTATCTTAAATTAAAGGAAGACCTTAGGATAAGAAAGAACTTTAGTTATTTTTCTAGACCAAGAAAAACATTACAATATTTTTGGTTAGCCAAACACATTCTGTTTGACTAACAAAACATCAACTTTTATTAAATCTAAAAGTCATAAACCTTGGAAAATAAAAATTCTGAAATAGTTAAGATAATGTAGTTTTCCCCTTCCCTAATCGTCTACTATTCATATTAACTGACATGCTTTTGTTATTTTATACAATTCCTAGGCAAAGTATGAAATAAATAATATTTCATACATTACCTGAACGTTTTAGTCATTCTTTAGATGCCTGGATATTCTATACAATACCGGATTATACAGATTGCCATTAACATATAAAGAAATGTTTCCTTTTAGTAAAATTTGCCATCATCAATATTTAGGGTACTTTCCATATGATTGTTTGCAGTAGTTCCATTTCTTTTGTGTAATGATAATAATGGAACTACTTCGAATCCAAGCAAGTCCTATCTGTATTAGGTGTTTCTCTTTTCATGAAGTCACAAAAAGTTTGTATACTATGAATACAATAATGAAACACGGATTTTTCACTTAAACAAAACTTATGACTTAAAAACAAAAAAATACATTTCTGCGGACCACTTTTATACTAAATTCACATTTTAGGCCACTCCACTTGAGAGTTGATATTGGAAAGGCTTTCAACCCTGCTTGTCGGTAACAAGTATGGGAATTTTCATACATTTAATGCTTAACAGTATGCAAATAAGCATTTATAACTAGTAAACTTATATATTTTTGTTTTATTTAGCTGGAACAAATCCGTATGAAGTCAGGCGATAGAGATGAATTTGCAGATAAAATGGATATTCGTGTAAGTGTGCACAGTACTTATTTTGCTACTTCACTAAATACTAACAATAACAGTAGACATGATTGATTTTCTACATCTATTTACTGTGCTGTCTTTATATTTTTGATTGTGTCACTCATTATATAAGACAGTCTTGCACTAAAACCAATGTATAATTTTAAACAGTTTAGACTAAAGTGATGTAATTTTCAATTATAAGCAATCATTGGATTGCCTCTGGTATTTCTTTTGTTAATTGTCAGAGAGTGTGTCTCAATTGAAAAATAAATACTTAATGTTCTAATGTCCCGAAGATATAAGATAATGCCCAACAGCATTAAGTCCGCCTTTGTGTTATGTAATAAAGTTTGATAAATAAAAATAAAAAAATATATATTTTTATATTAAAATTACAGGTTATTTTATAAAATGTTTGAAATATTGAGCGGTAATTAACTTAAGACATCTAAAAATGATGGGTTATGAACTGGGTTACCCCCAGGACAGGCGATTTCCTGGGGTACCTGAGGGTGCATTCAATCCCTACCCTTACAGCAATCTATCCTTTAATAGAAGAATATTTATGTGGTGCTACACCACATGGACGAGCTTAACAAGGTTACGGTCGAGGTCTTTCTTGACATCGAGAAAGCCTTCTACAGTGTTGGTATTCCGGCCTTGTAAAAAAATAAAATCATTTAATTCATGTAAATCTTTACAGTTATTTATGAATAGTCAAAAAAAAAGTTTTACAGTGAGGTCTTAGAGTGCGTTTGGTTAGGCAGCTATTCGTTAACAAAAGAACAACAAGTATTTATTATGACTAGTACACAATTTTAGAACTTAAACGAAATGTTATGGAAATCTTAATATAAAAAATACTACATAACCAACTAGTATAAGACTAGGTGGTTAGCTGATTCCATTGACCTGTCAATCATTATCTGCCATACAAGGGAGCCACCAAGGCGACCAACTTCAGCACAAACTTCTCGGCTCGCCTGCACCCAAGTCCACACGGCCTCTCGTTTTCATTTTGAGCAACCGCCATTTCCATGTGGTCGTTTGAGAATTTATGGGTAGCTAAGATCATTGTCACTCTTGCTGATGCACGATAAAATATTTCTCTAATTTTTATAAAAGATCTTTTCATGTGCCTTGCACAATTTTAATTAGCATTTTAGCATTTATTATAATAAGTAAAATTACCGCAAAACAAAATTATATTATATATGTTTTTTTTTATTAGGATTCAATACACAGGACTTAAAACATTCAATAAGTATTGCCTAACAAAGCAAAAAAAAATGTGTTCGTATGAGAAGAATGTGATTTATAACCAGTATTTTTTTTTTGTTTTATTTAGCTGGCGAGACTTCGTAGGGAGTCAGAAAGTAGCGACGAATTTGCTGATGAAATGGAAGCTCGCGTAAGTGTGCACAGTTCTTATTTTACTACTCTACTGAATACTAACGACAACATTAACCATTATTGTTATTCTACATCTATGTACTGGGCTGTCTGTTATTTTTGATTATGTCATTATGTAAGACAGTCTTGTATTAAACCCAATATTTAATGGTAAACAGTTGAGTGATGTATTTATTCTTCAATTAAAAACAATCATTAGATTGTCTCTGGTATTGGTAATAGTCTGAGTGTTTGTCTCCATTAAATTTAATATTTTTTTTAATTAAATTATAGATTATTCATTAAGATTTTTTTTTAAAAGCAAAAAAAATTGTGTATGAGAAGAGTGTGCTTAATTTATAACCAGTATTTTTTTTTGTTTTATTTAGTTGGCAAGACTCCGTTTGAACATAGTTGATTGCAATGAATTTGCAGATGAAATGAAAGTTCGCGTAAGTGTGCACAGTGCATATTTTGCTACTTCTATGATTACTACTAACTACATGATTGTTTTTCTGCGTCTATGTACTGGGCTGTCTTGATATTTTTGATTGTACCATTAATTTCATTTTTTTCGGAAAAGAAATACCTTTAAATATCTGAAAATAAAAAAATAACAGAATGACAGCGGTTAAGTCGACTAATTATTTTTTATATATATAGATGACATAATAAGTACATTTTATCAAATCATCAATAATAAATCTTCACAATCAATCTTAAGCAAAAAATACACAAGAAACATTGAATGAGAATTACCGAACAAAGCAAAAAAAAATGTATGTACATGTGTGTATGTTTGTGTATGAGAAGAGCGTGCATGATTTATAACCAGTAAACTTATGATTTTATTTTATTTAGTTGAAGGGAAACCGTATAGATGCAGTCGCTGGCGATGAGTTTACAAATGAAATGGGAGTTCATGTAAGTGTGCAACAGTGCTTGTTTTTCTACAAGGCCTAAGGAAGCTCATTGACTTTCCTTCAGATAAGATGCTCACCATCTTAAAGTGTCAAAAGCTATTATTTGTTCATTAATAACATATTTAATTATAATTATTTAACTAAAATACTAAGAGAATAGAGCGCCTGTATGCGCTCTATTTTTAAGGGCGG
This sequence comes from Monopis laevigella, assembly GCA_947458855.1. Taxonomy (NCBI): domain Eukaryota; kingdom Metazoa; phylum Arthropoda; class Insecta; order Lepidoptera; family Tineidae; genus Monopis; species Monopis laevigella. The sequence continues at coordinate 10,705,873 of OX381576.1, read as the reverse complement.
TACACTTCGAGTCCTATAACTCCTTGCCAGGAGACTGAGCCGAACTCCCCACCCACCAATCCGATGATAGACGTAGGGGGTACCCAGGATAGCCGATATTATGGTACATATGACATTCCTTTCCTTACGGCGCGGCGGTCCGTCCCTTAATGGAACGATAGTGCGAATGGTGCGTGAATTTCTAAGTCCTCCCTAACTGGAGCCCCTTGTGGGGTACTTTTTCGTGTTTCCTCCCGGGATGGTGAACGCCGCGCTGCGGCTAAGTCCCCAGATGGGATCACAAACTCCCAACTATATCTCCTCTGTAAAGCAATCGTGGCCTTTTTACCAGCGGTCACCTTCTGAGGCTCTACCATGGGTTTGCGCATTGTAGAAACAACCAATAGGATCGCTTTATTCAATCTTGTTACCAAAAATAAAGCGATCCTATTGGTTGTTGCTCACGTATACGTAAATGAATACGTTACGTTTCTACAATGCGCAAACCCATGGTAGAGCCTCTGTTTCTTATTACGAAAACGTTAGCTTGTCAAAATAAAAGCTTTTCGAAATCTTTTAAAAATGACATTGAACAATCAGCAACAACGACTAAAAAAGGCAAACACTTTATTCCCTTGTGTCAGGTACTATTGCTTAGACAGTTTTTAGCATTCGGTGAGGTGACAATTGTACATAAAGGATTTCGTTATTTTGACAACCTAGCGTTACCTTTATAAGAAACAGAATATGGTCGCTGCTTTGGGGTGCTCCGAACCGGACACTTTTCCTAGCGTTTGGAAGGGAGAATGAATGAATTGATCATGCTTCTGAAGCCCTGCAAAGACAGACGTCAGTCGAGTAGGTACCGGCTTATAACCCTTCTTACATACTCGGAGACTGAAGATTCACGTTGAAATCACACCGGAGCTGTTTGGTGCCCGAAAGCTCTCAAACTGGTCCGGGTGTTTCACCACATAAGCAAGCTAAACGAAAGGCGGACTACGGTCGGGGGCTTTCTTGACAACGAGAAGGCCTTCGACCATGTTTGGCGTTCCTGCACAAACTCCTAGAATTGCCTGTGTCACCTAAGACCACACAATTTCTCGCATCCTTCTTGAGCAACCGTCCATATGGTCGACGATAGACCGCCTCCGTAGACTAGTGGTCTTTGGCGATGTAGTTTGGCACCGGAGGTCGAGAGTTCTATTTTCACCTATGGCAAATAAAAATAAGTACGTGTATCTGTATAGTTTGTCATAATGTGGGTGCCACAGGAGCTGCCTTCCTCTCAACCGCACTGTTCGAACTATTCACCATTGACATATCTCGACTCTCTCCAAATGTCTTGGCAAGAACGAGGATGACCTAATATTGTCTTATCTTTTTTACAAGATCTTGGCATATGCTTTGCATACTTTATGGCTAAGAGTATGCACATTAGCATTTAAAACCAGTGACCATATTTTTTTTTTTTTTTTATTTAGCTGGGCGGACTCCATTTGAAGTCAGGTGATGACGATGCGAATACAGATGAAATGGAAGTTCGCGTAAGTGAGCACAGTGATTCTTCTGCTTCTACTACGGATAGCAACGATAATAGACATGATTGTCTCACTACATCTATGTACTGCTGTCTTAATACTTTTGATTGTATCATTATGTAAGGCTGTCTTGTAGACTTCTTTAAATGTGTGTTGGTAAACATTTTAGAGTAATTATAAATCTAAAATGTACATTATAAGCACTTTTTGGAATTTCCCTATGTATTTATTATTGTTAATAGTAGGGGAGTTTATCTCTATTGAATCGAATATTTTTTATATTTCCATTACTTGTCATTTATTTGATATTTAAATTATATGTTAATTTTGTATGTAGTTTGGAATTTTGGGCCGGTTATTTAATTCTGACCTTAGTTACGTGCAGTTTTAAAATCTATAAAAAGGCCGAAGGAAGTTCGGTTTCCTAAATATTTAAAGTATTAATTGAATTTCAAAATTGAATAAGGGTGACTATACATTTAAAAAATATTATTATTATGTAATAAAAACCGGCATTTTTTGTTATTTATTAATTTAAGACCTAATACTTAAATGTTTTGAGAAATCGGCCTTTAAGCTATTTGTATTTAATTATGATTATTTATTATATTAAAATATCGTCTGAAATTATTTTAAGCTTGTAATTACCGGCCCTTTATACTGCCAAACGATTTTACGTGCCATTAACTACTAAAAGGCTGATTTATACGTATATTTTTTTTATACTTATAAGGGTATTTTATTTTATCGATAAGTTAGTTAACTTTTAGTGCCATAATGAAATACAGGCTTTATGTTTAGGTTTGAAATTGGCAAGATACTTATTTTTAAAATTATTCTTACATTATTTGTATTTATAAGTTCACATTCACCAGAATATTGCTTTTACAATTTTACAACAGATATAAAGATTAGGCATGTGCAAACTAATGGATTACTTAGGGTTTTTTTATTAACATAGCATTGGATACAAGTCCATCGGCCGGATTACTTTGTTGTTTCAAAGTTGTTTTTTTTTGGTATGAAACCAAAGGTTATCTGTACTTAACCGAAATATGAACTGTTATAATTATGTAATTATTTGAATCGTAATATGTTTTTCTAAATACTTAAGTGTCTATTTTTATAAAGAACAAAGAACCAGTACCTTCGACAATTAAGGTAAAGCCCAGCCCTAACGCTAAATTCACCCATATGAACAACGAAAATTTATTTACGCGGTTACGTGAAACGATTCGTCCAATTTTTATATAATTATTTAGGTACCCATTTTTTAAAACATAAAATTAATTATTGTTTTTATTTGTAATTAGTACTATTTAAGCCCAACATTTTTGTCATATATAGTTTTTTCCTATATGGAACGGGTTCGGCAACTTTCATGGAAAAATCCGTTTACTAGAGTTATTTGTTTTTGACTTGCCATACAAACATTTCTACAACTCAGCTTATATGAAGACTATATAATAAGGTATATAAATATATACAGCGTAAATTAAAAAAAGGTTGTATTTTGGATTAATATGAGGCTCTACTGATCAAATCTAACATCTTTTCCCATAGAACCGTGTGTCGCTAATGAAAAAAAAATTTGCTTCTCAAACAAATTTGTCATTTTAACATTAGTTTGTATGGAGAAGGTGGTTTTTTTTTTCATTTGTGACACATGGTACCGTGGGTAAGTTTTTTGATTTGATCAGTAGAACCTAATATTAGCTCAAAGTACAACCTTTCATAGTCACCACACACATGTATACATATATTAATATTATAACCCGAACTATATGCCCGCTGGCATTCCTATACATATTTGCATGTTCATAAAATTATTCATAAATAAGTATAGAGTGCCAAATATCCCTTTACATTTCAAATAAGCCTATTATATAATACTTAGAATTTTGACCTATATTTAAATAAGGGTTACATTTGTTCATAAAATCATCAATCGAATCAGTAAGTATCTAATTACATTCTCTTTTTAATATAGATGTATGTGATATGAAGTTCATTTCTGCAAAATCAATTAGTTTTTATTTAGATCTAGATAAACCGTGAAGTATTAGTTTCTGCAGTATTAAACTATCTGAAATAGCTTATTTTAGGTATATTTTATATTTGTTTTATTTATTTATTTATTATGGATTAGAAACAAGTCTTTCAGCCAACATATCAGATCTGAAATGGTGTTACCATTCTATGAGTGATATTATAGCTAAAGTATGAAATTAATAGAGGAAGTTTATCATGGGCATTTCATTATGTAGATCAAGGTTGCCTTATCAGGCCACTTAGAGTAATAGCTGTCATTTTATTTTCAGTTAGGTATTTGGCAAGAAGGAAAAATGTATAAAGGTAGTCTTTACTTTACCGTTTGCCACGGCAACGTTGATTGTTACACATACCTAGTTATTGTTGCAACCGCTGTCCTTAAGAAGCCAGGAAATGGATTCTCTAACGTCTAAAAATATCTAAATGTTGTTTTCAGTGATATTAAAATAAAAACAAAAAATCGTGGGGGTGTTAATATTATATTGAATTTTGGAAAGACAACCTAAGTTTGATTTATGATTCGAAAATTTGTTGTTGTCTTTTAAAAACTTACAGTTTTTTATAAAGAAATTACCTGAGTAATTTGGTCTGAGTAAGTAAAATCTACACCTCCTATTTTTTTTAAACTTTATTATCACTGAAAACAACACTTAGGTGTTTAAGGACTTTGCTGCGCGCTGGTATAATTCAGCCGCAAAAAATAATATTTTAAACCAAATTGTGATCTCATTTAATATTTTTAACTAATTTGTATTAAAATTGCTCAAATAAGCGATAATATGTTTTGTTTTTTAAGTCCTATCCTTTAGTAGATTTAGTAGTATTATTTTAAAACAGGATTTATAAAGTTAAACAAAAAATACTGTCGTTATAATATTATTTTGGAATATATATGTACTTTTAAAACGGTCTCTACTTTATTTTAATTTTATATACCATATAATTAATTAACTTTAAAATATGTGATTTCTTTGTCATATTATATTCAAATTATAAAAGAACACTGGTACATTCGACACCACTTTTACATTACAGTTATAGATTGTGTAAAAGTATTTTATAATACTTATATTAGAAAGCTATGTATATTTTGCATTCCAATTAATATTGTTCAATTAATGAGCAACTAAATAGTAATAATAAACTTTTAACTAGGTTTTTATTTGTTATTATTATTTAAAACAAATTTTGTTTTATGGTTCCTAATATAGAAAAAAGAATTTATAATTGTTAATTTATATTTATTTTTTAAATATATATCTACTTACTTATTTAAATTTAAGAACATAAGTTTTTTATTCAAATATTTATTTTTGATTTATATAAATTTACTCTCGTACTGGTAGTGATATATCATAATCTATCATTAATGTAAACATTGATAGTAAATAAATTAATAATCTTAACATGTACTTGTTTTATTTTTTTGTTTAAAGTATTCTGAAGTATTATTATTATTAACTTAAATTAATGGCCTCTCAATTTTGCAAATGTCTAGTGGTGGGTAGTTTTATAAATACATTTATTATAAGTGAAAGAGGCATGATAGGATGGAAAGGAATTGGAAAAGGAGGTAGAGTGGCGACATGACCGTTTGCAAACGCGGTATAGTCTTGCCAATGTCAAGTGAAGAGGAAAAAAAAACAACGGTAAAATGGGTATCGTTATTTTATCGAAGGTTACGGGATTTGTTGAGATAACCCAAACACTGTGTAACGACTGCTTATTCTACAAAATTGGTACATTTTTAAACAATAATATCTTAACTATGAAAAATATAACAGAAACACACGTCTACAGTCTTTGGGCTACCCTCAAGGAATCCCCTAGTCGGAAGTAGTCTAAATAAGTCCGAGTGATATGAACCCCAAATACCTACTTATTATAAACTAGCTCTGTCTCGAAACTTCGCGCGCATTTAATCTCTCGTATGCCGCGCGTCGCTCGCCTCAAATGTCTGCTTCATCATCAAATTTTTGTACAAAAAAAGTAAATTAATTGAACACAAGACTGAATTATGGGAAACCACGAATCCAAGTCGATGCAAAAGTTATGTGCTATTATTATAATTGAATAGCTGTGACACGCGATAAATTTTAACCGTGGGGTTGCCCGTATAGCGATGTTTTTGTTTAAGTTTATGATACCAGTATTACTATTTTTTACTATAGGAGTTAATTAGATTAACTACGCCCCTGACCAAAATACAGACTTATTAGAATAGTTAGAGGAGACTATGACACATTATTCTAGCAAATTTCTGGTTGATACTATGACAAGTTATTTAATTATGACTTTTTAAATTATCTAATCCCCTGACCAAGACATACTGACATATCAGAATAGTTATAAGTGGCCATGGTACACTATTCTAGCAAGTACCTAGGTACTATAACTAGTTATTTGATGATGTTTTAGTTTAATTCATAATATCGAGTAAATTTCATGTATTTTTCTATAAGTGTCAATTGGATTATCTAATCCCCTGACCAAGAGACACTGACATATTAGAATAGTTTGAGGAGGCCATGACATACTATTCTAGCAAGTCCCTATGTGATACTAGGACTAGTTATTTAATTATCATATTTTTTATTTATGTAATTAGAAAATTTTATAATTTTTATTATTTGTGTGAATTAGATTATCTAATCCCCTGGCCAAGAGAAAATGACATATCAGAATAGTTGGAGGCCATGATACACTATTCTAGCACATCTCTAGGTGGTACTATGTCTAGTTATATAATTATATATTTTTTAAATTCATATTATCATTCATATGAGGACGGGTTAATCCCTCCGCTGGGTACCCTGAGGCCGTTTAGACGGTTCTCGGGAGCCAAATAGGCACCCGTGATGGTATTTATTTATATTATTATTAATATCATTCGGCATTACATTATGTGATACTTATAGGAGTTTTAAAAGTGCATATTATAAAAATAAATAAAAGCTCCTATAAATGCATTTAATAAGACTATTTATTCTTGTTAACACTTTGTTTTATCTTCTATAAGAAAAGTTCTCCTGTAAACGTTTTGGGTAAAGTTACTAAATGTCGAAGTTATTAAAAGATTGATTTGTCTTTGTCGTGACTTCTATTGGATTGCTAGCACCAAACTTGCACGTCCTGCTATTACTATAGGTAAGATTCTACTTATATGTGAAACAATATGGTGTCCATGACTATAATCCTATAATAGCATTAACTTGACTAAAATGCATTGTAAAACTCCTGATAAATGCATTACAATATAGACGGCGATCCGATCTGTGTATTCACTAATAATTAATGAATAAACAAAAAATAATTATGGTTTCTTTTGAAGGCGTATAAAAATATCTTTAGTTATCATACAATACTTTATCAATAAAATTTATTTCGCAAGTTAATTTCTTTATATGTGAAATAACAGTGAAAATACAACAAGTTATTAAACTATTTTATGATTATGAATAGTATTAAAGATTACTTTGCAGTTGCAATATTGTTGAATTTAATGAAAAATGAACCACAAGGTAGTGTACCTATTATTTTTAATTAACATCAACAGGTACCAAAAAGCAAATTGAAGGATACAACCATTCCAATGTTACCTATTTACTATATCAAATTTGATTAAAAATAAAAGGTAATGAGAATATTGACACTCAAATAGAAAACATTTTAAACATACGAGTAGGTAATAAATAAATGGCTTCAGGAACACAGTCTTGATGCTTATAAATTTAAACCATATAGGTATAAGGAAGATTTAATAAAAAATAATAAAAGTTTATTGTTAAGTAAATACTAACATTGTAAGGATAAAGGATATATTTAGAAAGAATTATAAATATAAAACACACATAGGATAAGTTGGGTCATTTAATTACTAAACAAAATTTCCAATACATAATTTATAATCTAAATTTATATACCTACACTTTTTGAAGTTAAATGAAGTAACTGTGCATATGCAGGGCATGAAATAAGGTTTAATGTTAAGGAGGAATAGGGTAAATTTTAGTGATATAGGTTCTATTTATTTTACATGAAATATAAGTAGTTTATTTTATAAATAAACTATTTTTTTATATAGTTTATTTAAAAAATATATGACATGTGTATATTTTTAGATATCTAAATAATATTAATACACTCCATAAATATAGACTTACCATATCCAGGATTAAAATGTTAAACTGTAGCTCATACTATATGGCAGTTAATTATATTTTATAAATTATCCGAGTGTATCAATAATGATTTGAAATTTATTTAATCTACAGACCAACTTAAAAACACCTATGTAATTTATAGAATAAGTTAAGTTTATAGAATAAATAAATATTTTGAAAATGAAAGTATATGTAAAATAACAGAAACATTAGCCTAAACACTCAACCAAGTTTTCTTGAATAAGATCAAGAAAACTTGGTTGAGTGTTTAGGCTGGAGTAATGTTTTTATCAAAATATATTTTCATTGGTAAATTACCAATGATCATATTTAAGTATGCAAGTTTAGATGGTCTCTCGGTACATTGAGGATGGTTTAGTGTCAATGAGTTATTATGACCAAATGGTATTCTCAGTCTACCAATCAAGTGGCAAGCTCATAGTGGTATTTGTATAGACACACTATTTTGACTCCGTGGTGTTGTCAAACATTTTTTTTAGAACATTAATTAAACAATAACTGATTGGTACACACTAACAATTGAAGTTAGATCTAAAACTGTACTGTTAGTGCTATGGTCTAACCAAGTAAAACACCATGTTCGGTAGGAATATTGTAGGAAATATAAAGAAATATTAGATAGATTTTTTCTAAGCCATTGCTTTAATTTATAATTTTTACTCTGCTGTACTAATATATTGCTCTTACTAATATACTCTCTAGCTTATAGTGTAGGTACCAGAAAAAAATATACTAATACATTGTATTTTTTATGTAGGGTTTATAGCTTCTTTAATGAAAAATACTAAAATGCTGTTACCAAGATACCTACCTACCTAATTCAAAAACACATGTGGTACATGATACAGTTGTCTTTCACAATATTCACTTTGAGGCAATAGATGTTGACGAACAAATGTGCTGGTACACACCGGCGTTTAAACTTGTGACATAAAACTGTAGTTTTTAAGTCTACAGTCTAACCAAGTAATACACCATGTTTGGTAGGGATATTATAGGAAATTTATATGAAAAAAAAGTTGTTATTCTCTAATCCATTGTTTTAATTCAATAACATAAACTGAATGCCAGCTTTTTCAATATGTTGGCCAACTACTGCTTTAGTTGGTCTATTAATTATCCCTTTTTTGTAAATTAGTTTTTTATAGGGCATTTTAGTCCATTCATGCTTTATACTCTAGCTAGGGTCTCATTTTTTTTTTTACTTTCCACTTGTGTCTGGCCACACCTATAACAAAGACATTTATTAAAATTAAAAATAGTATCTTAATACATACATTTATTAATAACAATATGTAGGCCATGTGTGGGAATCGAACTCACGAATATACTCTCATCTAATTCTGTAAGATATTGAAGAAAATTTTTGATGTACCTACTAGCATATAATATGGTACTTAAATATTGTAAAATTATGTTCAGTATGTTGTTCTACCTAAAAATGCATTTCCTACCAACTCTAAATGCTGTTAATCTAGACCAATGCCAACTTATTTATCATAACACACGTTTAAAGTAGTTACAAAAACAGCTTAAACTTTGTAGCAACAAACTATTTGATTAGGTGTATTACATCGCTAATAGTCGGGCTACAATTTAATGTGAAGAAATTATAATGTATTTAGCTATATATATAATATTTTGAATATTTCGTTACATGTTTATTAAATACGAAATTTCCAAAATTTGCTAAGTACAAATGACAGCTGCTGTCTGGAAAATAGTGAACAAAATGACCGGTACTTATTTGTTCAGTGATGACTGGTTTCATTCATTCCTAAGCCAGAGTGCCTCTCGCTTTTATTTCTCTACCCAAATTGGCGATTCTGGCTCAGGCTGGCGTTGGCTTGATGGCCAATGGAATGAAATTTCTCTAGGTCACGCTCACTCATGATTGACGGTTGGAAAATCTAAATATTTAAATTTTCATCAATCAATTTAGTCCAACCGTCAATCATTGTATTACACGATATGGGTGCGTTTCGATAGCTAACCATTTCGCGTTAGTACGAAACTATAAAATTACCACATAATACTGGTTTCTGACATCTGTCATTTTAAAATTTACCTTAAATATAGCCACGTAAAAATAGCCTTTACCACGTAAAATTAGCCGAAAAAATAAATAAAAAAAATCTATTTTATCATTATCATTATTTCTTTTACAATAATATGTTAACTTCTAATAATAATTACCTATAAATTTAAAAGCTATATAATAATAATAAAAATTAAATTAATGAATATAATTCATTGAGTTCCTCTGGAGTCGCGCAGGTGCCGAGAACTGCAGCCGCATTGCCTCTTTGAATTTCTAGCCCTTTGCGTTGGAAAAAGTAAGCTCTAGCACGTCGGTCACCTGATTTTTCTAATAGCAATTTTTCCAATGATATGAATATATTATGAAGATAGTTTTAAAATTAAATAGATAACCTAATACATTCGCAGTAAAATACGGATTGTTGACATCTGCCAAAAAGTAACAATAAAAATTCACCTCCAACGCGATGCTAAAAATGTTAACATTTTTTGGTAAAATTTCGCAAAAAAACGTCTGATGCTAGCATCAGATGTTGGTATTTATCGATATTTTTTCCCAAAAAAACGACCAAAGCTAGCGCCGCGCTAACATTACCAGCTATCAAAACGCACCCGATATGTTATCAAATTTGTCGTCAGTCACAGTCTTGACTGACAGCAAAACCTACCGTGTAATGTACCTAAACGTCTAACAATATCGGTCGCTCCCACCACAGTATAGAGAAGTAGGGAACCAGTATTACGTTTTCATACAACTCGGCCGAAACAACGACGACGACGGATGCTTTAAAATCTCATTATACGCAACAGTCACGAGTCACATGCCGTTGTTATAAGAAACATCTTACGAGAGCGTGGTCACGTGAGTATACCCGAGACCACGCTCTATGACACGCTCCCTAATTCTGTAAAATATATCAATTATATTTGAATCTACGAGTATATCGAGGCCCGCGTGAATTGAATCTGTCACAGAAAGTATATTGCGCGTCCCGCGATAAATACACGGTCGAGAAATTAAAAGTCAAAGTAAAAAAAAAGTCCAATAGTCAAAAAATATTTATTTCATGTAAACCTTTACAGGCATTTATAAAAAGTCAAAAAAAAAGAAGTTTATATAAGGTCCTGTGTGCACTTCGCCGTCGCCATTCCTCCCACAGACAAATGTTGAGAGTATAAAACAAAATAAACAAGCCGTAAACTATTAAACTATTGTCCTTGCGGGAGAAAAAAAAAACAACCCAACCGAACACACACTACATAACCAACCAGTTTAAGACTAGGTGGTTAGCTGGTTTCATTGACCTGTCAATCGTTGACTGCCCTGCAAAAGTGCCACCATACCAACCAAACCATCCCAACAGACCATAGCTACGCCCCAAATATACATAAGTACTTTAATATAGGTGATCAAAATATACCTACAAGTAGATAGATGGAAGGTATCTTTTAGGGCGCAAACGCTGATCGCAAGTCGATCGCCTCAGAGACACCCTGGAGAAAATGGTATCAGCAAGTAAAAAACTCTGATGTTCCACATGTACCGTATCATCAGAGGAGCATGGTCCCGCATGGTTATTGACTTACACCTATGCTTATAGCATGTGGTATATACTCTCATCCTACTAAAGAGCACGCGTAGAACACCGCAAGGCAGCTATACTATCTTACAATATTGAAAGTACAGAACTACAGAACACAACTTTTCTTTGATGCCAGCGTCGGCCTATCAGCAGAAGATTTTTCGGGATCTCCGCTTATTATATGATAACAATCAAACGTGCGTGCCCAGCGGAGATCCAAGGCCCCCACAGCAGCACCCGATCACGGACGTAACGTATGTCTCAGCCATCCTTCTGCTCAACCAGGCTCTTAGGGTGCAGACCAGAACCCTCACACGCGCCACCACTGCAATGACCTTCAAAGGAGAGGAAATCCGCTGGATACGTATACTACTACATTACAGGGCCAAATACATAGCTGAATCCAAGGCCTGCGCAAACATCAACTAGTTAAAAAAAACATGGACATGTATATAATTCTGTTAACAAAATAACTTAAAATAAATAAGCCAAATTAACATAAATGTTAAGTAATAACTAATTATTACCTTGTAGATAATAATAAATATTTAAAATTAAAGTAATAATAAAAGGTTATAGTTAATGAGTTGTGGATGAGTTAATAACAAGTTATTAACTCATCCAAAAATATATAAAAATACCTATTGTAGTATAAAAAAATATATACCTATAATAACCAATATTACAAAATTAAATAACTAATTATAAATAATAACTATAAAATAATTAAAAACAAAATTAAAATTAAAAATACTTACCTATAAATTAAAATATTCTTCCAAATCACTGTCTGTTAGTGGCATGGTACCCAATACGCTGGCAGCATTTCCTCTTTGAATTATTATACTCAATTTTTGTATGAAATAGCTGCCAGCTTTATTGTTTCCCGAAACATCGACGAGCCTAGGGGCAATTTCCTTATAAAAGGCTTTTGCCTCAGACCCCCACGGACCCATCGTCTCTACAGCAAACGCCGAAAATATATAATCTTTAATAATTGATTGATATTTTCGACGCTTGCTTAGTTGCGCCTGTTCCGCCGCAGCCCCTGCTTTCACTGAGGTACCTTGGAGATGGGAGGGAGCCAATGTATCACAACAAGTAAAATCCCATACAAGAGACTGTCCCAAACTCCAAGGTACCAAAGTCATCCCGTCTGGTCGCTTGCCATCGTCTCGACTTAAGCCGTTGGGTTCCAAAATAGACGGAATCGAGACCATGGCAAGCGTCCTACGGATAAGGTCATTACAGGCACTGTGACGGAAAAGTCGGCCAGCACTTCTAAAACACGAGAGTCCGTGGTGACCCAACTCGCCGACATCTTTACCACACAGACAGCGATGAGGTTCGCACACCTTTAATCCCAAGCGTAGGCAAACGGATGTTCTTAGTGTACTGTTATCCAATAACGTACCCAAATTTTTTGAAGGAAGCGCATTAAGCCATTGACTGGCCTCATACTCTGACACCGCAAGAATACGTGCGCGGTCATCAATTGTTGGGGATGAATCCACCAATTTTTGATGAACACGCTTAACCATTGGTAAATCCCACGACCTCTGTATTGTTGGAGTATTAGGAAGTTCCTCCTCCGGACATACCACTTTCCAAGCTTCTTTGGCCTCTGCCAAGCACACAGCCTCGACGTCCCCAATGGACGGGCTAAGTATTCTACCAATAAGGTCTTGAGTGCTATGGACAGAGGACAAGTATGCGGGTAGGGCTACATCAGATAATTTTCTAATACCTAAGCCGCCAAATTTTATTGGTAAAGTAGCCTGAATAAATGCCTGTGAATTTATTTTGGAATTTAGTATTATTTCTAGTTTTTGTTTTAATGAACTATCAATAGTTTCGAGAATAGGTTGGAATTTCCAAACAGGGCTGGATCTTAAAATATATGTAAATTTTGGTAAGAATAAACAATATTTAAAAATGTACATGGCTATATGACTTTTAATTTCATAAATTCGATTTGATATTAAATTAAATGTATTTAATTTAGAATTCAGAAAATGAGGTATACTATCATCAAATATAGGAGCGCCTAATAAATTTAACGATTCTTTATTAATAATTTTTAAATCCGGTGCCAAAATATTAAATTTTTGAATTATATAATTTCGTTCATCTAGATTGTAAACTTCAGGAATGTATAATTCACATTTACCAAAATTTAATTGAAGACCAATAGATGAAAATTTTAAAATGATTTCTTCCAAATCATTGTACACTATATCTATTTCATCACCTAATGTGCCATCATCTAAATACCAAACATTTAGTTTAGATTTTAGTTTATTTAAAATGGAATGAATACCTATAATAGTAAGTATAATAAATTATTACAATATGACAGTTACTATTAGTTTAGAGATTCCAGACATCTCTGTCATTAATATAATCATTTTCATTTTGTAATACGCCTTGGCTATTAAAGTTTGCTTTATACAATTTTAAAACTACTACCTATTCATCAAAATTTTGTATAGTAAAAATTTGTAAAAAATATGTATTACACAAAATTTCCCTGACGATAAGAAAATGTATTTCGATAAGTATTTAACATTAGATACCTATTCAAGTCAAGTGACTAGTAATGCACCGGTTTTAGTCAGTGGGTTCACCCGTTTTCTCGAGATTACTGCATCGATGTCTTATCGAGGTCTCCTTTCAGTGTGCGGTTACGAAATGGGTGGTAGAATTGACGATAAGGCAGCGAGTATATTAAAATAAATGTTTCTATAATATTAAAATATACTCGTAATGTAATTCGTCTTTGTCACCGCCCATTTCGTAATCGCTTCATTTACCAGGCATAGTGGGAGCGATCAAGAAGAATTATTGAATTATTGATTAACCCCGTTCATGTCACTTTGTAGGTCTGCTCACCACCAGGTAGATACAAAGTCACATGCCGAGCTCCAATAAAAAAAATACCTACATACTTGATTTACCCTAGCCTAGACAAATTACTTAACTTAAGTAAATTTTGTATACAAATCTTTTTTTTGCAATTTTGTTAATTAACAAAGCGGCCCCAGCCTAGTGGTTAAGTCACTGCGCAACTGATAACAAGGTTAAGCAGATGACAACAAAACCGGCCTGGGATGGGTGACCGCTTTATACAACGAGGCTATTTCATCATAAACACCGCAACAAGCTCGCCACTTGTTAGGTGTTGCCTCCGAAAACCATCGGCGAAACGAGGATGGGTTAATCCCTCCGCTGGGACCCTGAGGCCGTTTAAACGGTTCTCGGGAGCCTAATTGGCACCCGTGATGGTATTTATTTATTTTTTATTTTGTTAATTAACCTTTCGTCCATCCCACAGAACTCGGAACAAGGTTCTAGAAATTCCTTTCGGAACTAATATAGACAAGAAAATATCTTATATTTCACGTTTTTCATTACCACACCGCGTTGAGTCCGTTTTTTATAAGATCCATATCACATATAAATTAGCCATATATGAAATATTTTTTACTAAATAAGTTATAATAAAATCAAATGTTTTAGAACTACATTACACTACATTTAACTTTATTCGGTAGACGGCATAATTGAGCCTCAAATCGTAAAAAGCAATAACCCTCAAAACCTATATTTAGCTTCCCCCGCCGGTTCCGGAACTTTTTCTGATTGTATTGATTTTTCCTATTTTATACATAAAATCAGATTGTCGCTGATCTATAGGACCATTTTGAAATTATCCATTATTTTTATACGGCTGATAAGTATTTATTTATTTGTTTTAATCCTGTTTGTATTTACTGTCTATTCTTTTTTAATTATTATTAATATAAATAATTCTATAAGTATTTAATAAGTAATAATGAAAAAACATATTACTGTTACATAAAAAAAAATAAGAATAGGACATTAGATTCGCATTTTTATTAAAATCTTTTTTATCCTTAAGTATCCTTTATTTGAATACAAGCGTGATTTCGAGAGTTGTATATAAGCCCCTGTGGCCTAATGGATAAGGCATCGGCCTCCTAAGCCGGGGACTGTGGGTTCGAGTCCCACCAGGGGTTGTGGTGTTTTTTTTTATTTTTTTAGTTATTTCTTTTTTTTTATAAGTTTTTATTTATTGTAGTATTTCAAATAAAATGTGGTAGTAAGATACGAAAGCGTGAGTTTAGGGTCCTGTATTTGTGTTTTAATCTAAGTATTTTGGAACATGACAACCTTTTCAGCTGCTTCCCGTTTTATTATTTTTACGTTAAAGGTCCATAGAACGTTAACTTACATATATTAAATATACCTATGATAGGAGCCTGTACCTTCGCCTTACGGCGTATTTGGTAGCCGGGTATTCGGGGTCACTGACTGCCCCTTTGTGTATTATAAATACACAAAAGGAATCAATACCACTTACTCCATGTTGTGTTTTTAAAAAAAATATTTATGTAGGGGATTTTTTTTCAATTGTCTGATAAAGTTATTAAATAGGAGTACTTGTATGGAGTATGAATTCCCGTTTGAGAAATGTATAGAATATCATATAGAATAATAAAAAAATGCACCTAATTTATCATATGCGACTTACTTAGTTCCGTTCACATTAACCGCTTAGGTTTTTAAGCGTAACTTAAAAACATATTTATAAATCTTTTTGGTGTGAATAAAAAAATATATAAAAAAATACAATCCTTCATACAAGTTAACTGATGATTAACTTTATCAGACGATTAAAAACAGCCCTAAAACATCAAAAAATCAGACATTCAAATTTTTATTATTTTATTAAAAAATTAAAACTACTTATCCGATTAACGTGGGATTATTTATTTATTTAAATTTAAATTAATTTGTTGCACAAAGTGTTTAAATGTACTAATTTAAAACTAATAGGGTACCTGGATCTTGCGCATTATGTAAAATAGAGAACTCTATTGTATACGTTTTACTATATTAATGTGTTAACTTCAGTGTCGGATTTACAGATTTGGCACCAGGGGTGTGATGTGTAAATCTCATCGGGTGACTAAAATATCATACCTATGTTTCTGTATATTATACTCTATGTACCTACGATATCAATACGAGTGCCTCTTATAATACCACTATAGCCACATCTTCCTATAACCACAGAAGAAATAATAGTACAAGTACAGAAGCTCCACTCCGAAAGATTAATTAAATAAATAGCGACTCTTGCACCGACACAATAAAGCTCAGTTCAGATCGCACAGCGTTGCCTCTCTTTACATCGCGTCATTCTTTACTATTCTGACGACGTTAGGGTTGTCTTCTTTTAAACAAAACCTAGGTTAGGTACTTAATAGTAGTACGTAGATCATAAAAAAAAAATAGGATGTCTGCTGCATAGGAATTTTAACCTAAGAAGATACGGAAGCCATAAGGCACACTATATATGCAACTAAATATTGATAATCGGGGCATAGGCACAAAAGAAATAATAGTAGGTACAAGAGTATAGGTAGATTATGTGGAATAATATAAGTGCAAATAATACCTTACAGATTAGTAGGTAGGTAGGTAGGTACACTAAGTTAAAAGAAAAACAAAAACATTGCCTCAGTATACCTATTTGCTTAGTCTATGTTATTTATTATTTTAGATAACTATAACAAAGGACAACATTTGGTACCTACATAGGAAAGGTGCATTCTTATAAACCATCAATCATATAACCATTGTTATTTCGTCTGAGTTATAAACAGACTACTAAACACACGTTTTGTTTTTTTTTAGTATACCTGCCTAATAATAACATATTTGGATTTATTTACCTTTTGAGATTCTTTGGAAATATAAAAAAAACGTAAGGTCCGATTCCTTGTTACTATTATTTAAGCAACCGAATGTGGCACAATAAGCTTTAGACATCATTTTAGTTCATATCGCGACGAGGCGCGTTAGTGAGTATCATACAAACGTACGACATGGCCGGTGCGCGGTAGCCCACTGCGGCAGCCCTCAAAAAATAAACCCATCCGTGGGTACGGCCGGGTACTTGTAGCTTCATAACTAAAGCGCGGAGTGGAACAGCCCTGCTATAACTCTGTGAATATCACCGATGAGAGATAATGTACGTTAAGTTTCGTTCCACCATTGAGTGTTTATGGTTTTAGACAATGTCAAACAATATTGACTTCTTGTAACGAATCGAAAGTACCTCTTGCAAATGAGAAATTATTTGTAAGTTGGTACATGTGACTTTTAAAAATAAGACTTTTGGGAAATCGTGATGATATCACCAGTGAGAAAAATATCACCGATGACTAGAAACATCGGTGATATTTTTCTCACTGGTGATATCAAACTCATCGCTGATATTTAAAAACCGCACCCCTGTAAGGGTATATGTTACCGCCAGTAAACTATTCAAATTTTGTCGCCCTACCGACATTTAGTAAACAGTCATGTCACACCCGCAGCAATATATTTGTGTGGACCTAATAACAATTAGATATATTAAAGTAACTCTTTTAAATTTATAGTAAGATATAAAAATAACTGGCCAACACAAATAAGGGATTTTTCGGAGAATGATTACAGATAATAGAAATATATATGTATTAAATATACATTCTGTTTCATACAACGTGATCGTTAGATTGTCATAATAACGATTTCCGCTATTAGCGCGCTTTCTTCCAATCAGAGTAGTTTTTTAACCTTCGCTGATTGGAAGAGAGCGCGCTAATAACGGAATTCGTTATTTTGACAATCTAACGCTCACGTTATAAGAAACAGAATATGGCCGCTGGATGCTACAATGTCATACTATGATGAAACAATATCGAAAAAAAAACTGATTCAGATTACCGTTTTTTTCGATATTGTCATCCGTTTTTAACGTGGATCAGGCTTTGAATCATCTTAAAGCCATCATAAAAACACGTGCAAGCGTTTCAGTAGCGGTTTTTCCAAGTTTCATGTGAAATTTTAACAACAATTCATTGCTCTATCGTTAGGTACTCTTAATTTATAATATTAATAATTGATAATAATAATTAAAAATGTTAATAATAACAATTGATAATGATAGTAATTAATAAAAATAATAATGATGGATAATAGTAATTTTAATTGTTAATAATAATAATAATAACATTAATAGTATTAAGCATGAAGGTAAAAACCGTGCCCGTCCGCGCGGGGGCGCGTTTTTTTAGCTTCATGGTATTAAGTGATAAAAACTCTTCACATTTTCATATTGTGTATGAATATGCTTGCGTTGATGCTCGTAGAATCTTGCGTTGTTAAATGTTGTTATATTATGATTTAAACCTGCCTACACTTGTATTGTGTTACAGAGCCTATATTACTTTAGTGTATAACCAATTTTGTCATTCCCGTGATGGTATTCTTTATTCTTCATTGTATTTAGCTAGTGTTAGTTGTGAATCTGTATGTAAAATTTTGTCGTCCCCTATAAAATTGTTTACATTTGTAATTATAAGTAAACATTGAGTTATTCTGTATAACTCTAACACAGGCGTCAGCTAAAAATCAGTGTTTCTTCCTAGAACGATGTAGCTTATACTGAGCTGATTACCTTTTAGTCGCCACGCAACACACTTCCTCAAAATAATTTCATATGTTAATGTTTTTAATTATAATTGAATTATAATCTATTAATTGTCTATATAATTGTGTACTCTTCTTTTTTTTTTCTTAATTTGTTTCTGGCGAAACAAAAATATATCTCTATTGCAACTGATGGCTACAGGGGCCTTAGAGAAAAATCAGCCGAGGCGACGTGTCGTGTCGCCTTCAATCAAAACTGTATAGATTTTGGCAGGTGACAGCGTACCTCACGCCTACTGTCACTGCCAAAATACATACGTTTTTGACTGAGGCGACGCGACATGTCGCCTCGCCTGCTTTTTCTCTAGAGCCCCAGGTGTACTATATTGATTTGTAAATGAAAATGGTAAGTTATTGTAGTCGACCTTCATTAGCGTATCTGTCGTACGACTACTAAAAATCTTGCCACTAGGCAAATTTTTTAGTAGTTTTACGATGGATTGACCTTACGATCCTACGCACTTTTTTTTCCATAAAAAAAGGAATAGGGTATTTGACTCCTTTTTGAAACCCGTTTTATATGATTATTCATTACATATAAGCACACTACATTTATATTTCCGGGGTGTCTACTCTATTAATAAAAGTCAAAGTTAGAATTTCAATGGCGCTAAAAACGCTGTTTTGCAGTCTATTTCAATTGTGACGTCACACGCAAGTAAACAAACAAGCACAGATTAAATAATCTCCTATATATTATACGACGACGCTTCCCGACGTCAGTTTAGAGGAGATCAAATTGGCCCTCAAATAGCTTAAAAATGGAATAGCTCCTGGTGAAGACGGAGTTACATCTGAGCTCCTGAAATCAGGAGGTGTGGCGGTCTTGCAAAGACTGCAGCACCTGTTAAATTCCGTCATACAGAGCGGGACCACACCAAAGGCTTGGCACAGAGGCGTGGTGGTCCTGTTTTTCAAAAAAGGCAACAATACGCTTTTAAAGAATTACAGGCCCATCTCGCTTCTGAGCCACGTCTATAAGCTGTTTTAGAGGGTCATCAGTAATCGACTCACTCGAAGACTTGATGACTGCCAGCCTCCAGAACAGGCCGGGTTTCGAGGAGGATACGGAACCATAGATCACATACTCACGGTGAGGCAGATTATACAGAAAACCAAAGAGTATAATCAGCCCCTGTGTGTCGCCTTCGTGGATTATGAGAAGGCATTTGATTCAATCGTCCTGGGCTGTAATAGAGTCCCTGCAGCGATGCCAGGTAGATTGGCGGTATATCGAGGTGTTGAGATGCCTATATAGATCTGCTACTATGACTGTCCGAGTACAAAACGACGAAACAGGGCCTATTCAACTGCATCGTGGAGTAAAACAGGGTAAGGTTATATCGCCGAAGCTGTTCACTAATGCAGTTGAAGACGTTTTCAAGACGTTAGATTGGAAAGGGCTGGACATAAATATAAACGGAGAACGCACCTCACATCTTCGGTTTGCCGACGATATTATCCTCTTCTCGGCATCGCTGCAGGATATGCGGGAAATGCTGGTCAGTCTAAACTGTGCCTCTCGGAATGAATCTGAAAAAGACCAAGGTCATTCCGAGACCCGTCATTTTGGACGGTGTAACTCTCGAAGTTATTCAGGAATACCTGGGTCAAATCCTAAACCTCGGTGGTAACAACTCCGAGAGTGAAGCCGACAGAAGGGTGCAGTTGGGCTGGGCAGCGTTCGGGAAGCTACGCTACGTCCTTACGTCAGCCATACCGCAGTGTTTGAAAACAAAAGTCTTTAATCAGTGCGTCCTACCAGTGATGACATACGGCACCGAAACATGGACACTTACAGTGAGGCTGGTCCACAAACTAAAGGTCGCTTAGCGAGCTATGGAAAGAGCTATGTTAGGAGTTTCTCTTATGGATAAAATCAGGAATGAGGATATTCGTAAGAGAACTAAAGTCACCGACATAGCTCTGAAAGTTAGTAAACTGAAGTGGCAGTGGGCCGGTCACATTTGCCGCAGAACGGATAACCGTTGGAGCAGAAGGATATTGGAGTGGAGACCACGTGTTGGCGCACGTAACGTAAGACGCCCCGCAGCTAGATGGACTGATGACCTGCGGAGGGTGGCTGACAGAGACTGTATGCGAAGAGCAGAGGATAGGGGATCAGTGGCCGTGTCTTGGGAGAGGCCTATGTCTAGCGATAAGCTGATGATGATATTATACTCTATTCTATTTCATCCACATTATTTATAATCTGTGTATTGTTTTGTTTACTTGCGTGTGATGTTACCGGTCATCAACCAATCAAAGTTAATTATAAAACTGTAAAAAATATTAAATTTTATGTCGTGTAATCTACAAAATATATACATATAATTTAGTTTAAAATAAAGTGAAATATGTTTTTTTACGCCATTGTCTGATAGTATGACCACAATTTATAATATTTTAAAAATTTATTGCACGCTACAACTAAAGTTATGTAAAAGGCAATGAATAATTTTATTAAGTAGCAAAAATACATGAAAATTGAAGCATTTTTCGGGAATGTAGATACACAATTAGGATTATATATTGGAACCCCGGAGGCATTAAATCAAATCACCACAAGCTACGTCTACTAGCCCAGGAACAAGGCCCCTAATTTTGCCAATTTCAAGATGCGGGTAGATTAAAAAAAAATCGAATTTAAAGTAAAAGTGGGATAATGGGATGGAAAGGAATAGGAAAAGGAGTAGGTTAAAATTAGGAAAAATAAAATACAAAATATTGACTACCATTTATTGCACTATTAAAACAAAATTTACATATTAATTATATAACACTTATAATAACTATTATATGTGTAAATATTAAGTATATAATAATAAAATATTTAAAAGTACATAAGTAGAAAATGTGCCATTAAACAACAAGTTTAGTATGAATGAATTAGTATTCCCTAATATGAAAAAAATATGTGACTACACATTATACAGAAGACATTAATATCAATAATCAATGTGACTACACATTATACAGTAGACATTCATATGAATAATTTATGTGACTACACATTATACAGTAGACATTAATATGAATAATTTATGTGGCTATATAATATACAGTATACATTAATATGAATTATCCATAAGAATACACAATATGTCAGTAGAAATTAAAATGAATAATTCATGTGACTACACACCTACACATAGTCATTAGATATTAATATGAATAATCCATGTGATTACACAATACGCCTATATGAGATTAAATCCATTTAACAAAGAATTGTTGTGTAATATGTAAATATACAAAATAATTAGATTATAAAAAATACTATAATATAAAATTCATTAAGAAGGAGTAAATGATATCACAAATAGGTTTTACAATAAATTCTGTCACATCAGGCAATTTTAACAAGTTAAAATATAGTTATCTAGTATAAATATTAAATTTCAGAATCGTAATAATAGAGTGACCGCGTATGAGTAAAGCGGAGTTGAAGATACGGAGAAGTACGGGTTTGTATTTTAAACTTAAAATGTTAACAAAACAGCCCTATCGTACTTCCATTATTACAACTTGGCTGTCAGTCCAATTATTATATTTATATTGGTAATTGTAGGTACTGAATTATTTGCGCTTACCAATTTATTGTAATTTATATTTAATAAATTGGAAGATTGATTACTTTTTATATTCAAACCAAATTGACTTGAAATTATGTTTAAAAAATATATTTGTTATTAGATTTTTACTTTGAAAAGTTATTTACGTTTATAATAATACGGTCTGTCTTACAAACTGAAGATGAACATATAATATATTATATTTTAATTTAATATGAATTATAAAGAGTATTAATATGTTATAAACCAAAAACGATATAAGTTATAAGAGGCTTAAAACACCCATATACTATAAAAAAAACATTATGTTTATATAAGTATATATTTTTAAATCGAAGAGTTAAGTACACAACAAAAATCAAGAAAGAAATAGCTTATATTTTTAAATAACGCTTTTTCAAAAATAACCATTATACTAAGATTTATAATTAACTAGTTAAATGGTAACTAGGATTGTGATTTTTAATTAATTTACTTAAAACTATACTATAAAATAACTATACTTTAATATATAACAAGTACAAAAACTGCTGCATTATTTTGTAATGGTGAGTATAAATAGGTATATTTAAAATAGTAGATTGAAAAGTTAAAATAATATCTACAAGATTAAAATTATCTATTTCACGTATTGTTAATTATAACAAACAGATCATAAATAATATCAATTTGATATAAATAAATAAAATTAATATAATTACAAATTATTTTAACATTAATAAAATCGAAGATGATAGTTATAGGAGATCAACCTAGACTATAGTGTGAATTTTTTAACGTTTACTACCGCGTGAACACTCCACAGAGAAATTTGATGTATAAAAAATTAAAGCGATCCCATTGGTTAAAAGTTAATGATTCACGCGATAGTAATATATATTTAAAAATCACAACAACTGAAAAATGGGAATCATGCTCTCATATTAAAATCCCCTAAAAATTTATTGGGTAGAAAATTATTTAATATTTTATAACCGCTTTGGGAAAATATTTTGCGATTCGCCCATGACGATAATAAATTTAATGTCGCTTTAATAGCTTCATTTGTATAGAAAAATAAACTCCATTTTTCTTTAATGTTGTTTTGGCCAACGATGGCAGATAATAGATTTTAAAGTTATTTAAACTTAAAAACAAAATTTTAATTGTATTGTATCTATCTCATTAATAAGAACGTAGTAAAAATATTTTATATTTACCCGTTAAATACCGCTGTTACATTTTTTTTTTTCAGAATATAAGTTGCCGGAACTTTAGACTATGAAAAGATTAGTGGACTTATGTCCCATACAAAATAGGTTGATCTTTTTTTTTAAACATTAGATTTTTACGAAAAATATAATAAATGCATGCAACCCATACAGTATTTCCTGCAGGGAAATATTCATTAAAAACTTTTAAAATCCTACTATTATAATAACATAATACTACAGTTTCCTGTCGATCGACTCGGAAGGTTTAAAATTGTGCTAATATTGAATTAAAAATAAATATTATATTCCAATTAATAAAAAATAATTTCCTAGAATAATTTACAAAAAATAACTAATAAATATTTTAAGATACCTAACTGTTAAATTCATAAGGAAAGATTCAAAACCAATTTACATTAAAAAACAAAATAGTAATAAAATAACAATAAGTCACTTAAAAAAAATCTTTAGGTAGGTAGAATCGGAACCACTCAAGTCCGATAGTCGTGGCGCTTCTTTAGCACACTTCTGTGAAACTACAAGTCAAATTTTTAGCTCCAGTTTTATTCGACTTCCGTGGTGCTCCTGACTGTATATAGTATAGCAGCAGATTTTTTTTTGTGATTAAGCGAATAATTGACTGTATTATTTTCAGCTATTTTATAAGTAATTATATTATGGAAAAAAAAAGCCTTTGTTTATACTAAAGTTGCAACTAGATTTTGTCAATTCCCTAAACAAATCTATAGCCAATAAGCTATGGGGTGAAATATACAAAGTATTAAAATTATCTAAAAGTATTAAGTATTATAAATATCCGTTATGCCAAGTATAAATTTACCGCAAGTGATATTTTATTGTTTGGTATAAATTTTGTTTTTATATTAAATATTGTGGCTAGATAACATAAATTATTGACTTGTAAATGACTATTGATAATTTTATGATTATTGAGAAGTTATTCAAAAAAGTATATTGTTTGAGAATTGTATGGTTTACATAAAAAATCGATTAGACAAATTAAATTGACTGAAAGCACAAACAATATTTGGACAAAACGCTGCGGCCGAACCTACTAATGGGACCATTACTTTAACAATATAATTATCTTAAGGTTTGTTATGTTATCGCATAGGTACAATATATTTGAGTGAAAAATTAAATGATGAAAGAAAGCTTAATGATTTTCTATTCGCGTAGGTACTGCCATAAAATGATAATTTAAAATATTGATTAAGGAATTTCATTGAATCACTAGATTTGTTTAGAAAAATGATGAATTAAGGTTGCAATTTCAATATCTTCCCTGATTTGACAAAATAATTTTGTTCGGAATATGTTTCTTATATAAAAAATAAATGCCTACCTATAATCAATAAAGAAATATGACTAGACTAATTTTATAATAATAAGTAAGACTTTTGACAGTATGTTAAGATAATAACTAATTTATTCTTGAAAATTGTGATTGTTAGTATTTTTTCAGATTATCATGTTACCAAAAGGTTTATTTCATTTTTATTATAAATAAAGTACAATGTGCCTTAGGTAAAAGTTGTCATTAAATAGGACTACAATATTATGCATTACATAAATTATATTTACAGGTATTTATTTATTTAATAAATAACTCGTGCGTCAATAAATAAAGCTAAATTAATAATTAATTTACCATTTTTTTTTGTAGTCATTTGGTTTGTTAATAATCTACTTAAAAAGAATATTGTAAATGCAATAATTGTGATTAATAGTATTAATAAAAATTATACTAATTATTATGTGATTCTCATATAAAAGATAGTTGGTACTAATAAAACACTTTGTAATTATTCAGTATTGTGATTAAAAGTATTAATAAAAAAGTATACTATGTATTATGTGATACTCATATATAACATAGAAGATACTGATAAAATATTTTGTAATTTTTCAGTATTGTGATTAATAATATTAATAAAAAGTATACTATGTATTATGTGATACTCATATATAACATAGAAGATACTGATAAAATATTTTGTAATTTTTCAGTATTGTGATTAATAATATTAATAAAAAGTATACTATTTATTATGTGATACTCATGCATAACATAGAAGATACTAATAAAATATTTTGTAATTTTTCAGTATTGTGATTAATAATATTAATAAAAAGTATACTATTTATTATGTGATACTCATGCATAACATAGAAGATACTAATAAAATACTTTATAATTCTTCAGTAAGATAAACAATGAATTAAATTCAATAGTTTTTACGAATTTAGGATGTAATGCTAACATAAACTAGAATTATATTTTTCTCTACCCTGGTAAAAATATCATAGATAATAATTGGAATTAAAAATAATATTAGAGCAATATGTTTTACTCTGTTACATTCAACTGGTGCGTTTTATATAAATACAAAAGTGTGAAGAGAAAAATAATAATAAAAAAATAAAAAAACTACAGCTGATATTTATAGTTATTATTAAATAAAAGTGATTTAATTAATATTAATCATCAAGCAATACAGTCATTTTTATCACAACACAAGCCCAAATTAAAAATCTCACTGCTGTAAAGGGGCAGTTTATAAATTGATTATATGTTTATATATATTATATCGAGATGATTTATGTTTTGTATATATAATAAAGTTATCTTAGTTATGAATTGGGTACTGTGTAAATGATTGTATAATGTGATGAATAGTACAATTAACCACTTTTTATTTGTTTATTTTAACTACACAACATTGAAAGCACGTTAAATGTAGCAAATTGCTATGAATCGTAAAACATCCATTTATTTACTATTATTTATAAGAGAAGAATATAATCTAGTTGTTCTTTGCTAGAGAAATATTGTAACTATAGGATGTGGCACATACATTCTTATTAATTTCTTTTATATTACTAACAGAAGGGTGACCCTTGGTCTCATGGACCACAGTAAAACTGTTAGGAGTAAGTGCAGATCCCTAAAATGTCTAAAATCAGACTGATAATGTTTTAATCGATCGCCGGCTTGCTCCGCTCGCAAAATATATGATATCTAACGTGCGAGCGGTGCATACCGGCTTTATCTTGAAACATTATCAACCTCCTATTAGTTTAATATAAAACTTAATAAATAATCATAATAAAAAATAAGTATTGGTCCGAAGAATTGGAAGTAAGGTATTAAGAAACATTAGTTCCATGTTTCAGATATAATTAGATTTTTTTTCTCCCTTTTCTAGCAAAGAACAATTTGTAAAGGGAAATCTACGATATTTAGAGTATAAATTTAGTGTATAGTATTATTGAAAAAATATCAATTGGATATTTAGATATCCTGATAAACCACGACAATGAAAATTACCTACTTGTAAATACGTCAAAACGTTGATAATTAATTACTATGAATTGGCAAAGGATGAGCTTCTGAATTAATCACATAATGCTTCAGATTCAAAGCAAATCTGTCATCACTAAAGAGAAGGTATAAATATTTGAGCGTTTCCGACAAGAAGAATGATTCCATCATATCTCGGAGTGGCGATTTTTCAGATCGAACGTTAGCCAAAGAACTGTAACCTTCCGCTACTTTGGCATGCTTTTCGAAGCCCTGAGGAAAAGCATGAAAAAAGTTTTTGAATTACAGTAGATTCTATATTTTTATTTAACGCAAAACCTCATAAACACAATACTTTTATGAATTTTTATGAATAGCCGTGGTCAAACAAAGGACAATGGCGAAAATGTAATTGAGGTATCTACAAAACATTTGATTACCAATGATTTACATATAACATATTGTAATTGTAAACCACAGAGTCATAGAAGTTCTAGATAAATTAGACTATAGAGGGTCGAGGTTTTTGACTTGTGTCAAACACTACTTGTGTTTAAACACATTGCTAATCTACTAAACAGACTTAGTGGAATCGAGATCGCCAGCTTAACGTGTTATTTAAGGTGCAATACTGGTAGTCAAACACTTAAGACTCCATTTAAAACGTCGATAAACGAAGGTTAGGTAAACCTTTATATTTTATTTGTCACAACAAAAGTGAGAAAATACATTTATAACCCGATTTACGCTAAACATGGTTTCGCAAAAAGTTTCTGAATAGAGCAGTTTAACAATATAGTAATTTAAACAATATTGTAGTTGGACTTTTCTTATAAACACATACTTTATGTTGTGCCTTGAAGAAAGCATTCTGTCTTATTTTACGAGTAGATTCTCAACTTACGGAATAATAATGCATAAAAGTAAGAAATAATATTACCTGGAATACCTGCCAGCCCCATTCCTGGTATGTGGTGTTACCTGTCAGCTGGTACATGTACCACAGACTCTCAACAAATTCTGGTCGCAACAGGGAATGAGCATCAGCTGATTTTGTATACATGTCATCTGTAGGACTGGCCTAAAATAAAAATATATAATATAAAAAATAGTTTTTGAAAATTCTAGCATGTTTATATTATGTAGATCCTCTCGGCCTAGCCACAAAAACAAATGTTTACTCATCTTAATATAATAATTAATAATATAAAGTACTGAAAAAATACATTGTAAAGTATAAATCACAAATATGTGTCTGCCTTGTTCATTCAAATCTACCTATAGAAAAGATATAAATAACTATTTTTTCTTTCTTTAAAAAAAATTCGAATGAAATGTTCAAGTCAATCAAATTGCTCAAGTCAAGTTGCCGCTATATTCTGTTCTCATACAATCAGCATTGATTGATTATAATAGTATTTAATGCAATTTTTATTTGGGGTTAGTGTAGCAGCTATTATCTGTTCTTATGATCAGAAAGACCATATTAGACCTTAGGCCTTTTAATTAACAATTGGTCTTTCGACCTCGTGTGTTTAGTGACATCGAAAACCGGTACCCGGTTGGCGGGGCAGGGGTTCGGCGGACTATAGTCCGCCGGGGACTTCTTGCAGTAACGCAAGGCCCATATTTTATATAAACGGCAGGAGCCGGCGCGCTACGAGTGGAAAGAGAAAAGCAGGCGGAGGAAGCTGCCACCTCTCTCTCTTGCGTAGGCCTGCCACTCGGTGGCCGTGTATGCAGCAGAGCTATGCCGCGAAGATGTTTGTACGGTCCGTTATCGGCCCTGTCGTTCAAACGACGGGCGAGCCGTTTAATGGACGAAACGATTTGACCTTCATCGTTGATCGTGAAAATGCAGCAGCGCGCGGCCTGTGACACTGGTCACAATGTTAAAAATACGTCCACTGGGTGGACGTATTTTTAACATTAATAGAATTTTCAGACATCTACCATCTGCCGAGCCAGGAAAGGAAGCGTCCGCCATCCTCTCGGCGGACTGCGGGTCCTGGTCGGGCAATAGTATCCGCGATCAACACCAAAATGGCATACTGCTATCTCCTGCCAAGGTGTTGCGTGCCACCTCCAGTGACACAAGTGTCCCAGAAAGGATTCCGGTTCCGGTTCGGGATCCCATTCCGGGTCGCCAAAGGTAAGGCGTGAATTGAGATATATAATGATTCTTACCCTCTTCGGCATTAAAGGGCTCCTAAGGCCTCGTCGTCCGTTTCGTTCTTTTGGGGTTTTTTCTAGAGTGGGGCAGGGAGAGCTAAATGTTTTTTTTTGTTAATTTCCTCCAGCTTAGATTTTATCGTGGACTCCACGAGGTTGTTGGCGGACACCCCTATGTCGCCAGGCGTTGATAGTGGACTAGCGGCGAATACGTTTTGAAGTTTACTCTATACTGGTCCCAGTCAGTCTTAAACCGCCCTCTCGCGGCGGTGACGTCCACCTCTGTGGGATGTTTTGGAACTTTGTGGTACCGTGTGTTTCTGAGCGATATCCATAGCTCAGAAACCTCATCCCACCAGTATACGAAGAAATTCGGCACGCGGAGTTTATGGCTTCAACTTCATCGCCCTTAAAAGAATTATGTGAGGAACAAGAGAAGTATGTAAGGAGAGGGACTCACGGTATCAAAGTCGGTGGTTACGCCTCTGCTCTTGAGCTAGAAGAAACTTATTTATAACCTCCGGGGTTCAGTAGATTATCCGTATTTTCACCTCGGAGGTGTAAATACAGGTTGATTAGGGTTGTAATTATGGCCTCTGTAGACGATTGACCGCTGTGTACAGCCTGCAGGTCCTTCAGGAGCTGGAGAGCCGTTATGGCCGCCTGTTATATTCTGGCGACCTCGGTCGAGTTCAGAGGTCGCAATAGAGGCACCTGCCTCTAGCGACACTGACATGTAGGTCGGCTGTATTTGTTAAACAGCAGTTGCGACCGAGGGCTGCAGGCGGTGGCTGCCTCCGTTGAGTTCTTTGGGCGGATCCACCTTGCTTGTTTTGCTAGGGGTTGTCGGGGACGTCTATTAGCGGCGGGTTCATAGATGGGCGGAGCAGCTGTTTCTTGTTTCCAACTCCTCGGATTTTGCTTTTTATTCCTTTTCATTCACTTTGGTTATGGGCTGGTTCGTTAACTAACCATTAGATTCTCGTATATTAAATATACTCGATTATTAGTTCGGATTCGTACATCAAGTAGCCCAAACCGGTTCTGCATATCGGGTACGGGCGGACGTGTATGTATCACTGTCTTCATAGCTTCTCGTTGTAAGGTAGGATAGGACATGTCCGATTACTCTTCGTATGCGATTGGCCGCAGTTAACACATTTTACTGCGGCGTTGCCGCGGTCGCAGGGAGACAGGGCACGGGCCGGAGCAGCACACGCAGCGATGGAGCCGAAAGCAACTGTGGCTGCATTCCACGTGGCGCGTGGCACCATGACGTAACCTCCTTTGTCCGCTCCACGCTTACCATATATGGTAGCGAGCGACAGTTACCATGTCAGAATTTCTGCACAGCCAATAGGAAAGCACCAACGTTTCCCCCCGTCAGAGCCCACTCCGAGGCACGCTTCGGTGCATCGGTGTGACAGTGCAGTCTGGGACATCATCGCGTACGCATACAGTGCATTCCAGGACCGACATCGAGGACGCTCGCGCACCTGCACTCACCATCCGCGTCTCCTCTTAGCCTTAACACTAGCATAACTTAGTTTCATATTATATACAGACAATATATGCATTATTATATATCTATGTGGGAGTTTAATTTAATCACCTCGCAGCCTTGGGACGTATGACCAAAGGCAAAACCAGTGGTACTGCGGGCCCACGCGATCACCCATACTCGTGGCATATTTATTAGAGGCCTTCTGTATTTATTTATACTCTTATGCATAAAATATAAATATAGCGCCGAAAATCGTTTCTTCATAACATCTAGTATGAATGCAGTTTTCTACAACATAATTTCCCCTTTGATAATTTATAAATAGAATAGCCACTTACCAAATTGAAATGTGTAATTTCGGGAGCCAAGAAAGTGGGATGTGCAGCATAGGTCAGATAGCAGGTATGAAGAAGTTCCTCGGCCATAGTCATGTGCCAATTAGGAAGGCCATTTGCGTGTCCAAGAGCTAAAGTCCCAGGCAGGAAACAAGTCAGATGGTCCATTTTAGGGTTAAAAGCCTAAAAAAATTAAAATAAAATGTTAACATTTTCTAGATTCCTTTTAGTTAAAGCTACGAGCTTCTTCTTCAAATAAGGATTTCACGTTCCTGGTCTACGGTTATATAGCTTTCGGCATATTAAACACTGGTTTTAGTCTGTGGGCTCACCGGTTTTCAGGAAATTACTGCATCGATTTATTGTCGAGGTGGTAGTCTCTTTTCATGGTGTGGTTAAGAAATGGGTTGAATTAACGATAAGGGAGCGAGTATATTAAAATATATACTTGTAATGCACATAGTGGGAGCGATCAATTTTGTTTTTACGACCTATTATTGATCTACCCATTTACTACTGCTCACCACCAGTTAGATACAAAGTCATATGCCGTGCTTCAATAAAAAAAACTAAAACAATATGTCGACTATTCTATTTAGTTGCTATTTCTCCAATTCAAGATAAATTGATATAATATGCTAAATAGTGTTCTGTCACTTTTGCTTTCAATACTTTGTGAAAATAATATAAAAGATAAAGCTTGAGCTGATATCCGTCAAAACGAAGATAGGTTGGGAGGAAAAATAAATAAACAAATCATTAGCTGAAATGAGATGTAAATTACATTAATTGACCAAAAGATTTCCACCTCGTTTTAGCTACCAAACAACAATATCATACTCGTTATCTTGTACGTTTTTTGTAAAAATATTATATTGAACAAATGAGAAGATCTACCTCCTAATTTGTTATTAAGAATAGAAACTACTAGATTTGAATAAGTAATCAGACTAAATTGTTACAACTTTCAAAAATAAATCTGGTTTTTACTTTAGTCTTCTTCAGTTTATATACCAAGATCAACAAATAGCAAGAATTTAAGTAATGAACGAAACCCCTTTTTTTCGTTTGTTTTTAGTGTTATGCTAAGAAAGTATTCGTAGTTTAGTTTACTTTATCCCGTAACGTACGAATATGTGTCAGTAAGTTGGAATTCTATTGAAAGAAGTATTTATTATCGTATTCTTGTCAAAAAAGTAATAAAAACCAATGAACACATAGACTTACAAATAGTGCCACATATGTTCAACAGAAAAGCTCTTTTTAAACGCTCCTTAATTAGCAGTTTTTAAAAAGAATATCTGTAACCTAACAATAACAAAAACTTATGATCGGATTTCAATCGGATCGCTATATCAAACATAGATCGCTCTAATAAACACAAAACATAGTTACCTCTGAGCCAGAAGTGAGTTCCCCAATAAATAGATGCTTGTTAGGAGATGACCTCTTAGCTAGAAGGTCCCTCACACCTTCTATAGCAATCAAGTAATCGTCCAACAAGCTGAAATTGTTAAATTTTAGGAGTTAAAGTCAGATGAATCTTTGTGGATTTAACAGCCTGCGCCGCTTGGACTTCGAGAGATCGTGAGCTCGAATCCTAATCATGGCAACGCAATATTAGGGTATTAAAGAGTATAATATAATACGAGGAGCGGCTGAAAAGTTTTGAGCCTAACTAAGGTATTAAAAATGCTGATAGAAATGTATAAAAAAATATTTTCAATGTTTCCTACTACTTCAATACACTTCTTACATCGTAAGTGGAAAATCTCCGTCTTCTCAGGTCCTTTTTTTTAAATTCGAATAGAGAAAATAGTCGCTAGAAGCCAGGTCTGGACTTTAGTGTAGGTGGTTGATTTCTTCAAATCCTGTCTCCGCGAGAGCACGCCTTGCAACTCGCGCAGTGTAAACGTGCGCATTGTCCTCCTTTCGCCAATTTGTCTCTCCTTTTATCAACAACCACTTGACGCAGTTTTGTCAACAATGTGGCATAATAGTCTTTCTTGATTCCAGATCGTACTGCCGGATTTATGTTTCTTCAACAGTGACAAGGCGAGAAAAAACATCGTGAGGACATCTATGGCGATAATCGCCATAGATGTCCAAACATCCGTCAAAGTTGTGACTCGACGCTGCTTGTTTAGTGACGTGAGCATTTTCGGCACCAATCGCGCGCACACCTTTTTGTCCGAGCCCCTTTCGTTTCCCGAACTGCTATGTCTCGTAAGAGATACGAAGTCGCGCGCGTATCGTCGTTTGGCATCGGTGGTCTCGCGTACAGCGGCGTCAGATCCCGAATGTGCAAGTAATCTGATGCATCTGCACGCGAGAACTACGGGTGGACAAACGAACGATGGTGTTTCCATCCGGAGGTCTCACATGAAAACAGCGTTCCTTACAAAATATGGGTGCGCCTAAGGTACGCAGGCTTCTATGCTGTTGGGCTTCTAAAGACGCACTCTGTTCATTTCCACATAACGCGCTGCTGATGGCGTAGGTGAGAATAGGAATAATATAAATTTTATACATAGCCAATTTAATGTTTAGTGGCAATCCGATGACAACACAGCCGGCAGCTTTACCTCGCGTGATTGTGACGTGCGGCTTCATTTTTAACTTGGAGTCTATTTTGACTCTGAGGTACATCACAGTTTTTGACCAATCCACAGAGTTGAAGCGGGGGCGGGGGATGGTACAGTCTACTCCGCGGTCCTCTCTGCGGATGGTTACAGCCTGGTTTTTTTATTTTTACACGTAGGCTCCAGACTGGAAGTAAATCGAGCTGTCTCTGTATTTAGACTGGCGTTATTTTCGCTTTTATATAAAACGAGAAACAGTGGAGAACCTGAAAAAGACTGCTTCCCTGCGGGACGCCTGCTGCGATGGGGTGTGTTTGTCAGCAAAGACATTCTACAGTGACGTGGTAGCTACGGCCCTCTAGGAAAGAGGGTATGATTCGTACTACGCGACGAGTTATATTGGTTTGCATTTTGAGCAGAAGCCCGCTGTGCCAGACTTTGTGCCAGCTTAAATGCTTTTGACGACCTTGTGATGATGGGGAAGGTCGGCGTGTTATCGACGAGCGACCATATAAACTTTTCCAAGTTAACGTGTTTACGTGGTACTGGCAGACAGGCCTTTTTAAGGAGAGAGGAGAGTGACTAAGACGGGAGAGTGGTCGGAGTCGAGGTTGTTGAGAACTTCCTGCTCCAGGGAACAGTAAACTAGTATGTCCAGCACGTCCGGCAAGAACGTAGAAGGAACACAGGCATGTACGTCGGGCCGTATGGGCCGAACCCCACTTCCGCAGCAAGTTCTCTGCGGGATTGGTTTGTCCAAAATTATATGCTGGGTTGCTAGCTATTGAAGTCGTCGGCGACGAGGATCGAGACTTGCGTATCTAGTAGTCAACGCAGTCCCCTCGTATCAAGCTTCGCCGCATAGGTGCAGTTCTCTGTCACCTATATGTAATGCCAACATGTAGAGTGATTGGATAGGCAGGATTGGATGATGTTTCTACATACCAAGACCATAAGCCCACGATAAGCTTGATCCTGTTCCGTTAGTTCATCTTTCTGGTAGATAATATAGTTGCGGGTGTTAAAGGTAATCATTTCTCGCTAATCAGCGCCACGTCTACTCTCTGATCTCTGAGAAATATTTGCAAGATACGACGTTACTCTCGCAGTCCGCAGGCATTCCAGTGCACCACGCGCAAGTAAGTGTAAGGCGCCTAACTGGTCTCTGCTAATAGTAAGTCTGGCGAGTGCGGACACTATTGCAGCTTGAGGTTGTTTCTCGGCCTCGGGCCTTTCGGCCTCTGCCTTTTCGGCCCCCTCGCCTGCCGCGTGTGGGAATGGCATTTTGTGGCGTTGGAGCGTGGTGGGCAGAGAACGGCCTCGCGCCACCTGTACCGTCCTCCCTGGGCCTTGCCGGAGGTCGATAGGTCAAAACTTCCCGTCGCCGCGCCGCTTAGTTTAGCAGCTCACGGCGAAAGATGAGGCAGGAGTTATTAGCTGGGTGCCTCCTCACACTCTTTCGCCGGGTGTCCCCCTCCACATCTGAGGCTTGCGCTCTGTGACACATGTTGGAGGAATGCCAGAATTACTGGCATCTTTTGGCCCTTCTTTCCCCTCAAGGCTTCTATGTCCAGCAGCTCGGTTACGCCTCCATGTACACTCCAGGAATTAGGTCTGCGGTTCGTCGCTAGGCGAACAAAATTTACCCGGGGCGTCCGGCTGAATTTGTTTAACGAATTCAGAGTCGTGCCCGAGCTACTGTAGTGCTTCTTGTATGTCTGGATCCTCTTTGTTAACCGGCAAACCTCTAATCGCAACCTTTAGGCTGCGCTCTTAATGATGCTAATAACACGAAACTTGGTTTTTATACTACATAGTATACTCGCAATTAGTGTTGTGTAGCACGAGTCATTAGTGATGTTTAAAGATACTAAAGCTCAAAACTTATCAGCCGCCCCTCGTAGTTTCTGGTACACATAGTACAAGGTAGAACTTGTTTGTACCCAGGCAAATATGTGTAAAATGTTTATATATTATTGTTTTATAATAATAATGTTTTATTTCAGCTATTAACCCCAAGACCTAGTATGTATTAAGCCATAGTTTTACAAGATTTAACAACTACATAACTAATTAAAATGCTTAATAATAATAGTCATTGCACTTACAAGAAACAAAAAAACCAATATCAATATGCTACAATAATAATACAACCACCAACCAACAAGTAATCGTAAATAAGTGGTCTAAACCACATTTACGATTACTTCCTATAGAGTTGACAGCCAGTACCATATAGGACCAATCAGGTTTTCTTTACGTTTTGATACAAAAAATTACAAATGTTAAAAATACTTACTAATCAATTGTTTTTCCAGTCTGCAGCCATTGCTTTAACAAGTATTCGTAATAACTGTCCCCGCGAGCTCCCAGTGTAACAGTAGCGTGCAACAAGAATTTGCCAGTGTTTGGATTGATATATATAGGCACTAATCCATGTCTCTTTGGTAATTTATGTATTTTTTCTGATACAGTTGTTATAGCATCCTAAAATGTTTTAATTTTGTTGTTACAATTATTGTTATTAGTCTTTAGATACTCCACTGTAAAGTACTCCAGAGTAAAGTAATTTTGCGTAATATATGTGTATCAGGAATACCTACAATTTGGTACTTTTTGATTAATCGGACTATAACTCATAGAAATCATTAAACTCATATATTTAATATGTTAGTGTTACGTGAAGTGCCATAGTAGTTCTGTGACCTCTCCTCGAACTTTCATAAAAACTTATTACTTGCTGTTGAAGTAGGTTCACGCTCTAAATATATTAATTTATAAACCTGGAGCCGGTAGGAACGGAGAATGTTGGAAGAGGCCTATGTCTGACAGGCAAGCAGAAAACAGATAGGCTACGTCCACACAGACAGCCGGCTTGCTTAGCGCCTAGTGGGTTGCATTTTGGCTACTTGCTAGGATACACGGTGGCCGCATTTACATGGTGGATCATTAGGTCTTTGATCATTTACTTCTCGGCACTTGACGAGATGTCACTTTCAAAAATAGCTCTAAAACCGCTACTTATAGAAAATTCTTCTAAGTTTTGTACTATTTTACGGCCCTAACTATCATGCGGGGTTCATGACATAAGTCAAGGTAAAGTCACAGGGAGATACTTTTTCTACCTCCACTGCTATCACTTCCCATTCATTAGCTGGATTCAATTTTCACAGAGGTTCTCTTTAAAAATCTTATGCAATTCATATTTCATATATTTTTTTCTTCTAAAATGCCTCGCGCCTCGTGACAAAAAACCAACACGTTTGTTTACTTTAATACACGTTAAGCGGCTCGCCGGTCGCGAACATTCTAGAACTTTCGTTTTAATAGGCTACTCGCTAATAGGTTCTAGGCGTTAAGCAAGCCGCCTGTGTGCGGACGTGGCCTTATTAGCAGATGACGCTTAAAATTTTAATGAAAATAATATACAAGTATTATCAGAATAAGAGCTATAAAAAAAATAAACCTGCGGATTGTCAAAATAGCGAAATTTATGTATAATAGTCACCTCGCGGAATGCTAAAAACTATCAAAGCAATAGCTCCTGTAATACAAGGGAAAAAAGCGCTTGTCTTTATTATTCTAGTTGTCTATTTTAGTTATTACTGTTGATGATTGTTCAATGTCATTTTTAAAGGATTTCGTTATTTTGACAAGCTAACGCTTCCGTTATAAGAAACAGAATGTGGCCACTGGAGTTTAAAAAAAACATTTACATATTTCTTACTTCAAAAAGTACAAACGTTCATACTCTATAACATCATCTTAGTTTTACAAAATCTTTTCTTCCTGTTTAGTGTTAATCAGTAATAATTTTATTAAATAAGAGAAGATATACTTAACAGGATCTAAGCCCAGTTGGTGAAATTATAGTTAAATTGTTTGTCAAAGTCAAAATCAATCAATTATATAATAGAATAAGTAACAAAAAAAAATTTTGACTGTGGTCTGCGGTTTCCTTCGTTGACAACTTAAAAGAATGTTATCGAAAATAAAATACAGCCAATGTTACTCGCTCATAATAGAACTTTCTTTGGTGAAAGAATTTAAAAAATGTTAAACAATTTTAGTAGTTTTTAAGAATATTTGGAAAAAACAAACAAACAAACAATTAATTATTTTCTCTTTATAATATTATAGATATTAACCACTACGTCAAATATACGTCAGTTAGCGCCAGCAACCGGGACTTAATGCCGGATTAATAGTCGTTGCTAAGCAATTGCTAATGCTTAGCCATTGCTTTGGACTGTCAAACTGCATATGAAACCCAATTTTGACAGTTTCTGCTTGAAACTTTCGACTCAGGCTAAGCAACGACTATTAATCCGACCTTTAGCTGTAAAAATTTTGTTCTGTTCATGGACAACAAAGTTTGTTTAGAATTAATTATTTACTTACTTCAAAAATAGGATTATTAGTAGCTCTTGACAATTCTCTAAATTCCAATTGAACTGTTGTAACTTCAGCCGTTGAGCTATATTGGGACCATTCAGGAGCATGAGCTGTTTTCATACCCAAATTCACATCAGAAAATGGGATGCCTGAATTAGTTGAAAATGCAGCCATTAAACGATCCCCAAGGTCTTCCTATTAAATACATTTAAGACATTATACTTGAAATTTTATACAGTACAATTAATCTTTATCTGAATATTATCGGCGAAATGAGGCCGGGTTAATCCCTCTGCTGGGTACCCTGAAGCCGTTTAAACGATTCTCGGGAGCCAAAAAGGAACCCGTAATAACCGACCAACCGTTAGGACCTGTTTATTTTTTTTTTTTTTTCGACGTGCTTATAATACTAACACGCAACGTGAATAGAATTTATTTGTAAATACAAGTTTGTCTAACAAAATTAACGCAGCACAAAAACTGTCAGAGCAATAACAATTTCTTGTCAGAAACTTTCCAGTTTCCAACATTTTTGGTATGAACAGTCATGTGACCTCTAGACCGCCGGTCTAGTGGTTGGGCCATTGTCGTTGCATCCGGGGGCAAATAATATATATAATAGTTCTACGCCTGGAGCTCTTGGATTCGATTCCCACTCAAGGACATTGATGCATAATGTATTAATATCATTGTTTCTGGGCAGGTATAGATATAGTACAAGCCTAGAACCTACTTTGTGAACAGAGCAATATGTTTAAATATCTTAAATATTGCTACTATTAGTTAGGTGGTTAACAAAATTCTGTTGGTGCTGCCTCATGATCGCTTAATCGACAATGCTGATGACTCTCGCATCGCATTATGAAAATCATATTCTTGCGCAGTAGTAAACATGATTTAGGTGTCACGGTGGCAAATGCAGCTTGCATTCGACAAAACCAATCTGAAGGCGTTATTACATGCACAGCACACTTAACGTATTCAATATTGTTTTTTTTTTTGACCGATAGCAACCATGGTAACTAACGAAAATTGTAGTAAACTTCGGATAGTCTATGGCTAGTGCCAAAACGGCCTTCAGTATACGGAACGAATCTATGTTTTCTTTAGGAGGGAGGCCTCTATAACTTCGCTAAGATATAGAAGCGTCGTCGTTCGTTACTACTGCCCATTCAGATACAAAAATGGTCAAGTGACCTAGTCATGTTTCGATTATAGTCTCCTTCCATGGTTTTACGAAACGAGCGATTGATTTGACGATACAGCAAAGATGATATTAAAATAGACTCGTAATGCAAATACGTTTTTGGTCCATTTTGTGACCGCATCATCAAGCCGGCATAGTGGGAGCTATCAATGTTGTTAAACAAAAATGTATTGATCGACGTCATTGATGGACTTTATAGGTCTGCTCAACATCAGGTAGAACAAAGCCACATGCCATACTCCAATAAAAAAAATAAAAAAATGTATAGGTTGATAAAGATTAAATAATGTACAAAAAGTTTTAACGAGCAATGTAAGAAAAAAATTTACAGAGCAACAGTATTACAACTTTTATCAACATTAGCTTATTTTGTTTGATCTTTAGAGCAATATTATATAATTTACATATGATTTAAGTCAAATAAATATTTTGGACATAAATTAACAGTACTAGCACATGAATTTTGATACACGGTAGCCTATAAAAAAACAACAGTAACATAAAAACAATTGAATCTTAACTCAAGCTCATTGAACGTCAAAACTTGTTAAAACAAATTAAGAAAACTAAGAGCTTATTCAATATACTTACAGCTTTTCTTAAAAACATCTCGTCATCAGTAAAATGATAATTAGTCAGTAAAGCTCCCAACACTCGGATTGTCACTTCGAAGAAATTTACATCTTTATTGCGTGTGAAGTTTAATTCATCCTCAATCCATTTTCTTCCTTCCTCATATTCTATAATGAAACAAAAAATATATTTTAATTGCAGTACGGTTATTAGTTTAGAATAGAAAAGTAAATTAAATTACAAATACTAGGTAGGTACTTTGATTTAAAAAAAATATAGAAATCAACTACAGTATTAGGGGTAAACAGTTTGCCATATCTGGATGTTTATAAAATATAATATGTATTAGTATTTTTGTATTAGTAGTTTTTGTACATATAGTACAAGTCTAGAGCTTAGTTTGTGACCAGGGCAATACTTTTATAATGTCCTACATATTATTTATAATACATATAAAATACAATGTTTATGTGCTTATAAATTGAGAACCATGTATCTGATTTTTTTATTTTTTCTATATACGTTTTTAGGGGAGTGTGTTCCAATGTGAAAAACCATGGAACACACTCCCCTGGTAATAAAATGCTATATTCATAATAATATATAATGCTATATATTTATATTAAAAAACCTCATGCTACACTATATTTTATAATATATGGATATATATGTATCATCACCGGTGCCTTACGGCGCCTGAGATCGCTAGTCGGCCTCAGGGTACCCAGCTACATCGCGATGCTTGAATAGACTCAATAATCCATCTATAAAGTTTTACAGTTTTACTAGTTGGTATAGTGAAACTGGGACTGACAGGTTAACGTGCTCTCCGAGGCACTATAGCACCATACTTTATATTACATCATAAATAATATAAAGGGTGGCTGTTGCAGTTGTTTCTGGTACACATAGTACAAGCCTAAAGCTTATTTTGTGACCAGAACAATATGTGTCAATATTCCTACATATTAAAAAGATATTTAAAATAAAAAGTTATAATTACCTTCTGTAAGGCTCATAATAAATGCAGTATCTAAAGAATCCACAATAGTAAGTCCCAGTGAAAACCAATCAGAACTGGTAGCCGACACAGGTTTTAGATTGTCATGACCCCAAGCATGTCGTTTATATCCCCTCCAGGCATGTCTAAAAGCATTTACAACTGCATGCTGTCTTGCATTAGAAGGACCTGCAATTTCAATAATTTATTTTAAGTGAAGCAATTCTATATTTATGGTAAACCCAAGAATGAACTCAACAAAAAATAGGAAGTATGTTAGTTTGTGACCAGGGCAATATGTGTAATTTGTCCTACATATTATTATTATTAATTAAATGTTTACCTGTAAATAGTGGTTTAGTAAATGGTGGGTCAAGTTCATCAACTTCTTTAGGGATAAACACCTGTCTCGCGGCAGGCTTAGTGACTAGAGATTCATTTTTGACTGGATTCTAAAAATATAAATATGATTTAAAACATTAGCAATTGTGAACAATTTATATTAATTATAATATTACAATAAAAATCAATACTAACCTGGATTATCTTAACAGCCTCTTCTTTTTCTTCCACATAAACATGAAATTTTAAGTAATAAATAAATACAACAATAATGACTACCACAGATGCAGCCACATAGGCTAAGGACCTCTGGAAACGGGACAGTTGGTTCCATCGCTAAAATGAAAAAAAAACAATAATTAATATAAACATCATATTTTTTTGTATATTTTTTAATGGAAACATGAACCTGACAAAAAAGAAACTCAATGAACATGACAACATTATAGTTCTTCACAAATTTTATTTTATTATGATTCACTTTCAGATCAATTCACTCAGAGATGGCAGCAGTGATTATATAAATTCAGAATAACAGAGATATCTCTTTTGATTATGTCTTTATAAGCTAAACAAGGGTGCCACAGTAAGAAAATGTAAAAAACATAAAGCGTCTTGAAAACACGCGACTAGTTAAAGCATCGCAGCACGACTGTGGCGCGGACGGATGTGGAAGGGCACTTTACATCCTCTGCTATACCCTACATTTCTTGTTGAATGTTGATTATAAACAGTACCAATTCACAATACATTGCAGCGGAATAAATATTTTTGTAATGACAATTGTATGGAGCATGAGGATAATAGATTTCAATGATTTTATAAAGGACTTACTGCCATATTAT
The DNA here is from genome assembly GCA_947458855.1 of Monopis laevigella. Taxonomy (NCBI): domain Eukaryota; kingdom Metazoa; phylum Arthropoda; class Insecta; order Lepidoptera; family Tineidae; genus Monopis; species Monopis laevigella. The sequence goes on along the minus strand of OX381576.1, from coordinate 10,663,880 downwards.
GTAAAAATTTGATACTTTACACTTTAAAAGATGCACTTAATTATAAAATATATTTTTTAATATGCTGCAAAATATGAGACACCATCTGGGATATAAGTTATTTCACATACATTAAAACATGAAATAAATAATCTTGAAAAATCATTCTTCTAACAAGGCAATTTATATTATGTTTGGGGCAGTTTTTTTAACTCAAACAACCAGTTCTCTGGCTCTCTTACAAAAACACAAAACTTTAAACTGGGACCAGTGAAATAGTTCTACCTGACTGGGGAGTAAAAGAATCTTTGATGTATTATAAAGCAGCAAGTTCTGACAAATAATCCTCCAAAAATCTTGAGGGACCCTGCTAAAAATAGGTCAGGGAATAAATATTTTTGTATTTTGCATGTATGAAGTTGTGATAAAATCTCTTTGTGTTGTAGTGATTATATCTGGATGGTGTTTTGCTACCATTATAAAGGTTACCATTTAAAGAATAAAACAAAGTAAAATATATTTTTTACCCTTCTCAGTTGCCCACCAAACTGAATGAATGTAACGAAACCAGGATTAATAAAAAATAAGGTGAAGCTGTGTGTATGGTGCAATTGGAAGTTCAATGTATATTATGAGCTCTTTCCGCCAGGTAACGATATATTAGCGGATCTCAATTGCCAACAACTCATGAGACTCAAGAAATTGAGATAAAACGCCCGCTATTAATTAACAGAAAGGGTGTGGTATTTCATCAGGATAACAATAGACTACACACATCTTTAGCAACTTGGCAAAATTGAAAGAGCTTAATCCACCATATAGCCCCGACCCTGCACCCTCATATTATCACTTGTGTTCTCATAAATTTTCTTTAGGTAATGTAACGTTGACATCAAGATAGAATTGTTAAAACTATTGTCTTTGCCGATTCATTGCACCTGGGTGACTTCACAACAGGCAAAATTCCTCCGAACACCACATGGATGTCGGTCCTTGAGGCCGATAGGAAGCCCCAGACTTTTTGTCGCCTTTCGGAATGAGCTGGGCTGGCTAGAATAGTCAGCCGACTCATGCAATAAGGCCTAACCTATTGACTAATTGTGGAAAACAAGCCTACCATGAACTAATTGTCCAATTTTTTTAATCAAAGTCCCAAAAATTCTACATCAGTGGGATCACGTCACTACCAACAAGTTATTGAATAAAATGGCACATAATTAATTTAAAAAACTTTGAAAAAAAAAAAATGAAGCACATACATACATATACATATCATCACGGGTGCCTTACGGGGCCCGAGACCGCCTAGACGGACCCAGGGTACCCAGCGGAGCGGTTGAGACAATGTTCTTAGCAAACCATGGATTCACCATGCGGGTGCCGGGTCCATCGCGTGGTTGAAAGGCAGGGGAATGAACTGCAGCGTTCCCGGACTTGAGACCGCAAAGTAGGTTTAAAGGCCTTTTGAACTCTCACCTGCACTGTGTTCACTACCCTCTCTACTCAACCAAATATTATATGATCCTGTTAGCGCCATCCTGGAAACACGCTCCATAAAAGTTCCGACGTCTGTTCTCGGAAGGCCAAGATCCTTCAATAGACGGTGCAATGACTTTGCTGGAATTCCTCTTGCACCAACTTCCACTGCATAAAGTTGAGTTTTAAATCCGTTTCTAGTAATTTCGTTTGTGAGATCAAAATATTTGTTCGACTTGATGTTGTGGTCCTTAGGTATGTTTGATTCCCACGGAACGGTGAGTTCTATAAGTATTACTTTCTTCAAGCACCGAGAGTACACCAGTATGTCTGGTCTATAGGCTGAAATCTATCCCACCTTGTCGTAGCCGATGTTATGAGTCTACACCAAACAAGTGGCTAGCTCGTCCTAATGTTTTTGAATAGACTCAATAACCCATTTATATAAACAGTTTCACAAGTTGGTATAGTGAAACCAGGACCGACAGCTTAACGTGCTTTCCGAGGCACTATTGTGGTGTTGTCAAACAAATGTAAATAAATTTTTATATGAAGAAATTTTTACAAATATAATAAATATTTGATTAGCACAGGGCGCTGACTCCTCTATGCTGTTCAGGGGACAGCAGCAATTTGGGATGAATTTTAAAAAACAATCTGAGTTGAACGCAACAAATCCTGAGTAACTCTTGGGATAATCTCATTGCATCTCTCCCAAAAGACACATTGGATGGAGTCAAAAGACATGAGATGGGTTCAAGACTTCAGTTTCATAAATCTTTTATGAGCGGTGCCCAGATCAGCAGAAGGGTTTAATTGGAATAAAAAGGAATGTGATAAAGATGTTATTTTATAATAACCCTCACAAGCATTTTCTGAGCAACCGTGTTGTGGATGCTTAGAATAGACTACCAAAAGAAGTTGTCTCAGCTGAGACTATCAATCAATTTAGTGTTTGTTGTTTGGACAACTTTAAACCACACCTGCTAAGAAATACTTAACACCTAAGAATTACAAGATACAGGCTTCATCGTTTGAACTGCCTGCCTGATAAATAATAATAATCATTATTATTAAATCTTTCCTTAAAAACGATTCTTCATCGCATGATTACAAAGTTCATGCAATGACGCTGGAAGTGCAAAATAATTGTCATACTATAGGGGAAGTTTGTATTCCTATAGCCCTGAAATGCCATACACTCATTACGATTGGTCTCCAGCACTTATTAAGTTCTTTTCAAATGTGCCTGCCTGACCTGACTAGAGTAATCTGGTAAGAACAGATAAGACATGTACATTATGACTGCCAGACATATACTTGCTAGGTACAAGACTCTACTTGAAAAATTACATTTTTCGCACTGGCATGTCAAAGTTCTAGAAAACTAGAGTCAGAAAAAGATTATCAACAAATGAAAGACAAACTACTTTTGAAAACACTCAAGAAAACTTAAAACCGTTCTCAATCCTAGAGAAAGCGCCAGACTGAAAAACAAAATCATGGATACATTTAAAATCCCAGACAAACTAGTAGTTTCAGCCTTCACACTAGAAATAATGGTATATTCTCTGTGCTTAAAGAAAGTAACACTTGAAGAACTGACTGGCAGAAATAAACATTCCATCAAGTCAAACAAATACTATGATCTCACAAATAAAATAAATTACTAAAAACAGTTTAATTTCTTAATTTTATACAGTGGAAATTAGTGCAAGAGAAAAAAGTGCCTGTAAGTAAATGTTTATTAGAAAATTTAGACTTTTAATTCCAGCCGTCTTTGTTTTGAAGGATGTTTGCCTTCCAAGACTGGTTGTCAGAATTATAAGGAACGATAAGGCTGACAGAATGTTATAGTATTTGGAGAAAAGAAACATAGTGAAGGGGCAACTTGAATTTGGAAAAGCCTTCAACTCTGCTTTGTAGTCTCAAGTCTGGAAATACTGTAGGTAGACTAGAACTGCCATCATGATGTAAATTGATCCATAAGGTAACTATAATTATTATGATTTTTATTAACTTACCCGGAGAATTTTTTTGTGGGACCCTGCGCCGCCTGGCTCATTCATAAAAATTGATGTCTCCATTTGTTTCCTATCAATCATATTTGTGGTAGGCAACGAAAAATCAATTCGGTAAGACATATTGGTTTTTTTTACACTAACATTGTGTTTCTGGAACAATTAATACATTTGATATAATTATTACCTAAGCCAGCTGAATAAATATTTTTAAACCCAATTGATAATTACAACGTGAAATATAACAGAATGAACAATGCAATTTGTGAAACACAATGGCCACATAAAAAAATATGTGGCCTGTTTGTAATGTAATATAACATAAAATAAGCTTAAAATTATTTAAAGATATTTAACTTACATTAGGATTTATATTGTGATTTAACTACAGTTCTAAAAAAGATTTTCGGTGAAATTCTCACCTCACCTCACCTACCCTACTGCTTTTTTTTCCACGATGTGGAAGGTATTAGGCAAAGATCTTTTGACCATGCAGCTAGTGTGACCAGATAATATTTTACAAAAATAACGTGGCTATGTCATAAAAATACAGAAATATACTGAGCTTATTTCAGAAATATACCAATAAAAATACCTATTTATTTTGCTGAAAACTAAACTTTGTGTTCGGCGGATGGAAGTGTAAAGTGAAATAGGTAAATACAATAAAAGTAAAAAAGAAGGATTAGATATTAGAAAAAAAAATATTTTAATTATTAAAGGAGTTTGCGTTTCACTGAGGTCAAACCTTCCTATAACTCTGTAGGTCAAATGCAGTCTTGCTTGATGGACTATGTAAAAAGGAGACTAACACTTCGACAAGAAATCAATGCAGTAGTCTTTCGAAAACCGATTAAACAACAGGCTAAAACTGAAACATGACTAGGTCACTTGACGGTTTTTACATCTGTTTGGGCGGCAGTAACGAGACCGGACAGTCGGCCTAGTGAAGTTATAGAGACCTTCCTCTCACCTAAAAATAATTGTCACTTATTGCAAAAACAAGAAGAAAGAAGAAAATAAAATCATCATACTTATAAACAAAAATTATATTAGTCTATTCGATACCATATTAAGTAATTCATACAAAACAGTAAACAAGTAGTACCTACCTACATATTATGCGTGCAGACTCTGCACGGATCGCGCGGGCAATCGCAGAACGCGTTTGGTTTGAACCTGTCGATACAAGTACTACTGCAGTAACTGGGGCCTTACCAAAGCCAAATTCGAATCGCCGCATCGATCGATAAAAATGTATAGGAATTTTACTCTATGGGTAGAGCCTGATCGCCGAGAAACGTCAAATCCCATACATTTGGCTTTCGATGGGTACTTCGATTCGATTATCGATTGGCTCTTTGGTAAGGCCCCTGGGGCCTGACCAAAGAACACGATCGCCAATCGAATCGCCGCATCGATCGATAAAAATGTATAGGAATTTTACTCTATGGGTAGAGCCCGATCGATGAGAAACGTCAAATCCTATACATTTGGCTTTCGATGGGTATTTCGATTCGATTATCGATTCGCTCTTTGGTAAGGCCCCTGATCGCCACCGCGGCCGCCACCGCCACCGCGTTGGTTGGCTGATTTAGTGTTAAACCATAATAATCAATGTAATGTTTTTTGACTTTTATAAGTGAACTCAAGTACCTAACTATAAATAACAATCTCAGTGCTTTTTCAACAACTAGACATTGGCAAAGTTACGCGTCAAGCGAAAAGCCATTCATCAAAATAATAATAATAATACTTTTTTCCTTTTTTTTCATAATAGCAATGGTTAAAAGCGGGGTTTATGAAACATCACTAGTTTGACAAATAGCTACTAACCGTTTTCTAGTATTGACAACTCAACAAGTCTAATATTCTACTAATAATACTGTTAAAAATGAGAATGTGGGTAAAAATAAAAATAAAAATGGGTGGTAGGTAAAAATGCTCACTTTCCCACAATTACTACATTTATTTATTGACAACTTTAACATAAAGACATCTGTAATATAATGACCACTTCTTTATTAACTTCGATCATATAATCAATGGATGTAGCAAAGGAAACTTCCCTTGCCACAATACTGGCCATATGAGGCCATGTACAATATATAAATGGTCGCATGTAATCGGCGTCATTTGATATCGTTTTGTATCGCAAGAAGGTTTTCCATTCCTCAAACATAATGGTTAATTGTGCAGTGACACTGTCTCAAAGGCGATCTCTTATCTACTACTAATATGCACAGTTTTTATTTATTTCATTACTTGAGAGAGTCTACATTAGACCCTAAAAACAAATATTAAACTTTATCTGCCACTACTGCAGTAAACAACGGTACATCACTAGCAATCTTTGAAGTCATTAATGCTCAAAAAACACGCATATAAGTTTATTGTTATTGTACTTTTTTGATAATTAATATGCGATATAAATACTGTATAGTCCCTTTCTGCCACAACAGATCCGTAACTGCACTGTAAAGCTCTCTGCTGTAAAGACTACACGCGTTGACATTTGTTTGTGAACGATTGACGTGTCGGAACGTTTTAAAATGCATTCCGTTTGTACATAAAAAAATATTTTTAAATCTTATTAAAAAAAAATGCATATTCCCTATTGAATAATCAATAGGGAATATGCATTTTATGAATATGAATAATATATTCGGACTTTCAATCTTATGGATTTCAACTGGTTAGAATGAATTATTACTTTAAGTACCGATACATTAAATAATAATAAAAATATAATATAAACGGACAATTTACACATATTGCTCTGGGCACATACTAAGCTCTAGGCTTGTACATGTGTACCAGAAGCAACGATATAATACATATTAATCGTATAACATATATAAATCGGGTGAAACTCTGATATTTGTCTTTTCCAGATGAAATATCTCCGAAACTACAGCTCCAATTTACTTGAATTTTAGAATGATTATATATTTCCCACTTTTACTTCCTTTTTCCTATAATTTTATTTAAACCGTTATTCGTTTGTTGCAAGCAGTAGCGGATCCAGGGGCTCTAGAGAAAAATCAGGCGATGCGACGTGTCGTGTCGCCTTCAATCAAAACTGTATAGACTTTGGCAGGTGACAGCGTACCTCACGCCTACTGTCACTGTCAAAATACATACGTTTTTGACTGAGGCGACGCGACATGTCGCCTCGCCTGCTTTTTCTCTAGAGCCCCGTGGGAAGGAAACAAGGGCTATACCCCTCCCTCAAATTATTTCTTCGCAATCCCTTCAAAATCATTTTCTTTCGGTTAAGGAGGGAACTAAAGCGAAATAGCTTATTTCGTATGAATTCATTGTTTTTTAAATGAACTACTAGGCTTAACTAAATTTAAAAAAAGAGGATGTATATAACTTTTTGTTAATATATTGTATTGTTTGTATTTATTATTTGATGTGAAGATATGTTTATTATAATTCTTTTACTTAAATAGTGAAAGAATTATAATAAAACCGGAATGCCACATTATACACACACCGTCACTAATATACACACATAATAGTCGATCGATTGTCAGCGAAAATATAATGTATGTGATTTGACGTTTCACGGCGATCAAGTTCTACCCATAGACAATATTTTCTATACATTTTTATCCATCGACGTGTCAATCGGTTTGTCAATGTAACTTCCCGATAAGGCCCCAAGATACAACTTACTATCTAAGATAAATAGGTTAAAAAAAATGTCTATGGTACAATTTAATAATCTATTCTTTTTAGAATTTATATCAATCTGTCTGTCTTTCTGTTTGTCGTGGTCGGGGCATAATTTAAAAACTACTAGACCGATTTATATGCATTTTTTATAGCTATTAGCTCTGTGGGGTGGGTAAAATAGGGTAGGTACTGTAGCCCCCTATTTCGAACGCAACTACCTATGGTACTGGCTGGAGAAAGCTATCCATAATCTTCTTAAATACTTTTCCGTATTTAAATAGTTTGAAGGTTCACGGACATGTAAACAGAGCCAATGAGAAATAGTTTGGCATCGCTCGTTATAGGTTACAAATCACAAAATAATTTGTGTTAAATAATTTATTTTGGATGATAAACCCAATAAAAGAAGTCCAAAATAAAGAATGTTTTTCACTTATTTTCCAAAAGTTAGGTAGATATTGTAACAGCAGCAAAAAGAGCTGTTACAGTACTTATATTATATTTCGATATACATACAGGGAATTTAGATATAGACTATAATTCGTTAATTTGCTCTCTAAAAAATATTACAACAAAATTTTATATTTAACAAATTATGTCTCAGCATAATATGTCGGATTACAATGCTAATTCGCTGCAAACTGTCGCTGATATTCTGTGGGGACCCATAATTATTAGTATATACAGGGTTTTGTGTTTTAATTGAATAGGCATGATGCCAGTATACTTGCGTGATGATTATATGAGGAATATCCCTCATATAAAAATCAGACGCTATATTATTTTTTATTCATGATAACAATTTGTTGTCTGGCTCGTTCGTTTTCCTTTTTTAAGTTTAAGTTTTTTTTAAGTATAGGATTAAAATATCAACCCGCTGAAAACTAAAAAAAAATCACTGTAATATTCCTTATATTAAAATTATTCTATAAAATAAAACATTTAAAAAAGCAAAACTTTCAGTCATCGTTTAATAAAATAAGACTATTTTTTTCGATTTAAGTTTAGGGACAGAAAACAGTTATGGCTAAAAGACGTATTTCTGCCTAAATTGTAGATATAACCTCATAGTACGTGCTCTTTCACTTATTGAGGGGCAGGGAGAAGGTTTAAATTTTTACATACATATTTATTGTAATAATCATAAAACTGTAAAATTTTATCATTCTACATACATTTTATCTGTTGTATAACTTTATTTGATTGAAAAATCAGCCCTAAGTAATTTAGATCATTTATTGCTCAGATGTTTATTATTATATATAGTAAGTGACAGAGATAGAGGCAGTTTCGGTCTCCCTCTGTTAGGTTATCATGAAGGTAAAAACCGTGCCCGTCAGCGCGTGCGCTGGGCGCGTTTTTTTAGCTTCATGTTATTTATAATCAAATTCTAAATCGCGTTTTTATATACTTATAATAAAACAATTTATATATTTGTTAAATACTACTACTTAGTAAGTGAATAAAACAAAATATTTTGTAATTTATTATTACTTTATTTTTGTAATAAAAATTATAGCATTATTACATAAAAATAATTAGGTATATTATTCAATAGGCAGATTATACTGTAGGTACTGGCTAATTGTAAAATAATAATAATTATAACAACTATAAATAAATCTTTAAAAACATTAATAAGACTAACAATGAGTATGAAAAACAGTTAAGTTTAATAATTTAGCATAAATTTTTTGACAATAGGAGTTTTAACTTATTTAAAGGCGATATTTAGCTGCGCGTGCGATGGGATACTTTTCTGATGTGCAAAGGCCACGGAAGTCGTCCATTGAGAGATCGTTGATAGAGACTCCACCCAGATTTTTAGATCTGAAAAAAAAAAAGGTTTAGAGAATCAGGCAAAACCCTGTAATTATATGGCCTAGTAAAAAATAACAGGCCTGTTTCACTCCTCAGTTTAGGGATTTTACTCGCGCCCACCGAGAGGGCGACTTTACTAATAAGCAGACAAGAAATGTCGCGCGGCGCGGTCGTTGACTTAAATCTGTTACAGAAAAAGTAATTCTCGTGCGTAGTGATTGGGTACATTTTTGCCTTCACTGGTCGTGTATAGTTATAATAATAATATGTAGGACAATTTACACATATTGCTCTGGTCACAAACTAAGCTCAAGGCTTTTACTATGTCTACCAGAAGCAACGACATAATACATATTATATTTTTATAAACACCCAGACCATGACAAACTGTACAGAAAAACGTACTAATTTTTTTTTTTGCCATGGGTGATAATTGAACCCACGACCTCCGGATACAACGCGAAAGACGCAACCACTAGTCTACAGAGGCTGTCAGTTATGTACACACTAATATAATAATTAATAATCAATCAGTGGAGTATTTTAAGTGGGTATTAAGGAGTACAGTAGCTCTACTATGAATTCTTGCTAATTGTATTTACATACATGTTTATTTGAAAAATAAAAAAAAAACCCTATATTCAGTAGAGCTACTATAAAATGTTCCCTAGTTGTTCATGATGCTTACTTAGCGTATCCGGCCTTTTGTCCGGCGGTGTCAGGATCTTCGTAGCTCACCCACAAACCACCGTTACCACCGTCATCGGGAAGACGGAAAGCATATGTGCCTAAAACAAAAACAATTATAAGTATATATATAAACAAAATTATTGACATCGTACCCGATTACGATCCCTATATATAAAAGCCTATTACATATAGTTGGTAAAGCATTGGAGGGTAATAGCATAGGATAGTTTTATATTTAACCATACAATTTATACTTATATTAACAATGCCACTTTACAGCCGCAATTATTTTAACCATTATTATTATTGTATGCCTTCATAGCTGAATATAATATTGATACTTTGACATCAAATATAATCTGATATTTGACTATCATTATTTTATTTGACATCTATATAATCTTAATTTGCAATTTTATTATAAATATAATAATACTGCATTAACAACACTTTGCGTCTGTTCTTTGCTTTTAATGACTTTGAACAGAACTCTGCCGCGAGCTATTTAGCCAGGATTTTTGTAATATAATATTTTGGAGATTACGAAATGGATAGATTTGACACCTGATGAAACACTTCAATGCTTATGCTAATTTAACTGTAAAGTATTAACTCTCCCCGCGCATGATGTGAGTCGGTAATTCCTCCATACATTTGTATATAAACCTTACCCCCGAACCCTCAATAAGAGAAAGAGCACGTATAAGATTATACTTACAATTTAACGGTTTTATTGCTTTTATGTATTTGAAATAAAAAAGGCTCATTTTATTAAAGAGAAAATAAAAGATGATGGTACGTTTTCCTCCTTAAAAAATGTAGTTTTGATATTTTATAGGAATTATTTTAATCTGAGGGTTTTTTATGGACTCAGCTTTTCACGCGTCCACTGCTGGACATAGGCCTCTCCCAAGGATAGCCACAACGACCGGTTTTGCGCTGTATCCATTGGCTTCCCGAGGATACAGCGCAAAACCGGTCGTTGTGGTCCTTTCAGGTCGTCGGTCCATCTTGTGGGGGGCCTGCCTCTGCTGCGTCCTCCAGCACGCGGTCGCCACTCGAGAACCTTAACGGCCCAACGGCCGTCCGTTCTGCGAGCTATGTGGCTTGCCCACTGCCATTTCAGTTTGGCGATTCTGGAGGCTATGTCGGTTACTTTGGTCCTTTTGCGGATCTCATCATTTCGAATACGATCCCGCAAGGAAACGCCAAGCATAGCGCGCTCCATCGCCCTTTGTGTGACTGTGAGCTTTTTCATGAGGCCCATAGCGACCACGTCTCTGATCCGTAAGTCATCACTGGCAATACACACTGCTCGAACACCTTGGTTTTTAAACACTGCGGTATTTGGGACGAGAAGATATTACGTAGCATCCCGAATGCTGCCCAGCCGAGTAGGATTTGACGAGAGATCTCTTTCTCGAAGTTGGATTTACCTGTTTGGATTGACTCTCCTAGGTATATATAATTGTCAATAACTTCGAGTGCGGAGTTTCCCATTTTTACAGGAGTGGGTATAACATGAGCGTTCGACATGACTTTGGTCTTATCCATGTTCATGTTTAGGCCGACTTTTTTAGAAGCCCCTCTGAGATCATTGAGCATTATGCCGAGGTCCTCCAGGGTTTCAGCCATGACTACGATATCGTCGGCAAATCGAAGGTTAATGATGTACTCGCCATTAATATTGAAGCCAAATCTTCTCCAGTTTAAGAGTTTGAAGACATCCTCCAATGCCGCAGTAAAAAGTTTCGGGGAGATTACGTCTCTCTGTCTCACTCCTCGCTGTAGCTGGATGGGTCTTGAGGTCTGGTTTTGGAGGCGAACTGACATGGTGGCTTTTTGTACAAACACTTTAGTACTTCGATATAGCGGTAGTGAATTTGGCAACGCTGGAGTGACTTATGCATAGGCATTCGAAGCGGTTTTTAAATTCCAGCTGAAAGCGCTCGCGGTTTTGGGTGTTTATAGGTGCCGGCCGGAGCGTAGACTTCATTAATCGTGACCTTTCAAGCTTTGTATTTATATTCAATGTGCCTCTTACCAAACGGATCGCTCCAGGTTTTCACCTCATTGATCACTGAGACATCATTGAATATTTGCTTTCTGGTCGACAAGATGAAGTCTATCTTATTTTTGGTGGCACTGTTAGGGCTTATCCAAGTTCACTTGCGTTTTGGTTTTATCTTGAAAAAGGAGTTCATCAAATACAGTCCCTCCTTTTCCATGAAGTTCGCAAGCATCGGACCTCGTGGATTTCTACTGCCTGTACCAAATTGCCCCACTCTCAGTTCGGTTTCGCTTCGTTTGCCTATCTTCGCGTTAAAGTCTCCCATGACAACAGTGTAATGAGATTTGAAGCTACGCATGGCTCTACTGATGTCCTCATACATGGCTTCTACCTCGTCGTCGGGGTGTGTCGATGTCGGGGCGTACCTGTATGACCTTCAGCGAATATCGTTTGGTTATTCTGAGTATAAGGTAAGCCACTCTTGTCGACACACTCTCGATTTTGATAACGTGGTTCACGAGAGACCTGTGGACGATGAACCCGACACCACCTTGAGACGATTGGTCGCCCTCCCGTAAATAGAGCAGGTTACCGTTTTTTGGATTAGAGATTTTGATATTTATTTTTTTATAGTAGAATATTAAAAAAAACGCATGAATGTTTGGGGGGAGGGGGTCATAACAGTCACGACCTTTTATATGGGATTTTTTTCATCAGATGCTTCTCTTAAGTATAATAGATAGCAAAAGAAATAAGTAAAGAAATATATAATTTAAAGGTACTTTATAATTATCTATATATATACACTAACTAAAGATTTTTGCAAGAAAATACTGGCAGAGGAAAATAATCAATAGAAGGTAAAAAACTTTTTTTTTCTATTTTTTGACAGTTTGTTTGTAATCAATCGAGTATTACAAACAATTGTTATATTTTTTAAATTTTGGATTATTTTATTAGTTTTTGGCTTATTACTAAAACTTTAGAAGGGAAGAGCGTGCCAAATAGAAATATTTAATCCCCCTAATAAAAAACAAAGATTCCTAATTTTACTTTTGTAACTAGTTTCGAAGTTACACTTACTATATTATATTTGTCTGTTCCTAGGTGGGTAAAACGTCTTGTTTTAGTAGATATCTAAATAAGGAATAACGATTTTTCATAAAATATAGGTAGGGCCCCATAACATACAAATATACCTACTAATATAACCCAATATAAAAAAATATAGAAAGCAACTAATTAATAAGCGGTCTCGAATTACTAATAGATACCAACCAAATATATTTGATAAATCAGCATCCTTTTTCAAGGGCCTACCTGAAAAGTTAAAACCTAATGTTGGAAATAATTATAGCCCGAATACAATTCTATCTAAATAAAAAATAACTTTTCTACATAAAATTTTATTATTACTATCAAAATATATCTAAGTTATAAATAATTTAAATTGGGCAATATAATATTCATTTCCTTTCTATTTATTTCTTTTTTTATTAATTTATAGACAAAAATATTTTAACAGTCATTAATGTACTCTAAGATTTCTTCCTAATTATAGAGATAAACTGAACCATCGACCCACTGGGATTTTAATTTTCAATCCCTGTTCCTAAATAATGGACTAGGCGAGTGTTAGTTTACCAAAATACAACACAATCTAGGTTTTAACATTTAGAGTGACTTCTGGCGCAGTACGCTACTTTTTGCTGTTTCGGTGACAAGGCAAAACCTACTCTAATATTTAAACTAAAACTTATAATACTATTTAGTTAAGCTTTAGTTATATGGTCATGCTGACGAAGCAAGTTTTTATATTAAAACAACCACGATGATAATAGATAGTTAAAAAAAAGTTTAAAAAATAGTACACATATACATAAATATTTATTAAATAAACTACTATGAATTTTTTATATCAAAGGATATATTTTTTATTGTAGCTTATTATTTTTTACTTACGAGTAAGGTATGTTGAAGAAATATACCTTAAAATATACGTCTCGATTTATTAATAGAAACTACAAATAAACAAAGTAAAGTCTAATCGGAACTCTAAATTATTGTTAATAAGATGCAATTTGACTTGTACATTATGGTAAAAATAGGAAACATTTACAAAGCGATAGAAAGCACTGGCGAATTTGGTTTCAGGCATTATAATTACACGTGATGCGATATTTCTCAATAATTCGATTAGACAAAATATATTTATGCTGCTAAAGATATATAGTTTAGAATTTAAAATAGCAAATAATTCAACCACTTTTCTCTGTCATACAAAAAAAAACCTTCTTTTCAGTCTATCGTATTTTCCATTACCGATATAACTTTAATTAAAATATATGTATTCCCTCTCCTTTAAAACCCTTAGTATTTGAATTTTGAAAAACGAAAAATATATTTACTGGGCCCTGCAATAGAAAACGAAGTACTGTAAATAAACATATTTCTAGTTACTATAGTTTTGGCTGGGTGATGAGAAGTAAGTCAGTCAGTCAGGATTCACTTTTATACGAGTTAAATATATTCGCACGTCTTTCTGACCCATCCTATATTATCGTTTATAATCAATTGGTCATATTTACCGAAACGGCTGCTGGGATCCTTAACCTTTCTTAAATGAGGAGCCATTCCTTTTTGGTGGTTCGGGTTGATCAATTTGGCGCAAACTTCGGGGTAGCTCAAAATACCTTCAGTCTTAGTATAGGGCCCTGAAATATTAATTATACTGTTTATTGTCACTTGTCAAATTCTGAAAATTAATTGTGGTTGAAAAATAATGGATTTATTTAGCTAAAGATATATAGTTTGGAATATAAATTAGTTTCATCGTAATCGGTTCACTAGTTTAAAGCTGTCCCAAACAGACAGACATACTCACTTTCGCATATTGTATGGATGGGTACAATTACCAATTCTTTCAAACTTATTTTTTCATACTAATATATTATATATATCCGGCTGTTTGCAAAAGGTTAATGTCTAAACTACCGAACCAATACAATATATAATAGGATAGAAAGATAAAATTATGACGATAAAGCAGTAAGGAAGATATTAAAATTGATTTGTAATGCAAATACGTCCATGTCGCCGTTTATTTCGTAACCTCATCCTTAGCAGGCATAGTGGAAGTGATCAATATTTTTATACAAAATTGTTTTGATCGACCCCCATGGAATATGTAGGTCTGCTTAACATTAGATTAAAGTCAAATGCCCTGCTCCATTAAAAAAAAAAAAAACAGAAAAGATAAATTTAACTAAAAAAAACACATTTAACTAAAATTAAGGTATATCTTGAATTTATACAAAATTTAAGTATATTAAATAAACTTTCTTTAAAGACTAAAAAACCGTGCTAAGCCGTTGAAAAAAGGTAGTAATATCTCTTACCAGCTTCTCCGGGTCCATCAGTGTGAATAGGGGGAACTCCAGCAATTTCACTTTCAGAGTCCAATTTCCATGTGCGGCCATGAGCGGGAATACCGACGACAATTTTGTGATGAGGGGTGTGATTTTCCAGCCTAATTCAACAAATTATTAAATAATTTAAAACACTATCTTTTTTTATATAAAGGACATGACAATCATATTGCCTTGGTCACAAACTAAGCTCTAGGCTTGTACTATGTGTAGCAGAAACAACGATATTAACACATATTATATTTAATGAACACCCAGACTATAACAAAATTATATTGTACTGAAAAATGTACTAATATTTTTTGTAATGGATGGGAATCGAACCCACGCCCATTCTGTACGACGCAAAATGCGATCATGTGGGCTTCGTTTCGGTTAACTTAACTTTAGTTCCTGACATCTAAAAAAACATAGTATCTACATTTCTTTGATAGCACCATTATATTGGCTCGGAGAGCATGTTAAAAAGCCAGTAAAAGGTTTCGCGATCTCGAATGTCCAATAACGTCTAAATGTTGTTTTCAGTGAAGTCAAAATTTATTTTTAATGAAAAAGAACGTAGAGGTGTAAATATTACTTACTCGATCCTAATTAGATAGTATTTTTATGAAAAATATATTAACTTTTAAAAAGACACCCTAAGTTTGATTTATGATTCTAAAAATATTACTTTAGTTCTCATTTTAAAACTAAACAGATTTTTTATAAAGGAATTATGTAATTAGGATCGAGTAAATAAAAACTAAACCTCCATGTTTTTTTTTTTTTCAAAAAAAAAACTGCATTATAACTGAAAACAACATTTAGATGTTTTTTGACGCTCTAGTTCGCGAATCCTTTTCATGCCCACTTAAGTTGTCGGTCCCTATACCAAGTTGTGAAACTATTTATAGAGTTTATTAACCATCTATAAATAGTTTCACAATTGGATCTATCCAAACATCGCGACGAGCTAGCCACTTATTCGGTGTAGGTAGACTCATACCTACCATTATCGACAACGAGGTGGTATTAAAACCCCTCCGCTGGGTATCCTAAGACCATAGTGCAATATATTAATAGTTTCACAAGTTTAACTAAGACCGACAGCTTAATGTGCTCTCCGAGGAACATAGTGTTGTTGTCAAATAATTGGTCTCTTATATTTTAATTTGCCCCCAAAAAAAAATTTTTTTTTCTCGTTTTGAGGTTTAGACTGTCACTAAAGTGTAAAGGATTAATAGTATAATAGTTTTTTTTTGGAATATTTTAATATGACCACAAAGAAAATATTTATATTTTTATCGTTACGAGGTTTAATTGTCACTAAAGTGTAAAGGATAAATAGTATAATAGAAAAATGTTTGGAAAAGTCTTAAATATAACATTAAACATACCAATAACCAACAGCGGCATCAATCGTGAGTAGAGGGTTTCGGTTTTGGGGTGTGTAGATGGGAGCAGAGTAGTCGGCTTCCTTAGGATTACGTTCAGGGTTGAAGTAGTCAAATGCATTCAGGTTCACATAGTCCACCAAGTTGATGATGGCAGGCACATCGAAGTAGACTGAAATTAGGTATTATCAAATATTTAAGATAAAACCAAAAATTTATATAGGTAAACACAAAATTTTATCGAATTAATTATAGATGGTAGTCTCATTTTAGGGTGCGGTTACGAAAAGCCGCCCTTTTCGTAATTTCAATATTTAGCTAGCTTATATGGTGGTAAGTGGGAGCGATTAATTTTGTTAAAAAACAATGTATTGATCGAACCCATTTATGGACTTTGTAGGACTGCTTACAAAATGGGCGGTGATACAAACGAGTTTGGATTACAAATCTACTTTAATAGCCTCGCGCTGTTTTATTGTCAAATTAACAGCCTATTTCCTAATCGCACCCTGAAAGAAGAAAAAGGACCTTGCCGACCAGAAATCGATGTAAAAGTCTTCTGAAAACCTATGAACCAATAGACTGAAACTAAACATCAAAGTCAAAAGTCATGCATAGTTCAAAAAAAAAAAAAAAACTATATTTAGCTAAGGTCTAAGTGTGCGCTTGATTAGGCTCATGCATACATAAAAATAAATAGAAACCAAACCGAACACACGCCACATAACCAACCAGTGTAAGACTAGGTGGTTAGCTGGTTCCATTGACCTGTCCATGTCCATCGTTATCTGCCATGCAAAGGTGCCACCGAGCCGACCAACCTAACAGACTATATCTACGCTCCAAATATCCACTATAAGTAATAATTAATATAACATGACTAGCTAGGTCACTTAGCGGTTTATGAAACTATTATAATTATAATTTGGTTCTATCAAAAATAAACCAGCAGTAGGCACACTTACTTTCATAATTAGACACTGAGATTTTTTTATTATAGGTACAATGATTTCTTAGATGAAATATATAGGTAAATTCCCAAACACATTCGCAATGTTTACTAAAGTACCTAAACACGGAAATAATGTGTTTGTTATGTAAATAAAGTGAGCAGTTTATTAGCAATCCATATACAGTAATGCATTGTCCAGAATACTAACTCAAGCAATTCACGCGAACTAAGTACAATATAAGAATGACATCAGATTTCGCGATGACGCGGCATTCAAATATATTTTTTATTTAAAATAACAATCCTTGTGCACTTTCAAGGTTGACCAATGTTCGCTCATTATTCAATTTATAACTCATTTTACCTGGTCATGACCCCTTAGTTTTTGTGACAAGCATTTATAATCTTAATATCGGAAACAATGGAAAACAACTTTTTTTTTTAACGAAGCCAATAAATGTTGTTTCAAAATTATTTGCCTACATTTTTATGGTCATTTGATAATAATAATTTGTTAATTTAAAATCCAACGACTCTCAGAAACATTTCGATAACCCAAGTAACAAAACTTCTGATTTCTTCCACAAATTTAGAAATATAAGTGCAAATAACACATTTATTACAAGGTTTATTCTCAGGCTACTTTAATTAAGATGAGCGTCGGATGAGGCTCTTCGATACTTATGCTGATTCATCTGCAAAACGACTTTTGGACCATAACTGTTTTCTACCCCTAAGGATTAATGGATTTTAAAAGTCTTGATATGATCTAGGAATTATTTTGATATGAAGAATTTTTTATCGATATTTTTTTCGATTTCAGGGGTTAAATTATTATTTCCTACACCAAACTTTAAAATTGGAAATTTATGATGCCTGCAAAAATATTAAAAATCTATGAATGTTTAGGCATACAAAAGGTCGAGACTTAACAGTCACGACCTTTTTGTATGGGAAAAGTGTCATCAGACGCTCTTAATAAAAAAAATGTTACTGATGACTAATTCAACAACTTTTAAAAAACGATTCAATATTACATTCAATAAAAAACAACTTACTTGAAGAATTAACATTGGGAAGTACAGTAAGAGCTAGAATCTTGTTTTGCTTAACATTAAGAGCCTGTCTGAATTCTCGGACCAAAGCGGTGAAGCCTTCACGATGTTCTTGTTCCTTCTCATCCACAGGAGTTGTACCGAAAGTTTTCTTAATTCCATGCCAGATGCTTCCTGTAGAAGATATCAATAATATCTATTATTATCTTAGATTAAAACAAAATAGTAAGATACAATTACTCTTATAATGTAGGTTTAGGTAAAAATACTCTAACAGCAGGGATAGAAAGATGTAATTTAATAAATAAAATAAAACCAACGATGCAAAAACTTGCCCACAGCGGGTTCCGATATAATTTTATTGTCAAGTTTACTTGAAATTTTAATCTACATGTATATCTCAAAGGATCATCAATAAATATTTAAGGGCTCAGGCAGTTGTTAGAAGAGTGTGAGTAGAAAAAAACTATAAGTTTGCTGATCACTTGCTCTATATAGACTAAGAGTACCGGCTATCGGTTAGTTACGAGGTGGAAATAAACTATTGAGTACCCACCTTGATACCGTCTAGGCGGTTTCACCTTTAATAACTTATTTCAAAACTATTTACTTTTATATAATTCGATTATATAAGTTTAAATAATCAAAATTGGTGAAAAATTTACTATAATATCACTAAATTGTGAAATGGAATTGAAAATAAACATAAGACTACTTACCCCAAGTAGAACGAATCTTTTTAGGCTTGAATTTAGGGAATTGCCAAGCAATGTCCACACCATCAAATCCGTGTTGGTCTGCCAACAAGACTCCAGAGTTTACGAAAGCAGTACGGGCTTGCGCTGATTCCAACTGAAAAAAGAAAAAAAAAATTAAGTAACAGAGTAAACTATAGTTCAGAGTAGGAATTTTAGTCAGGACAGCCAAACTATTGTTAGGGTCACCCCCACGAAACTTTATAATTGCTGCATCATTTCTTTTTGCATGTAATCCGCCTTCCCAAAGGCAAAATCCATCTCGTCCTCATGTATTCCACGGAGCTCTTTTGAGCCACATCAGATCATCCACTCCAAATAGTTGACCTTCCTGCATTTGTATAATTCGCCTGCTCTTTTGTCCGTTCTACAGCAGATATTAACCCATCACCAAAAACAATAAAAAACTATAACTAACCAGTAAATTGTACTTCTGTACTTCATCAATATCAGCATCACCTCCGACTGAGAGCAAGACCTTTAATCCAGGGAATCTAGTCTTCAAGTTGGTAATAGTGCGGTAATTAGCATGAGACTGGTCGACATCCAAGTTCTCATTGAGCGGCACCATTTTGTAGGTATCTGGGTGGACTCCTGCATATCCGTAGACTAGATGAGTGCAGAGGGGAAGAGCTGGATCCAGGTCAGTTGGCAGCATACGTGCTTGAGCTGGATAGATACAACCATCAACTATATTAAATAAATAAATATCATCACGAGTGCCTTACGGCGCCCCGGACCGCCCCGAGACGGCCTCAGGGTACCCCGCGGAGGTGTTTTAATCCCACCTCGTAGCCGTTGTTATGAATCTACACTGAACAAATGGCCAGCTCGTCGCGATGTTTGGATAGACTCAATAACCCATCGTAATCAGTTTCAAAAGTTGTTATAGTGAAACTGGGACCGACAGACTAACACGCACTTCGAGACACTATAGTGGTGTTGTTAATCAAATGTACATATTTATATGGATTAAAAACTCAATGGTACACACCGGGGTTTGAACCAGGGACCTAAGTGTTTTTAAGTCTAAGCTCTAACCAACTCGGCTATAATGAATATTTATATATATTAAGTTAAATAAATAATTTAAAGACACCCCAAATTAGATGTTACAATTAGATTTTACTATCATAATTATACATGACATAACTTAGGTAAGTAAACATGAAGGATGGAAATACACACTGCTAAATTCTATAAATGTAATAGCTTTAATTTATTTAGGACATCAGGAACTATATATAAAACCTTACTGTGATCTGAATCAATAACAGTTATAATTCTGTAACACCTATATTGCTTGTACACAATTATTCACAAAAGCAAGACAAATCACATTAGACATGTTGATGATAAGGTAATTTAATATTTTTCTTAGCGTTCTTGTAACTGACATCATCTTATGAAGGTTGTTGCATTTATGTGAGTAAGTTTGGGATAAATATAAATGTGTAAATGTTTAAATTAAATTTATTTCAAAAATTATAGATCTTATTTTATTTATACCCATTTCAAAATCTTCACTACGTAGGTACGTATTGCATTTTTTTTATTTCAATTGTGAAACAAAGATATCTTTATCTTTTAATATTTGAATTATCGTGACAAAAATCAAATTAAAAAAATACTTTATCATTAGGTGTGATGTAATAGAACATTAGATGTTTATATATCACGTTCACATAATGATATAAAAGGTTACTCATTTACAAGTATGTATATACTTGTAAATTTCAGATTACCTATAAAGACTTAGTAAGAGGACCGAAAACAATAAAGTAATTTAGGTGTAGGTAAGTATTTCATTGATCTAAACAATTTTCTAAATTATCCAATTTAAATGGGACGATATATTTTGTAGTGTCACATGAGAACACCTTGCGTAGGATGAATCCATATTATCCACTTAAGAGTATGGTCATGATACATCAACCAACATATTACGTACTAATTTTATACCAAATGCTTGTGAGTACCTAGATGTTATTGTTCAAGAGATAGACTTTGAGTAAACGAGTTATTCCATAATTTTAACATTTAGTTTTATACTAGCTTAGTATAAACTAACTCATCTTTATAGACACGGTTCAGAAGCACCGGTGCGGTATAAATGAGAAATTTTACTATCATTAGTATCACTATTAATAACAATATGTATAAAAAAACTAACATCACCGCCTCCGAAGACTAGTGGTTGCGCCTTTCGCGTTGTATCCGGAGGTCGTGGGTTAAATTTCCACCCATGGCAAAAATATATAATATTAGTACAGTTTGTCATGGTTTGGGTGCTTATAAAATATAATATGTATTAAATCGTTGTTTCTGGTACACATAGAACAAGCCTTGAGCTTATTTTGTGACCAGAGCAATATGTGTAAATTGTCCTACATATTATTATTATATAATTTACTATTCTACAATATACAGAGCGCTTCACAGCTATTCCATCCGAAGGAGAAGTATTTTGAATGCTGATTAGAAGACTTTTTTTTTAAATATATATATATCTTCACGGGTGCCTTACAGCGCCCGAGACCGCCTAAACGGCCCCAGGGTACCCAGCGGAGGGGTTTTAATCCCACCTCGTCGTAGCCGATGGCATGAGTCTACACCGAACAAGTGGCTAGCTCGTCGCGATGTTTTGAATAGACCCAATAACCCATCTATAAACAGTTTCACAAGTTGGTATAGTGAAACCGGGACCGACAGCTTAACGTGCTCTCCGAGGCACTATAGTGGTGTTGTCAAACAAATGTACATAATTTTTTTAATTAAAAACTCATTGGTACACACCGGGATTCGAACCAGGGACCTTAGTGTTTTTAAGTCCAAGGTCTAACCAACTCGGCCACCACGTATATAACGTTTTTTTTTTAAGTTTTTAGTTATTCTTGGTAATTTTAAAATTAGAGTAGTCATATTAAAAAAACATCTTCATACTATAGGAATTGGAGCCGATAATATAATTCTGTGACAATGAGCTGTACCTCAAAATATGTATTATGACTACTCGAGCTACAGGTTATAATATTATCATTTGGAGCAAATAAATAGGAAAATCCTAATATTATTTAGGTAAATAGGTACACAAGTTAATCACATTTATGAAGAAGTCTAAGAATATTGTTTGTCAAAGCTTTTATCGCTCGCCCCATGTTGACACGTATGATAGGCAGGTCACGCGTGGCATCTACTGTAATAACTCAATGATATCTAGAATAGCATTGTTACTAAATGCGTTTACATATTACTACTTATACAATTAGTTCTCGCAGTTCATAAAAATAGAAATCAGTTATTTACCAAAAATATTTAGCTTAGATTTACAATGGTCTGTCCTGTAAGGCCTTATGACAGATATAATAATTTGATTTAATATTTGACATAATTTTAAGAAACCTATATAAATTAAAAACATATATATATGTGGGTATCATCAACATATTATATAATAAGCACAATAAAATTTAAAGTAGTGCTTACTAATGCCTAGAACAGTATGTAACACAAAGAATATATAATAAAATGTATATTCAGACTAAGATAAATTTAAATACAGAATTCCCTAAGAAAAACTTAATAATTCCCGAAGAAATACTTCTTGTATTATAATAAGTAGCTTTTTGTCGACCCGGCTTCGGTTGTTATTTTATTTGTAAAAACTATAATATCTAGTTTAACCTCTACCAACTATATATCGCTATAAACGTTTTAAAAAATAGTAAATAACGTTTCCGAAAGTTTTATAGGAAGAAACTACTTACAAAAAGTTTCATTGTTCCCGTAAATCACCCTATATCCTCCGCCCCCTAACTGCCATTTTTAAAAATAGCGAAACACCTCAGTTTTTATTTTTATTTTTATTTTAAATTATTATAATTGGGATTTGAATTTAGAAAAAAATATTTTTAGTGGGCCTCTACCATACAAAATGAAGACCCTGTCCAAATTTCATGTTCCTAGCTACAGTAGTTTCAGCTGGGCGACGATGAGTAAGTTAGTCAGGAGTCAGGACAAGCTGTTATATATAGATAACAATAAGACTATAGTTTCTTAAATTCGTTTCACATAAATCTAAACAAATAAACCTGTCTTTTTTTAATCAAAACGCAAAGCATTTTATGTAGATAATATTAAAATAAGTTCTTTTTAAATATAGATATACTGACTGCCTATAATATATGTTGTAAATCTGGTCTTGAATCTTGAATCTAAGGTCGACAACTTTGAGGTCAAGAGCTTTGGGTACATAAAAAACATGCTTCGGGTTCCGTAGAATAACCTACCGTTAAAATTGTCATATAAAAATAGAATGGACAGGACTTTATAGGTTGGAGAAATATGTATTTTCGGCTAGTTTAGGAGGTTGTTTGGATCTAGAAATGAGGGCTGCTGCCCCCTTTTACGACGCGTATATGGGCTTATTATTTAGTGTAATTAATAATATTAAGATAATTATACTTAATATTTTTTGGTTAATTATAATTAATATTAAGTATAATTAACCATAGAAATCCTAAACTTGTAAGAAATTCGCAATTAGGTTCAAGTCAAAGCAATCAGAAAGCTACCTATAGTGATAAACATCTATATACTCGTATATATATATAATACGGAATCATAAATATTATAATGACATAAGAAGATATACCTATACTTATAAAGTTTAATGAAAATTTATTTTATTATTCAAGGTGTAACCTTAACTGTAAGATTATAATTATCAGAATTAAGATTATAAAAATAGCTATAAAAAAATGTCGTACTGAGAACATAGCGGAAACTGCCGAGTTAACTAAACTAAAACATACTCGTTAATCTAAAATATAATACTTTATTAAACAAATATCAGCTCAATCAAATCAGTCTTAATTAGAATATACGTAGGTACGAGAAAACATAGAAAAAACATTTTAAAAAAATACGGAAAAAACTTACATTCTCTGGTGAAGCTTCTGCTGTCATAGTAGCACACAAATTTTGAAGAGTTGGTTGTATTAGCGATTGCCACCGCCAAGAGGGCGGTTAATACAATCAAAATATTCATCTTGCTTCTGCCCTCTGCGACTGCCTCAGGACAAATGGTTAGCGGCGAGCTAAGCCTGTTAATAAGAAGCGCCTCTCTGCCCGTTAAAGAATAAACACAACCTTGTAAGCAAATATACTACATTATAGTCTAGGTATAGATAACGATACATTTAGAGTTCCGTAATTTAAAATAACAGTTGAACCCTTATAGAAATACTTTGACTATCCAGATATACCTATGTGAGTTACAGATCTAAATAAAATAATACAAAATAAATGGGGAAATTATTCTGATTAGGTACCTATAAATCTAAGTAACAAACATTTATCTGAATAAATCAATTTGTTTAAAATAACTAAGTAAAACTAACTAAAAATAACTTTTGAGTTATTTCATCGGTGCATCAGGAGGACAGGAGTCTGGAGGACAGTACAGGATTAAACAGAAGTTATCTAAGGGTCTCTCAAACTTATAGTTCCATGTACCCCTAAAACGGCGCCGGGTGACTACTTACGACTCTACGATTTCCTGTGTGTGTGTAGTGACTAGTAGTCTTTTCTCTTGTAGGTGCGTTAAAAATCATTACTGATATACAACATTTAGGGTACAATATTGGTGCTTTAAAAATCATCACTGATATTATACAACGTTTAGGGTACAATATTGGTGCTTTAAAAATCATCACTGATATTATACAACGTTTAGGGTACAATATTGGTGCTTTAAAAATCATCACTGATATTATACAACGTTTAGGGTACAATATTGGTGCTTTAAAAATCATCACTGATATTATACAACGATTAGGGTACAATATTGGTGCTTTAAAAATCATCACTGATATTATACAACGAGTAGGGTACAATATTGGTGCTTTAAAAATCATCACTGATATTATACAACGTTTAGGGTTTGGTGCTTTAAAAATCATCACTGATATTATACAACATTTAGGGTACAATATTAAATTTAACTATTGGTCCAATAAAACATAAAATGTATTATACAATAAACAAAAAATAAAAGACAGAGAAAGTAAAAATTAAAATGATATTTTTAGTTCGTCGAAGAGGAGCTGATGAAGCTAGGATCCATTGATAAGGCATTGTTGTAGAAATTCATCCAGTAAAGTAAAAATTCAACGATCAGACATCCAGATATTTAGTAGCCAGTGAGTCGCCATTAAGGGCTCCGCAGTCGTCTTGATGCCTATACAAACGTAATTCCAATATTACATCTTGGCTTTTAGTCGAAGTTTAATTATTATTTTTATGACAGTACTTAAAAAAAAATCTGCTGTAATTTTTTTTTTTAATTATTAATATAATTAAAAAATTCTGATTTCACAAAAAAGCTATACAAAAAGATTAATAAATACCTACAATGACCGACAAAAATATTATTGTAATTCTGCGACAAAAGTAATCGAGAGTTACTTGAAGGGCAAGAGCTCATTTTGTATGGAGAACGCAGAGTTCGCGATTACAAATGCAGTGTCCTTAAATAAATCTTGTCGTAAATCATCTACTATCAACTGTCGAGCCGTACCCTACTTTGATAAACCCTAGCCCAGCAGGTTCTCGGCCTCACAGTCCAGTGATTAATTAATTGATAATAATTAATAATTGACCTAGTCTTACACTAGTTGGTTATGT
Organism: Monopis laevigella; assembly: GCA_947458855.1. Taxonomy (NCBI): domain Eukaryota; kingdom Metazoa; phylum Arthropoda; class Insecta; order Lepidoptera; family Tineidae; genus Monopis; species Monopis laevigella. The sequence goes on along the minus strand of OX381576.1, from coordinate 10,637,948 downwards.
AGTGTGTGTTCGGTTCGGTAGTAATTTTAATATTAAGATTTCCATTCCATCGTGTCTAAGTTCAATTAATATTTGTCGTTATTTTGTTAAGGAATAGCTGCCTAACCAAACGCACTCTAAGACCTCATTGTTAAACTTTTTTTTTTTTTTTTTGACTATTCATAAATATCTGTAAAGATTTACATGAAATAAATGATTTTGACTTTGACTTTGACTTTGATAATAGACAATCAATTACTGGACATTTGACCCAGGATGACCAATCAAGGAAAATAAATAAAAATATACAGGGATATAAACTTTTATATGTAGGTATATACTTTTTGTAATAAACGACTGTTTGTTTCCTGAATAAAATAAATAAAAAATAAAAATAAAAACTTTATTTAATATTCCTATTACTATGGTAAAAAAATAACAATCAATGCTTGAAAATAACAAAAATATCATGATCCTACATCTATTCGTATAAAGCATTTATTATTACAAAACTTACGTCAAAAGATAGAGATTTAAAAAACTAATTACTTCAACCTTTTTTTTTTATGATTTGTAACATGTACATATACTTTTTACTGCTTTTACGTGCGCCAGCGGTCGAAATCAGTCCTCATCATTTATGTGTTCTATGATGACATTATCTTTTCAACAGACGGCTCTAGGGGTAGCCTCTTAAACTACAATTTCGACTAAATTAAAAACATAAACTGGAGGGAGGGCCTTAAGATTATGCGGAACCAAAACTACGCTAATACGACTGGAACTTGACGCTTTTTGTATTGTATGGCCAATACCGAGTTGTATATAGGTACTTATATTATCATTATATAACAATAGTATTAGTCAATCCTACTATGCCTAATAGGTTCTAATCCTAATGATTCGGTTACAAAACAGATGACGAATTATGAGAGCTATTGGTTTGTTACTCATTAGTCATTATAGAACTTTTACTGACGAATGCAATACTTAAAGGTTGTATAATTTGTGGTTAAGCGAAATCTTTCTCTGAAAGTAAAATTGTAGCTAGAAGTACTTATATACAGGATGACTTTGAAAGGATGTACTTTGGGCTAGTATGAGGTTCTGCTGATCAAATCGAACAACTTTGTCGCAAATAAAATAAAAAAAATGGCTTCCCCATGCAAATTGGTCATTTTTAACATTACTAGTATTTATGGAGAAAGCATTATTTTTTTCATTTGCGACAAAGTTGTTCGATTTGATCAGCAGAACCTCATACTAGCCCAAAGTACATCCTTTCAAAGTCATCCTGTATATAAGTACTTCTAGCTACAATTTTACTTTCAGAGAAAGATTTCGCTTAAAAATTGAAAGCATTATCAACTTTCGATTTGAAAGCATTATTTTTTTCATTTGCGACACATGGTTCCATGGATTTTTTTTAAGATTTGATCAGCAGAACCTCATATTAGTCCAAATACAACCTTTCAAAGTCACCCTGTATAATTAAAATATACACCTGCCGTTAATGGCTTACAGTGGTGTGAGATTCAAGTAAACGTCAAATCTATAATTATGAAACAGAAAAGGTTTAAAAATCAAAAATGAATAAAAATGGCTCCTTAGTTCAACTACAAAATAGTCAACAGTCTTTTAATTGGTGACGTCTGTTTGTTTGCTCTCGCATCACTTAAACACTAATGGACTTATTTATCTACTTAGTTTATTTAACAGTTGTGAATTCTGAGAACAGTTTAGGGTGTATATCGATTTAGGTACTGACAGTGCGTCTAGGTCCCTCACGTAACAAACTAAGGTCTAGTCTATAGAAAGTTTTAAGATACGCGATGTTTCTCGATAAACTTTTTATAAATAAAAAGGTAATATTGTAACCCCAAAGCGGATTGAACTCTTGGTATATTTGAATTTTCAGAAAACCTTTTTAGTTGAATGCTTCCTATGTACCTACTAGGTATTCCGTCAAAACTCATACAACGCTTTGGTTCCTCGTTTTTAAATCGCACGGAATAGGCTTGTAACTCCTTCCTTGCTGAAAAAACAGATTTTTAGACTGTATAATACACTAGCGGCCCGTCCCGGCTTCGCACAGGTTTGTATAACTTTAACTATATGCTCAGCGCACGCCACGGAAGGCCTCAGAAACGATACTTTTCCCCCGTTTTTAAAACATTTTTGGTTACTGCTCCACAACTATAGGACCTAGCGTGATATTATATAGCCTATGTTACTTCTGAATAATGCAGCTTTCTAATGGTGAAAAAATTATTGCAATCGGTCCAGTAGTTTTTGAGTTTATTCATTACAAACATACAAAAATACAAAAATACAAATCTTTCCTCTTTATTATATTAGTATAGATATCTTAGTAAGCCTAAGTAAATTGAAAATTATTTAAAAAAACGTATAAGATAAAGTTATAAAAGCAAGCTAGTGTCAACATTCCCCATCATAACTAGCTTTAGTAGTTTCGTTTATAAGCATAGTGAATTGGTATGTAACGACAAGATTTTTTATATAATAATATACTTATTTTGGTTAGTTTTCTATAGTACCTATACTTTATTATGTAATTATTTCGGTAGACGTTAAAAAGCGTTTAGACTGAACCTTGTAACCATCTGGCACGGGGATTTTGTAGAAATGTCTTTGTTTATGAGGAAAACTAATCTAAACTAAAATAAATGTGTTTCCAAGAATTACTTAAAATAAATTTGTTGTTGCTGATTATCATTCATTATGGACTAAAGAAAACTGGTTATCAATAGAGACCAATGTTATTATTATGTAAATCAAGTTAACTACCTACATACTTTAATTTAGCTTGTTTTAATTAGCATATTCGGCGAATAAAAAAGTAAATTGTATACTGTTAATCTCGTTCATATTTCGCTCGTGTATAACAAACAATTGATCAGTTAAGGGATGCCCATGTCTCTCCTCCACGTGTGTATAAGGCTTTCTGTTAAATTGTCATGCTGTAGAAAATCCTATTGTGTAAATTAAATAAGTTAATCAGGCTCTTGACAGTTTATTTGGTAACCACAAGACATTACCTCATTTTTTTTTCATATATATATATATCATCACGGGTGCCTTACGGCGCCCGAGACCGCCTAGACGGCCCCAGGGTACCCAGCGGAGGGGTTTTTAATCCCACCTCGTCGTAGCCGATGGTATGAGTCTACACCGAACAAGTGGCTAGCTCGTCGCGATGTTTTGAATAGACTCAATAACCCATCTATAAACAGTTTCACAAGTTGGTATAGTGAAACCGGGACCGACAGCTTAACGTGCTCTCCGAGGCACTATAGTGGTGTTGTCAAACAAATGTACATAATTTTTTAGATTAAAAACTCATTGGTACACACCGGGATTCTTTTCATAATATGGATTATGTCAAGGTAGAAATCTTGAATTACCAGTAGGTAGATATTTATGCATTTTTATAAACTCCTTATTAGGATAATCTTATATTAATTTTTTTTTAAAGATACAAATACAATGAAAATATTCCTGGTGGGTGGGACTCGAACTCACGAACCTCGCTATCGCGGCAAAGCGCTCAACCGCTGAGCCAACCAGGTCCCAGTCACCCTTCACGAATTTTGTCATTGCTTGTTATCTACTTATACACAGACGCCCTCTATTAGCTTTCTTCTAATAACTCAATACGGGTAAAGTTAGAAGTCCTAGTTTCTAATACTAGATGGCAGAGGAGTTTCTGTTTTTTGTTTTTACTTTTTCAGTATTTTATATTTATGCATTTTTATAAACTCCTTATTAGGATAATCTTATATTAAATTTTTTCATTGCATTTTTATGATTAAAAAAAAAAAAAAAAACAGTAGGTAGATAGTGAGCCAGCTTACCAACCAGGTAGGTAGTGATAATGAAGACAACAAGTAAGCGTCAATATGTCTATTAATACAAACTTTTATACATAATAAAAGAAAGTTTGTAAACTCTGTTCCCGCAAGTATTATATTGCTATTATCTGTACTAGGTTATTATTGTAACCTATAGGTTATCTATGTTCGAAGTACCTATCAGTGTATAGGTTCTTGCTTATAATTACTGTAGCAGTAATAACAAGTTTAAAAAAATTACATACTTGTGGAAATACCAGGACATGAAATATTAAAAAAAAGATAAATAATAACAATTGTTCGATTTACTTATCTAGTAGTAAATTATTGTAGCAATAATGGAAATATATCAAGAGATTATACTTCTAAAAATACCAATAATAACTATGGTACTAAATCCCAAATAATAATAAAGAATCTATTCCACGAGAACTGATAGTAACGTCATCACACCTAAAAGTAATTCCGTTATACACAAAAATATAAATATCGTTTTGATGTCGCTAATTGTCTATAGAAAACAACGTATTACATTTAAATGAACAAAGTGATATTTTGTGATACCACTAGTCTGCCTTTAGTCATGCGTAGTACAGCATTATCTGTTAAAAATCTGCTGACGTCGTATCAGTTCTCGTGAAAAAAAAAAAAGAGTATTTGTCAATATCTTTCTTTTTGTGTACCTACCTAAACAAATACATTTAAAATGCAATTTTAAGAGAATATAACTTGTTACAGATAAGTTAAATCAGGGAACAGCTTAGTATAGAAACAAGAAATAGCTGGATTCACTATGTTCAGTTCATATCACTATATCAATGTAATTAGGAAACCATTTGTCGCAATATGTTTATATTACAACTATACCTACAGGGTGTTAAATTGAAATAGGTCAACAATTGAAGATAGCAAACGGTTAATACTGAGGCTGCTCACCCACACAATGAGTCAATGTACTAGTACTTCTAAGGGCCAATTAACAAAACGTAGGGGTTTCATAAAAAAAAAATAGGCATAAAAAACAATAAATAATAATAATATGTAGAACAAATTGCTCTAGTCAAAACTAAGCTCTAGGCCTGTACTATGTGCACCAGAAACAATGATATAATACACATTATATTTTATAAACACCCAGACCATTACAAACTGTACGTAAAAACGTACTAATATTTTTTTGCCATGGGTGGGAATTGAACCCACGACCTCCGGATACAACGCCAAAGGCGCAACCACTATCTTACGGAAGCGGTCTAAATAATAAATAGGTTTCCATTTTTGGATTAATTTGCGAAATAAAATAAACATTTGTACAATGTGGCAAATATTATTTATTTTAATAAACAAGAAGCATTATAAAATTATTAAATAGCACTAGTTCAACTTTTAGAATAAGTTTACTTTTATTGATTACACATTTAAGAAATAAATTTAGGCCACCTGGCATTATTTTATTCCCTAATAATAAATTTAGGGCCGTATAATAAATACATATTCTTATACAGTGTGACAAGGATACATAAAAAAACAAATATGAATACAAAAAAAAATGGCTAACATTTGTGCGTTTATAATATAATTGGGATTGATTTTTCCAATTTTTATCTTATAATGTACAATCTCGAAAAAAAAACATTAAATTGATAATTAACTATTTCCGGTTAATACCATTATCCACACGTTTAAAATAACACTACCTAAACGTTTAACGAAGATTAAGCCGTATTTTTTAACAATTACATTTGAAACATAACCTTAAATGACAGAATAACTGAATTGACTCTTTTTATTTTTGTTGTTATTTACACGTTATAAACTATAGTGGTGGCTAGATAATGGTGGAAAAAAATTCAGTAATAAAGACTTTGGTTTTAAATCTTTTCTATTTTACACTGCATAAAGAGAAAGGGTGCCTTACAAACCGGTCCTAAAATATGAACAAAAAATTGATCGCAATAAGGGGGTCTTACGGACCTATAAACAAAATTTAAGCCGATTTGAGAAACCACTTATAAATTTTTACTATGCCACTTATTTTTGGTCCATACTTAGTCGGTTATATTAAAACAGTGGAAAAATATATACAATATTAACAAAATCAGTCAAAGTCTATTTATATTATATTAAAACAGACCTATTCAAGTATTATAAAACTTTTCGATATTATAAAACTAATAATTCTTTAAAAAGTTGAAATAAACATAATAAAAAAATTATCACATGTATAAAAACTTAAATAAACCATTTGGCACCTTTTTACACAAAAAAAATCCTACATATATATGTATATACTAAGTCTGAATCTACCTTTCTAAAGTTTACCCAATAGTTATACAATTTATTGTTTGTCGTTAAAAATTATTGCTAACAACTGATATAAACGGTAGCGTAGTTTTTCTACAAATCGAAAATTAAGGATGTGCATACTCTCCTTGATTTTGACCTTGCGGTGATTGGTGAATATTTTGTGGGGGTATTTGACCTTGATTGGGGATATTATTTTGTTCATGATCACTTGGCAACTGTCCTTGATTCTGACCTGCTATTGGTGGAACCTGACCTTGAGATTGTGGCACTTGGGCTTGTACGGGAGGTATTTGACCTTGTGCTTGTGGAGCTTGTCCTTGGTTTTGGGCGTATTGCGCTTGTACGGGAGGTATTTGACCTTGTGCTTGTGGAGCTTGTCCTTGGTTTTGGGCGTATTGCGCTTGCATGGGAGGTATTTGACCTTGTGCTTGTGGAGCTTGTCCTTGGTTTTGGGCGTATTGCGCTTGCATGGGAGGTATTTGACCTTGTGCTTGTGGAGCTTGTCCTTGGTTTTGGGCGTATTGCGCTTGCATGGGAGGTATTTGACCTTGTGCTTGTGGAGCTTGTCCTTGGTTTGGATGATATTGCGCTTGCATTTGCGGGTGCGGTGGCACTTGTCCTTGATTATGCATATATTGTCCTTGATTTTGTGCAAATTGCCCTTGAGGATTTCCTGGATTTTGAGGGTGCTGTCCTTGGTTTTGTACATACTGTCCTTGGGGATGTTGTTGGCCTTGATTTTGTGCAAATTGTCCTGCCTGATGTGGTGGGTTAATTCCATCTACGTAATATTGATTTTTGTTGTGAATATTTATTTGTTCTTGCTGGAACCTTTCATGGAGAGCTTGGCGAATTTGATTTTGTGCTCCGGGAACAGCGCGGCCGTGAGCGTCTACCTGTAATGTACATCAAGAAAAATAAATCCACAAAGTTCAGTTATTGTCGGATATAAGAGTATAAGCAGTAATAAAAAAAACTTGACGAGATTTTTTACAGCTTTTTAAGGTATTGTTTAGGTATAGGTATAAAATAAAAGCCCATAAAAATACTAGCAAACCATACTGAAACTGGTCTAGGACCAATATAGGATTTAAAGTTTTTTTTTTAATTGGAGAATGGTATGTGACTGTATATCCATCGCTTCCACTAAATGATATAGTTACGAAACGGCTGGCGGCAAAGACAAACTTGCATTACGAGTATACTTTAACATCCTCACTGTATTAGCGTTAAATTAATCACATGTTTCATAACTGCAAAAAGGAGACTATCAGCTCTTACCTACAAAACCTACAAACTAAAAACGAATCATTATAATATCATTTGATGGTTTGTGCGTTGGTAACAAAACTGGTCGCCCTAGCGAAGTTATAGAAACCTCCCTTTTAACCTAAAAAACCTAAGAAAGAAGAAAAGTTCTTTATATGTGAGGGTATATTCATGATTTATCTCTATTTACTTGATGACGCCTTTTTTATATTTATGGGCAATTTTTTTTATACTTAAATAATATACATGTTATATATTTATAAGAATGTATAAATACGATAATAACATTAAGAAAACTCATTTTAAATTCCATGAAAATCTTAATCATTAATATTAGTCACAATTCTTTGAACTAATTAAAGGAAAGTTTTAAAGTATTAGCTATTAATTTATCTTGTTTACTACAATTCCTACATTAGTCAGTATTTATTATGTTTGTTTTAATTTATAATGTGACATATAGAATAACTTATATCTAGTAGACCTATTATAATACGCCTAACCAGTACACTTATTGTTAGAAAAGGGTTAACTTCAATATCTGTCGTTGAAAAAAGTAAATTGTCATATTGTGTCATGTATCAAATCGATAAAAATAACTTTGATAAAATACATATTTATTGGAGAATAAAACACAATATAATTGTACCATTTCGTTTATTATTGCCATAATCTACAGCGGCTGCACTCAAAACAACACCAGGTTATGGTCCTACAGCATGGCACAAAATGAGAATGGTACACGAGAGATGATCGCTGGCAGAGATGGACAGGATCAATATAGAGGTAAATCGGAGTCTGGTAGTTTAACCTCCATCGATAAACTTGATGGACAAGTTAACTACAATACATGGAAGTTTCTCATATGTTGTTCACGAAGACTTATGGGAATATGTTCCCACTACTCCGGGACGCATGCTTCGAGAAGAGATCAAAGAGCGCGGTTAAAATATGCCTAATGATAAAGCCACGTTGCTTGATTCATATAAGACAAGCAACAACAGCAAAACAAGCGTGGGAAGCTTCACAAGTTGATAGAAAGAGATCGAGCTACTATGCATTTTCAACGATTGAGAGAAGACATAACAAAGACTGGATTTTGAATTCAGGAGCTTCTTCGCACATGACAAATCAGAAGGATTGGTTGTGTAATTATGTAAATCGTAATAAAGTTGAAGTAGAGTGGACAAATGGTAACAAGATATATGGAGAAGGTATCGGTGATGTATATACTAATAAGTTTTCTTTAAATAAGGTGATGTATTTACCAGGATTGTCAGCTAATCTATTGAGTGTGAGTACGCTTGTAAATAAGAATTATGTTGTGATATTCTCTAAGAAAGGATGCGAGATATTCAATGCTGATGAGTGCATAAATGAAGGTAAGTACTGTTTACAGTTGCCTTGACAGTAGCGGAAAATAGTGACACTTTCTTGTGGCACCGCAGCATTTAGGTCTTCAGAATATGAAGCTGCTTAGAGACACAGCAATGGCATCGTGTGTTAACTTCTCAAATATTGAAAATTTGGGGTGCGCATCATGTTTAAAAGGTAAGCAAACTCGTAAACCATTTGAAAGGAATAGTGCTACTAGAGGTCAAGATATATTAGAGCTTGCACATTTGATCTCTGTAGACCAATGTCTGTAGAGTCATTTATATATCATGGTCATAGATATTTTATGACTTTGATAGACGATAAGTCGAGAATGACTTATATATATTTTCTTAAAAAGATGAGTTAGGTAATTGACAAAATTCGTGAATTTAAGATTTTTGCTGAGACGTAAACTAGTAAAAAGTTTAAATTTTGAGGACCGACAAAGGTGGAGAGTATGTAACTAGATAGCGGAGTATTTTTATAAAGGAAAACGGAATTGTATATCAAATTAACAGTCGATTATACACCTGAACAAAATGGCGTCGCAGAGCGCGCTAACAGGACTTTAACTGAGAAAGCAAGAAGAACGCTGCAAGATGCAAAATTAGATGCTAAGTATTGGGCAGAGGCTATTAATACAGCAGTATTTTTAAAAAATAGGTCTCCGACTTTAGCTGTGAAGGGGGTAACGCAAGCGTGGTCAGGAAGAAAACCAGATTTAATTATAGTAAAAGTTTTTGGCTGTAAAGCATTCGTGCACATTCCTGATCAAAAGATAACAAAATTCGATCCAAAAAGTAAGGAATTATTATTTATTGGTTATTGTACAGGATCTAAAGCATATAAATTAATTGATCGACTACTCAAAAAATATATAAAGCTAGAGATGTAGTATTTTTTTTAATCAGACTAAAGTAGACTGTATATTAGCGAACCCTATTGAAGAGAATACCCCTTTGACTGATAATTGTGATGACGGTAAAGAAGTCCAAAGTGAAAGAAGTGAAAAAGAACATTTAGACGTTCTAGTCAAGGAGGAGAGATGATGTTGTAAATAATTTTGAAGAAGGTATAAATGAAATTTTAAATAGAAATGAAGTTATTAATGTAAATACGAAATTATTGAAAGATAATATCCAATAACAGATAGAAAATGGAAAGAGTATCCTGATTTTTTAAGCTATCAAGCTATATTAGATGAAGATGAATCTGAGTTAACAGTACAAGTAACAAGAGGCACTGCCAGGCAGCAATAAAGAGGATTGGAAGATAGCAATTCAAGACGAGTTAGAAGCTTCAAAGAAAAATCAAACATGGACACTAGTAAAAGATGGTGAAAATGTTATAGATTCGAAATGGGTTCTTCGAATCAAAAACGAAGGGGGAAAGAAGAGGTTTAAAGCAGATTAGTAGCCAGACGGTTCAAACAGAGAAAAGGAGTAGATTTTGCCGTAACATTTGCACCAGTGGTGAGACATAGTTCTTTGAGGTTGGCCTTAGCAGTAGAACTGGATTTGAACGTGGATGATCATATGGATATAAAATGTGCACTTCTAAATGAGTATGAGAGCCCAACGTGCAGTTCTAAAGGTTGCGCTGTGACTTCCTTATTGATACCCTACTACTGAATTTTTTAACAGATGCAAGGTACTTACTGTAAAACAGCTATTTATTTTGAGTACAGTTGTCAAAGTGCACTCTAAGGTTATGTATGATCCAATGTCCATTGAAGGTAAACGGAGAAAGGATATCATATGTCCTACCCGAGATTCAAATCAACCTTTTCACAAAGGTTCTTTTGTTTTCTGGGTGGATTTCTTTATAATAAAATAAATAGAGCCATTCAAATTTATGATCTCCCGACGACTTACTGTAAACGAACAGTTTCACAGTGGCTTCAAACATTAAGCTACACAGAAACTGAAAATCTATTGCTATACTACAAATAATGAGTGATATTTATATAGAAGTATTGTATAACTATTGTGGTTTAACAAATAAGATTTTTAATAAGATTAGCTGGGAACCTGAGGACCCGAGACACAGGCTATTTTTGCCTAGTTCGGGCCCCAATCTCATATGAAATTTTGTTACCTATATTTTCTTTGTTTAGTTATAAGTTTTTATGAGAAAATAAATGATTATTATTATATATGATTATTATTAATTATCCGAAACTGTATACATGAAGCAACCAGAAGGATTTGAAGAAATCGCCAAAGATAATTATGTGTGTCTATTGAAGAAGTCACAATATGGACTTAAAACAAGCGCCTAAAGTATAGAATGATAAACTAAATAATGTTTTAGTGAAAATGAACTTTAGGAAGTCCGAGAATGAGCCTTGTGTATATATGAGATGTACAGACAAATCTATTATAATAATTGCAGTTTATGTAGATGATTTATTAATATTTTGGAAGAACAAGAAGGAAATGTTAAATGTAAAAAGAGAATTAATGAGCAAGTTTGAAATGAAAGATTTAGGTAAGGCCGAGTTAGTTTTAGGTATAAGAGTAATCCAAAAAGAAGGAATAAAACTAGATCAAGAAGATTATATTGACAAACTTTTAAATAAATTTAGAATAGTAGATTTAAAACCAGTCGTAACGCCATTGGCAGTAGGTCAGAGATTAACTAAGCCAGAAGAGGAATATTACAAACCGCCAGAGAACATCCCACATCAGGAACTTATAGGTTCACTAATGTATGTTGCAATTTGTACAAGACCGGACGTGGCATATGCTGTCAGCTATCTTAGCCAGTTTAACAACTACAATGAGGAGCATTGGGTAACTGCCAAGCGCGTACTGAGGTATTTAAAAGGAACCAAGAGTTTTGGTTTGTATTATTTAAAATTGGGCCTTAATTTAAAATGCTATGTAGATGCAGATCACGGAGGTGACATTGTCGATAGAAAATTCTATACAGGCTTTCTATTTAAATTAGCAGGAGGTACAATTTCTTGGGAAAGCAGGAAGCAGAGGACGGTGGCAATATCCAGTGCAGAGGCAGAATATGTCAGCTTATCCCAGGCTTCCAAAGGGGCAGTTTTCCTGAAGGGATTCCTAAAGGAGTTAACAGGTGTTACAGAAACTGTCACTGTTTACTGCGATAGTCAATCTGCTATGGCTATAGCGCAAAATCCTATTCATCATCAACAAACAAAACATATCGACGTGCGATATCATTTTGTGAGAGATTGTGTGCATGATGGTATAATAAAACTGAAATATCTTCAGACTACTGAGATGTTAGCTGATGCTATGACATAGCTGCTTCCGTGAATAAAACATGAGCTTTGTGTGAGAGGTATGAGTGTATCAGAGTGAGTGTGAGAAATTGATGAACATATGCGTATGTAGTAGTCGAGAACCAACAGCTATGAGTATGGAAAGTATTGAGATCAAGGAGGAGTATTAGAAAAGGGTAAATGTTCAATATCTTTCGTTGAAAAAAGTAAATTGTCATCTTGTGTCATTTATCAAATCGATCAAAATAACTTTGATAAAATACATATTTATTGGAGAATAAAACACAATATAATTGTACCATTTCGATTATTATTGCCATAATCCACTGCGCTGAACCCAAAACAACATCACCTATGAAGGGGTTGGATTGTTTTTTTTCCAAAAAAGACGTTGGATTATGATTTCTTAATAAACAGTGTGAATTGTGGAAATCTACGAGATATTTTTATAAAATCTTAAATAACATAGATGCTGATTAAATAAGGAAAATTATATCATACAAATGTCGTCTTCGACAACATGATCTTTTAGTTAAAATTTTCACCACATTTTAGAATAAATGGAGCTTAATCAAATAAAAAATACTCGTACGATTTCGACTAAGTTTTTCAAGTAGTTCCAGAGAAAGAAATATTTTGCAACCAAATCACCTGATCTGGGCGAACTTTTTGTAGTGGGTTTTCGAAATGAAAATTCGCTGATCAACATGACAGTTACCATACTAAAAACAAACTAGGTCTAACAAAAAAGTCCTACATCTTCCTTGGACATCCTTTATATCTAAAATGTAATATTTAAAAACTTACCAAACCACGCTGTTGTAAGTAATGAAGTTCCTCAATTTTACGTTTTTCAAAATCTTGATATTCCGACTGAGTGTAAATTTGATTCTCGTCAATTGGTTGCCATCCTAGAAATAAACACATCATTGAATACATTAAAAAATGTGTAAGTAAAACATAAATACATTGGGATAAATTTTTATTGGAACACGATATATGACTTTGTATATAACTAATGGTAAATGCACCTACAAAGCCCATTAATGGCATCGATCAAAACATTGTGGTTTAACAGCATTAATCAGATTATTTGATGGTAGCCCAAAGACTAAATACATATTTAAGCAGGATATTATTGTGCAACAATGTACTATACGTTTTTAGGTCCCTGGTTCAAACCCCGGTGTGAGTTTTAAATAAAAAATAAAAATGTACAGTTGTTTGACAACACCACTATAGTGCCTCGGAGGACACGTTAAGCTGTCCCGGTCCCAGTTTCACTATAACAACTTGTAAAACTGTTTATAGATGGGTTATTTAGTCTATCCAAACAACGCGACGAGCTAGTCACTTGTTCGGTGTGGGTAGACTTATACCATCGGCTACGACGAGGTGGAATTAAAACCCCTCCGCTCTGTTAACCTGAGGGTGCCTGGGCGAACTCGGACGCCGTAATTTATTGAATTAACGTTCTGATTTTTCAGAATAAGCATTCGTGTGAGAATATCTCAAAGAATTCCATAAACTTCAGTAAAATGGCGCTACTAATTTCTTTACTTGACACTGGTAGAAAGTTTATATGTTTGCATACGATTATGTTATTCCTTATTATTTTCTAGAGACTTTCCATGCTATTGACCTTTTTAAAATGTATTATCAGTGTTATCTGAAAGAATTCCATAATCTTCGGTAAAATGGCGCTACCTATTTCTTTACTCGACACTGGTAGAAACTTCGTATGTTTTCATATGAAGTTTTTATATAATTACCTTGATCTTGATTATATTCAGCACGTTTTGTTTGTTCAATAAATTCTTGGAAATCAATCAACCCATCTCTGTTAAAGTCAGATTCTTTGAACACATGTTCTCTCATTCTTTCCATTTCTTCGGCACGTTCATTAAGATCTTTGTTAGGACCATTTGGGCCATACATTTTATCTAATTCACTAACGAATAAGGCTTTTACCTCATTTGCGTCCCATACACCATTTCCATCCACATCTAAAACATTATAAATATTGTTAATTATTTAAATGTTACAAATCAAATAACAACTAATTTCTAAATTCTGGTAATACGACTACTAATAAATGCATGCAATAGTAATAATTACTATATTTATTGATTCCAAAAAAAAAACTAAAATACTAATCAGTTGCATATTAGTTTATTTTTTCAGAGTAGAAAGCATACGCCATCATCAGTATCGTTTTCATAATTAAAATTAGGAAAGGAGATTTTCCAAAAATCTATGAACTTGCGCCTGCGCCAAATTATCGCGCCAGATAATATACTAAGGGTTATTATAAAAAGGAAATTATTGCATTTTTTTTACATAATTACATGCGCGGCACAATGTCTGAATGGTAGTCATAGAACTGTTAGTTTAGTTGAAGGGATTTTAATCTTTAGACATGTTGCAATTTAATTTTGTCACCTAAACAATGCATGCGCAGGATATTGATATGATATCTAACATGATGTGACAGTACGGAAAATTGATGTTTTAAGTGATTATATTTATGATGTTAATCAAATTGATTAATCGATATTTCGGTTGCGTGATAATTATTTTTCTAACTAGTGTATTTTTGATGGATTTAAATAAGAATGACATGTGATGACGTATTAACAATTTCGTTTTGGGAATTCTTTTTTATAATTGTACCAGGGTCGTACATAGTTCTAAGATTTATAGCATCTAAAGTTGCAATGGGCTGATCATGGTTTGCACATAACAAATAAAAGTAATACGAGTAGTAAGTAGTAATAATGCTATGCCTAAACGCATAGTATAAGATGTATTCACTTGTATTAGATGTACAGAAGATATATTGAAAATGGTAAGTTTTGAGGGAAGGTGGCATGCAACGAGCAAATGAATACAATTTGATAATAATAATGCAATGATATGATAAACATAAAAAAATCAAAAAAAAAATAACGCCCTAGCCTAAACATAAAGTACAAAATTTCATGCATCACGTGTAAAAAAAACATTACTTTGTTACATGTGAAACAATCTATTAATGCAATTGCAATTTACAAGTCGAAAGCATTTTCACAACAAAAAAAAAAAACAATAAAGATGCAAATTTACCATGCATCATAAACAATGCCCTTGGATTAAAATCCTTTGCCTCCAATTCATCAGCCTTCTTCCACAGATCCTCTAACTGTTCTTTCGTAACTGGGTGACGAAGCTGTAGTTGAAAAAGATATCATTAATATGCAACTTACCGTGGGTCATGAAGAACACTTTTTGATTAAATTGTTGGTCCATATGATCTTGTTTTTTCCAAACTTCCTCATATTGCTGTTTAGTGCCGGGGTGGTGTAGCTGTTTTTAGATGTAATCAGTTTAAGGTTCATTATATAATTTATTATTAATTTAACCACCACCATTTTAATTATGTTGATTACTTTACAAAAATGTTTTGTATATAGAAATCGCATACTTTATTCAATAACCCCAGTGTGTAAATAAAGCACATTTCATTTTACAGTGTGTCAATAAGGTTTAATAAAAAGTTTACCCAGCTGTTTTTAATGTGTTTCATATAAAATTCATCCTAATCATATAAAATTATTTAATTAAAATATTTATGAGTAATTTAATTAGATGTTTTATCAAATGAATGTTAAAGATTTTAATAGTGTTTGGTTTTAGGGGTTCCTTTAATCCACAAGAAGTATATTGAAGTAATTATTATAAATGGTAAAGAAGTAGTTGCGTTTACTATAAGTAAATAACTTCTGCACGAAATGAAAAGATATTACATGAAATTATAATAGTCTTTAATCATTATATTTTTATGAAATATAATTTGAATATCAACAGTTGGCAAAATAAAGATTAGCTTTTTTTTTTATATTTACACGCAATCATATTTTCGTAACTAGACACGCACATTTTTTTATCCTTACGATGTAGGGAAAATGTCCTGACAATAGTCGATATATTTATTTTAGTATAAATAGCTTGTGCAGCACCAGTGATTCCCGAAAATTGATCGAAAAAAAATCATAATATAAATCTTCGATCGGAACCAGTTACACCGGTAATAAAATCCTAGCACGTAACCAGTTTTGAAAGTCCGGTTAGGCGACCGTAACGTTTTAATAAATAAAATACATATAAATATTCATTTTTAACAATAATTTAACAAATTATTCGTTTTTTTTTTCATAAATTTATGAATTTATGAATCATGCAGAAAAAGTCGTTTATAAAATGTTGATTATAAAGTAACAATCTGCTAAATGTTTTTGTAAAGCATCAGTAAACCTAAAAGATTTTGTGCTTTGAAATCTTTAATATGAAAATAAAATAATTATTAATTAACTCACAGGTTCATGATGTTTTTTGGCTTTCTCTTCTTCCTCAATTTTGTGTTCAAATTCTTTCTTTTGGGTATCATTCATTTGTTCCAATTTTTGGTGTTTCTCAAATTCCTTTTGCATTTCATATTCCTAAAATAATTTATTAATGTTTAAGTTCCTTATTAACTATTATTAAAATAATTAGGCATTTAAATTTTAAATACATTTACAGCAAAAATACAGATTTAATTAGATACCTTAAATTCGTCCCGTCGTTTACTGTCAGCTACTTCAAGATCTGAAGAAGTCTTTTTAATCAACTTTTTCAAGTCTTCAATTTCGAAGGTATGTGGGTTAGCATCATCCAAATGCTCATTTGTTATTTTATTAGAATCTAAGTGATTCGATAAATTATATTGCTGTAAAATATATATATATTAATAACTCTATATAGTTGAATTAAAACCTATTTCTGGAATAGTACTTACTTTAGTAGCTAAATGTCGTAGTCTCTCCAATTCACGTCGCTTAATTTCATCAAGTTGGGTTCTTACTTGATGATTTACAAAATCTAGTTGTTCTGCTATTTTTCCAGACTATAATATTAATATAAAGTTATAGTAAAAATCTAATATTTTATTATATAAGTAATATATCTTTAAATAGTATATAATGTAGTTGCATTTTTTCTGTCTGTTTGTCACTGCAATTCTTTAAAACTGGTCATTTGTAATTTGTAGCATTTTTTTAAGAATTTAATTTAATCGATAAAGGTACATTTTATATTACATATCCTGTATATGATAAAAATGAACAGAAGACGAATGTTCGGAAAATCTTATAACAAAAAAAAAAATGTAAAAACATACTATATAGGTAGAAAAGACTACTTAAATATTAGACACAATAATACATAGCATGGTGTAATAGTATGTAAAATCATAATTACCCTAACATCTTCTTCGTCAGCCTTTTCTAGCCTCTCTCTAAATTCAGAATCACTTTCCAGAGCTTGTACCACTTCTTTCAAGTAGCGATAGTATTCCATATATTCAGCCTAAAACAATATTATACAAAACATTAACAAAATGGCTAGTTTTTCGATGATGATATTAAATTAATGATCAAAATATCTGAGGTCACATAACAAAGAAGATAATTGATATCAATTTAAGTAAACTTTTTAAAACAATATTAATAACCTTCCTTATAAAAGACAGGCAGATTAAATAAATTTTACATATCTTGGCATATATACCTAAATTATCTTGATAACATTATTTAGGTGGGAGGAATTCTCTATAACTTCGCTAGGTCGACCGACTGTTACCACCGGTTATACAGATGCAAAAACCGTCAATTGACCTAGTGTGTTGTGTTTGATTTTCAGTATTAGTCTTTAAGTTCACTGTTTTTTCGTAGTGCACCAATTTCTTGTCAAGGGGGTAGTCTCCTTTCATGGTGCTGTTACGAAATGGGCGATTGATTTGACGATAAAGCAGCGATGATATTAAAATAGACTCGACGTAATGCAAATATATCCATTTCACCGCCCATTTCATTAATCGCATAATTTCAGAAGCCGGGTCCATTGTGTGGAGGCAAAGGGGTGAACTGCTGTATTTCCGGGCTTGACACTGTAGAGTAGAGTTGCAGACCTTTCCAAATTCAACTCTACCCTTTACTGTACTCACTACCCTTCACTGTGTTCACTACCCTTCACTATGTTCACTTCCCTTCACTGTGTTCCCTACCCCCAACCATATACTATATATCCTGTCAGCGCCACCTTATTAAAAATTCCATAAAAGTTCCAAAGATCGGTCGTTGGAACTTTTATGGCAAAGAAGGATTTCTCTTGCACTGACTTCCACTCTATAAAGTTTAATTAAAGTTGTGAGAATAGTAAATCATAGTAAAAAAATGTCTTTGTTGCCACTCATTTCGTAACCTCATCATTTAGCAAGCTGTTATCTTCCTATCAAAACTCGGAAAGACCGACTACACCCAAGCGAAATCCTTCAGACCTATTAGCCTGACCTCCTTCCTACTTAAAACCATGGAAAGGCTATGCGATAACACCTCAAAAACATGCTTCTGACTGAAATGCCGCTGCATCCCTTCCAGCTTGCATATACAACAGGAAAATCAACAGAATCCGCACTACACCATGTAGTAGGTAAGAACGAAACAACCTTAACGAACACGGAATCAACGTTAGGAACCTTTATAGACATTGAAGGGGCCTTCGACAAAACTTTCTTTTTTAGCAAAGCATCAGCTCTAATCAACAAAGGTATGTGGTATAATAAAGGTATGCCAACTATTATGGGAAAGATAGAGAATATACTGAAACAACTAGCTCTACATCCAGCTCACCGTTGATAGTACGACCAAAGGAATAGCGGCAAAAGGCTGTCCGCTGGGAGGGGTCCTGTCCCCCCTTCTGTGGAACCTCGTGGTGGGCGATTTAATCAGGATTCTAAACCAAGGGTACTTACTACACGGTGGGCTACGCGGACGACTTAGCAATTCTAGTAAGCGGAGCATTTAAGAACATATTATGTGAACGCTTTAAGAATTATAAAAAAAACTGGTGTACAACGAATGGACTAAATGTAAATCCAAACAAAACAGAATTCTCTTTACCAATAAATGGAAACTGAGAAACATGAAGCTACCTAAACTATTTAATACCGAACTTACTCTAGCCACAAATGTCAAGTATCTGAGAGTAATGCTAGACAGCAAATTAAACTGAAGTAAGCATCTGGAAATGTAAATTTAACATCAACAAAACTAATACTTATATAACTATGTATATTTTAGCACGAAATTTTAGTCATGTAAATTTAACATGTAAATAAGTATTAGTTTTGTTGATATAGAACCTAGTCACCACACTAGGATTCCCTGTATTGTGGTAACTAGTCTCTTTCTAGTTTTAAGTAATCGGCCTACAAATTAACAATTTAATATTTAGGTATATATTACAGTTTCGATATTAGAACAACTGAATATAAAATAAGATAATAAATAACACAATTCAACCGAAAATGAACACAAAATAAGCAACAACAAAAAGTATTCGTAAATACACAGTCTATAGAAAATACAAAGTGTTAGTATATAAAAAGTTTAATAAAAAAGTGAACCAACAAATTATTAATAAGGAAACAACAAAATATAAAAAATAAAATAAAAAACTAATATATGTGTTTATATACCATAATAACAATATGATTAATTAGGTATATAAAATAAAAAATCTAAGAGAAGAACAATTACAACTTTTAAACTAATCATTAATGATGGTTACTGCCGGTAGGGGAAATTAGGTGAATATATGTACATACATAACACTTATTATATTGTGTTTATATGCTAGAATTTATGTGTCTTCGTGAATATATACTCATGGTATTTGGTTTGAATACTGTTAATTAGTCTACGTGTAAAGTATGTTTTGTTGAATGTATGTAGGAATTTAGATGTAAGTATGCAAGTGTGTTTGAATAGATGATGGTGTTTGTGTGCATTGGTTAAGTTTTAACCAATTGACTAACTTATTATATTTAGAAATGATTCTGTATTCTCATAATTTAAGTTTTTGAACCAATTTTGCATTAATCCTTTCGCAACTCGTTTTGTTTTTAATATTTAGAATAGAATTTACTTTTGTGTAAAGATTGGGTCCGAGAGATTGAAATGCTTTTTGACCAAATTTAGTTCGACATCTTCGTGGCTGCCAGATGTTTCGTCTTTTTGTATTTTGATCAAGCGTCGAAATTGATTGTGAATGATAGCGCAGTATTATAGATTCTATGTATAATTGCCTTACACTTAGAACCTTAGATTCCTCGTACAACAATTCTGTTGGATAGCGGTATGGTTTACGGTATGCAACTTTAAGTACAGCTCTTTGTGCTCGCTCCAAGATAATAAATTTAGATTTACTGGCAGCTCCCCAAGTTATATTACAGTAGGTCAGGATGGACTCACACAAGGCTAAATACACCATCCTGGTGGTTTCTTTATCAGCAACTTGGCCAAGCTTTTTAAAGATGAACATTAGTTTTCTGGTTCGTGCGCGTAAGGCAGAAAGCTGATTTTCCCATTTAAGGCGGCAATCAAAAAGTACCCCTAAGTACTTGACAACATTTACTTGTTCCAGAGTCGGACAACTACATACTGCATCTCACAATTATGTATTTTTACATAGAGTTGTTTGTTGGAAGTTAAACGAACAGATATCGCAAAGGCTACTTGGTTTTACTTGTATTAAGAGTGAGGAGATTGTTTTTTAACCAATGAGAGACGTCACGTAACCCATTTTCTGCATTAGACACTACCGTATACCATGTTTTCCCATGAAAAATAATGGCAGTATCGTCAACGTAAGCGAAGGTTGCAGCTTGTGATAGTTTCGAGTTCACAAAGGTCATTTACGTATACAAGGAATAAAGTCGAGCACACTACCTTGCGATATTCCGAATTCAATGCTAGCGAGTTCACTTGTTTTGTTACCGATCTTGACTCTTTGTTGTCTATTTGATAGATAAAACTTTATTAGCCAGTCTAGTGCTATATACCTAACAACTCACATGTCTCCATCTTTCAAGCAGAGTGCATAGCCATAATAGAGACAACCGTGGAAGGGAGCACTAGAAATATAGAACAACAGGGAAATCGTATACTGTCAGATAGCGCGGCCAAACTTCTCACATTGAAAAACAGACAGGTGAACTCAAGTCTGATAAAACAATGTCACCACGCACTGGAGACCATAGCAACCAAAAATAAGGTCACTCTCCAGTGGATAAAAGGTCACAGTAAATCGCTTGGTAATGACGCAGCGGACGAACTGTCAAAAAGCTACAATTCCAGGGGGGCCCGAACCGTATCTATCTCTTTTAACCAGCTGGGAAATTGGCTGCAGGATAACATTCACAACCATCACTGTAAGTATTGAGCCAACTGCAGGCAGGCGTGAGAGGCGGTCAACAAACGCGACTAGCTCGAAACCTTTTGCAATCTCAACAGAGGCAACCTTCGGATGGTGGTGGGTACTCTAACCGAACACTTTCCATTAAAAAAACACCTCTCCTCTATTAGAGGATGCATGGAAACAGAACAAACACCCACCCACGTGCTGCTTCATTGCACCAGGGTCGCTCCTCGAGGCCTGTAGGAGTCCAGGACTAGAGTAGCCGGCTGTTTACATCACGCAAAAAAGCCTAACCTCCTGGCCAATTGCGGAAATGTGGACCCGCAATGAAGATGAAGATGAAACGGTTAAAGTTATCCAAACATAGTTGCGCGGGTCAGCCAGTATTATATAATTACTTGTCAATATGAGTGTCAGCTGGATTGATTTGGAAGATGCTTTTGGATCGGCCCAGCATTAATTGCTGCAAGTTGCCCTAAAATGGTATCCCAACAGATGTACTGTTGGGATACCATTTTTACATACACAACCCCAAAATATGACATGGATATAATTGCTAATTATTATTAGAACTTATGATTTGTCATTACAAATAAAGATTCTTTCTTCAATATAATGTTGGGCTATTTAAAGGCTGTTGCCTTTCACCAATAGTTTTTAACCTTATTATTAACATCTTATTTGACAAACTTAAATCTAGTGAAAAGAAGTGGGGATATAGGTTTAAATTAAATAATATATTTTTTGAGTCCATCTTAGCATTTGCGGACGACCTAGCAGTGCTAACACGCAATCCAAAACAATGCCAGAACCATGCCTTTCAAATTCCTGGGGAGAAGGAGCGATTTTAAAGGAAGAACACCATCCTTAGATGTAATTGTCAAACGCATTAGTAATGACATGAACAAGGTAGATCAACCGCCAATTAGTAATGTCAAGAAAGCTTGGATTTATGACAACTACTTAACATCTTGTCTAACATGGCCTTTTCTTGTATACAAATTCAACAAAACTCTCCTGGTATTTCTGGGTGCAACTGTTATACGGAAACTTAAGTCTTGGCTAGGATTCGTACAGGGGGCTGACTCCTCCACGCTGTTCAGGGGACAGCAGCAATATGGGATAAATTAATAAAAGCCATCTGAGTTGTACAAACATCTACGTGCAACCAAGTAAAATATCTCTCTGGATTCTGATTGCATTTCTCCCAAAATACTCATTAGCCTCGAGATAGAGTCAAGACTTCAGATCCATAAATCTTTTATGAGCGGTGCATGCCAGACATATACTGGCTGGGTTCAAGACTCTACTTGAAAATGGCCATTATTCGCACCGAATCATCACTTGTAAAGGAGGGACAAGTCAATAAAATTCAAAGTACACCTTTTTCAATCCTGATTCCTGATGAAAGCACCAGACTGGAAAATTTTCATGGATACATTCAAAATACATTACAAAATTCCAGACAAACTAGATGTTCCAACCTATAGACCAGACCTACTGGTATACTCTCGGTGCTTGAAGAAAGTAATACTTATAGAACTCACCATACCGGGGAAACAAACATTTCTAAGTCATAAAGTCGAACAAATACTCTGATCTCACAACAATAATAATAATAGTGGTAATTCTAATGGTAATAATAACAATAATAGCAATAATAAGAATAATACAAACAATTTTAGTAAGCATACATATAAAATTTTAAAAACAATGTAATAGAATTGACTAATTTTGAATGGCTCTAATAATTACCTTCCGACATCACCAATATAATTAAATCTTTAAACATTACCAACAGTGCAGGGTATGATGAAATTACCACCACTATAATTAAGGACGTATCATCTGTCATCTCAGAAGTTTTGTGTCACTTAATAAATTTAACATAGAATTTGGAGTTTTTCCTGACATGACTGACAAAAATAAAAGGGTTTAAACTTTATCTGCCACTACCGCAGTAAAAAACGGTACATCACTAGTCGCTATTTTGTGACATCATTCGTGCTCAAAAAGCATATTAGTTTAATGTTATTGGACCTCAAAAGTAGGTCAAAAGGTCTGTTTATCACAAATTATCGTAATAAAGGACAATAAATACCCGAGAAAACAAGAAACTGTAGACTACAGAACACACCTTGACATTTGTTTTTGCACGAATGACGTCACATGCAGTGTTTGCTAATGTCGGAGCGTTTAGAAATGCGTTCCGTTTCTACAAAAAAATGGATTTTTAAAATGGTATTTATAGAAATTGCTAATCAAAATAAAATACATTACTGTAAATATGTTCAAAGACATAAAAGTAACATTATATATTAAAATAATAATAATTGGCGTTACATGCATATTCCCTATTAGCGGAACACAAAAAAAAGGAAGAATTAATATATATTTTTCGTAGCACTGGCCGGTTACATTACTTTTTTTATATTTTTTTACATATATTTTTTAAAAAGGTCTAATTTGAAAATGTCAGCAGTCATTTTTTTCATTCGTTTGTTTTAAATTTTCATTCATACATCTCTATCGACTGCTTCGAAGTAGATTTTCCGTTTTCGTAAAGTTCATAAATTCCATTTGAAAAACATTATATTGCAGTTTTATGAGACTTTTGTGTTTTCTTGCTTATTGATAAGTTAAGAACATCTAAGTATGCCTGATTTAACGCTATCAGAAATCATCAGGGCAGATGAAATGAGAAGAAATGGTCAATCCTACAGATCGATTGAAACAAGACTTCGTCGATCGTTATCAACGATTCATCGTAGCATCATACGGTACAGATTGACGAATTCTCTAGTGAGGAGAAGAGGACAAGACGGGAAAAGGTGTACTTCAAGGAGAGATGACCGTTTTCTACAACTTCAAGTTTGTCGGAACACGAGACTTACGGCGGTGCAGGCCCGAAATGCATTGGAGGAGGTTCGAGGAGTAAGAGTGAGTGAGCGGACAGTTCGCAGAAGATTCGAGGAAGTTGGTATAGGCTCATTTATACCCGCCAAAGCACCAAAACTTGAGAGACACCACCGCACAAACCGACTATACTTTGCTCGTGAACATCATCATTGGGACTTTGACGAGTGGGGACAGGTTCTCTTTACTGATGAATATAGAATTCTGTTAAATCAGATTGATGGAAGGCAGCGAGTATGGAGACGCAAAGGAGAGCGTTATTTACAGTCTAATTTTGAAAATACAGTAGCATATGGCAGCAGCTCAATTATGGTCTGGTGAGGGATATGTTTAGGAGCTCGCAGGGAGTGGTAGTCGACGGCGGGAATCTGAATGCTGATTGGTATATCAGGGAGATTTTAGAGGAACATGTTGTGCCATTTGCCCCATTTATTGGTAACGACTTCATTTTAATGCAGGATAATGCTCGGGCAGGATAATGTTGGTGTTACGGTGATGGAGTGGCCAGCACGGTCCCGAACGTGTTCAATCGGTTATAAATCCGATTGAACACGTTTGGGACTTGCTAAAGAGGAGTGTCAAATCAAGAATGCCACCTCCTAACAATCTGGGCGAGCTGAAAAACACATTAGTTGAAGAATGGCAGAGGTTGCCCCAAGAAATCATTTATGGTATAAGTGGAATTACAAATAATCTTTTAAAATCGTATCTTATAAATAGACTGCAGGCTACTCAAATAATTTGTATAAATAAACAATTATAAACAGAAACTTACTATAAATCAAAAATTTAATCTAATATTAATGGCCTACCTCAAGCAACTAAACACCCAATGACTTTGATTGCTGAGGATAGCACAGTATTATTTGTTAATAATTATAAATATGATATTTTTAATGGGTGTGTTAATAAAGGAATTTTTCCCGACCTCATGAAAAATAGTAAAATAGTTCCCATATTCAAGTCCGGTTGTAAGACAGATCCAAATAATTATCGCCCTGTTTCTGTCCTGCCAGCCTTAAGTAAAATATTCGAAAAAATACTTCTTGGTCAGCTATTAAGTCATTTTAATACTCATAAATTGTTACATGATCAACAATACGGGTTCACAAAAGGTAGAAACACAACAAATGCCGGTACAAGATTGATTACTGAAATAATTGACGCTTGGGAACTGTCAGGATCTCGTTGGCGTTTTCTGTGATCTGTCTAAAGCGTTTGATTGTGTTGACCATCAAACTTTGTTAGATAAGCTGGAATTTTATGGCATTCGCGATTTAGCTTTAAATCTAATAAAGTCGTACCTTTCTAATAGGAAGAGAATAGCCTTGAAATAGTCCAATATTATATTGAAGAGGATCTGCGAACCCATCTTTATTTGTGATGACAAATCTTAACTTCTTATAATAATTAGCAAATATACCAAGGGCAACTGGCAGCAATTTATGCTGGACCGATCCAAAAGCATTTTCCAAATCAATCCAGTACACTCAAATTACGCTCGTGCTCCCTGGCATCCTTCAAACATTCCGAAAGTAAGGTGTTGTCTTCCAAATTCCCGGATGAAATCCATAAATTCCCGCATGAAATCCTTTCTGTTGCTGGGATAAAAAGTACTTGTTTGTGATCATAAACCTCGACATTCTTGCTTGAAGTATAGAAAAGAAGATTTTGGACATAGTGTTTGTTAACGCAATAGGTTTTGTATCATTAGGATCAGTAACCTCAGGCTTTTTTGGTACAAGAACAAAAGCTGCTTCTCCGAACACAGTCGGTACTTATTTGCTAGACAATATTCTACAGTAGATGTTATGTAAACACTTGCGAATGTGAGGACACGTTTTATATACAATGTAGGGTATGCCACCCAGACCTGGCGCTGACTTTACGCTTTTCTTCTTGACCTCATAATAAATAAAATATTAGATTTTTCCGTATTTATTCAGATACCTCTTTCATCAACTATATCTGTATGGATATACATCACTACACCAGATACACCACTTTATAGTCAGCTGACTTTTTTTTATTTTTCAAAATATTGGGTTACCTATAATTTGGTAAATTTACAATTGGGCGGAATTTAAAATACCGCTGCTTAACCCACCCACGGAACCGCAGACGATGATGGACAATACAAGTGGTTAGCACGTCGCGATGTTTGGATAGACACATTAACCCAACTATAAACAGATTAAACATCTTCACAAGTCGTTAAGTAAAACTAGAGACCGACAGCTTCACGTACTCTCCGAGCACTATAGTGGCGTTTTCAAACAAATCCGTAGACTAGTTGTTGCGCCTTTGGTTGTATACGGAGGTCTTGGGTTCGATTCTTACCCACGGCAAAAAATATTAGTACGATTTCTTCTGTACAGTTTGTCATGGTCTGGGTGTTTATAAAATATAATATGTATTATATTGTTGCTTCTAGTACACATAGTACAAGCCTAGAGCTTAGTTTGTTACCAAACAGTATGTCTAAGTTGTCGATATTATTATTATAATTTAAAAAAATAAGTAATAGTACTCGTATTTCCTATGGTCTTATTGGTCATCCCCAGTCATGCACTCAATCGCTAACAATAATTATTGATACCTATAAATTTAGATAATCTATTATAGTTCACATACACATAATATGTGTATAATATATTTTATTACCAACAAAAAAAACACAAGTACATAATGTGTCCTTTTGGCAATAGCACATTCACATATTACCAAAAAAAAAACACAAGTACATGTGTCCATTTGGCAATAGTGCATAATGCACTGATAAATAACATTTATGAGACCAATTTTACACCGAATTTTTCACTATAATAGTCAGGAAAAATCCGATGAAACTGATAAAGGAGCTTTTACTACGAGGGAAGGTGCCCACAGAACTACAACAAACCTCTGGACGTTGTAAATATACGCTAACGACATCTGTTAGCAGATTCGGGGTGACTCCTGAAATATCTGAAGCTTTCAGGTCTTTACGAAATAGTAATTTTACTGATAATAACATCTGATTTATAAAATACTTATCAAATTTGAATTCTGAAGTATTTCAATTACGTATTTTATTTATATTCTGGTCTAGATTCTCTTAAATTAGCTTTAGATTGTGTTATAATAGGATTGTGGTAGAATCACAATAGCTTAATTTGTAATCAATCGCTCATAGAAAAGTGTAAAAACAATCGATTCTATTACGATGCAAGTGCGATTCTATTGAAGTAGTAGTTTATATGATGAGTTGGTTGACAAAGACTTAAAAGTGAATAATGTAGTTTCAATCAATGGTGGTTATTTTAGCAATAGGAAATACATTAAGCTTTTAAAATTTATTAAAAAATAAAAAAATAAGTTAAATAACATTTATATTAGGTCTAGGAATATATCATTAAAAGCAGACTGCCGTAGGCTCATGTTGGAAGCTAGACAAAATAGTGAATATATAATTTGTAATAATTTGTAATTTACAGCATCAATATGATAGTGATTCAATTAAGTCAAAAACTGAAATAAATAACTTGCACTTATGTCTCTCTGACTTGACAGAAAAATACCAATTGTCACAGAATGATCTTACAGAACAGATTAAGAATATGGATGAGTTCTTCAATTAAGCAAATATAATGCAGAGAGATTTGACTCTTTTGTAAATAAAAATTGTTGCTCCTGCGAAAACCAAGTTAATTTATCAGATACAGGATCTTCAATATCATGTCCAGTGTGGTTCTTCCAAAGGCCATCACTAACAATACCCTACTCCTCACAGACAGTATTGGTATTGGAATGGGCCAAATTTTTAATTATTATTTAAATCATTCTGTGACTAACTATTGCATGCCAAATAATAGTTTTAAGAATATAGTAAAATCTATTTCCTCCAAATTCTACAATTCATATAGTAATGTGGTTATTATGGTAGGAAATGGATTGAACACAAGCAAAGGTGACTTGTTGGACAGTGTGGATATTTTGTCACAACTTGGAGTAAGGAATGTTACATTATGTACATTCCTTTATTCAAACAAATATTCCACCTCACAAAATAAACATATTCATTATTTAAATAACTGTATCTATAATATGACATGTTATAATAATTTGTTTAATTTATTTGATATTAACAAATTTGTTAAAAATATTTATAAGACCCAGGATAGCTTTAAACTACCTATGAAGGTACAAAAAACTATTGCTACATTGGTAGCTAATAATATATTATTAAGTATTGACTCCACATCATCATTTAGTAGTAGTACTAATAATGTTGTGGTACAACCATGTTTAAACTTTTAGATGTGACAATAGAGAAGGACAATTGTAAGCTTACCTTAATACATCAAAATATTCAAAGCCTCTCTAGCAAAGTTCTCAATATTGAATTATTAATTGAAAAATATAATTTAGATTTGATGTGTTTTACAGGGTCCTGGCTAAAAGCAGAGAAAATGTGTTTCAATATAAATAACTTTGTAGTTGCTAGTTTTTTCAATAGAAACTCCTGTGAGGGAGGTGGATCTATTATCCTAATTAAAGATACACTAAAATGCAAAGAGCGGAAAGATATTGTAAAACTATTACTTGAACGTGTTTGTGAGATCTCATGCGCAGAGATGGATACCTATATTATTCTATGCATATACAGACCCCCCGCCTCTGCTTTACATACTTTTATTAATATAATGGAGGATGTTTTGTCAAAAATATATGACTCAAATAAACAAATTTTTATATGTGGGGATTTTAATATATTTTTCCCGACCTTATGAAAAATAGTAAAACAGTTCCCATATTCAAGTCCGGCTGTAAGACAGATCCAAATAATTATCGCCCTGTTTCTGTCCTGCCAGCCTTAAGTAAAATATTCGCAAAAATACTTCTTGGTCAGCTGTTAAGTCATTTTAATACTCATAAATTGTTACATGATCAACAATACGGGTTCACAAAAGGTAGAAACACAACAAATGCCGGTACAAGATTGATTACTGAAATAATTGACGCTTGGGAAAACTCTCAGGATCTCGTTCTTTGTGATCTGTCTAAAGCGTTTGATTGTGTTGATCATCAAACTTTGTTAGATATGCTGGAATTTTATGGCATTCGCGATTTAGCTTTAAATCTAATAAAGTCCTACCTTTCTAATAAAACTCAAGGTGTTAATATTGATGGTTGTGATGGGACGGAACCCTTGTAAAGATGGGTGTCCCTCAGGGCTCAATTTTAGGCCCATCCTGTTCCTAGTATACATCAATGATCTTCCACATATGGTACAGGAGATAGCGCAGATAGTGCTATTTGCTGATGATAAATCCCTACTTTTTAAAGTTAGTAGGAAGGATAATATATTATCGGCAGCAAATGACACTCTGGAAATGGTTCACGGCAAATAATTTAGTTTTAAATGCAAAGAAGACTAAGTGCCTGAAATTTACGTTGACTAATGTATCTAATATCAATGCCACAGTGAAGATAGGTGGTACTGATCTGGAATTTGTTGACTCCACTGTGTTTTTAGGGATCACAGTCGATCCAAAACTACAGTGGAAAGCTCACATTAATACTTTATCCAATAGATTGAGCTCTGCTGCATATGCAGTCAGAAAAATCAGACAATTAACTGATGTTGCAACAGCCAGACTAGTATACTTCGCCTATTTTCACAGTATAATGACATATGGTCTTATAATGTGTAGATCTGCGGCAGATATTAATACTATATTTATTCTACAGAAGAGGGCCATTCGGGCAATATATTACATGAAAGCTCGTGATTCTCTTCGAGAAATCTTTCCTATGATTGAGGTACTGACACTACCATCTCAATATATTTATGATAATTTATTGTATGTCAGGAAAAACTTAAATATGTTTACTATAAATAGCGATAGACATAATTTAAACTTAAGAAACATCGATAAAATCGATATACCAAAGTTTAGACTGCAAAAAACTAATAAATGTTTCGTCATTAACAGTATAAGGTTATTTAATAAATTTCTATTATAGATCTGAGTGAAATAAAGTTTAAGAATTGTATAAAACAACTATTAATCAATAAGGCTTACTATAATGTAAAAGACTATTTAAACAATAAAGACGTCTGGATCTGTCCTGATATGCAATTGAGGTCTCGCAAATAGTTAACAAATTGCTTATTACATATGTAGAATGTACCCTAGTTTAGTATATTGATACTGTAATAATTTAACATTACATAATTTATTTTCATTACATTATGTAAATTTTGTCTTTGGATAAGGATACCAATCCTTATACCTTTACTTATATGTGATTGGTTACTTGCCTTTTATTTACAATAAACATTTAAGGCGTGGATATGGTCGGTGAAGTTGGTCGCCTTGGTGGCTCTCTTGTATGGCAGATAATGATTGACAGGTCAATGGAATCAGCTAACCACCTAGTCTTACACTAGTTGGTTATGTAGTGTGTGTTCGGTTCGGTAGTATTTTTCATATTAAAATTTCCATTCACGTTTAAGTTCTAAATCTGATATTGAGGTATAATAAATATTTATCTTTCTTTTGTTAATGAATGCTGCCTAACCAAACGCACTCTAAGACCTCATAGTTAAACGTGTTTTTTTTTTGACTATTCATAAATATCTGTAAAGATTTACATGAAATAAATGATTTTGACTTTGATAATAATATGGACTCGTCGCATGTTTTGAATAGACTCAATAACCCATCTATAAACAGTTTCACAAGTTGGTATAGTGAAACCTGGACCGACAGCTTAAAGTGCTCTCCGAGGCCCTATAGTAGTGTTTTCAAACAAATGTACATATTTTTTTTTATTTAAAACTCATTGGTACACACCGGGTTTCGAACTAGAGACCTAAATGTTTTTAAGTCCAAGGTCTAACCAACTCGGCCACCCATCACGTATGTAAATACCTGGGTGCATTTTAATATTTGTATACTGTAAAGTAGAACATAAGCGATCTAAACTATTGTAACATCTCTATTGTACCTTTTGTTCACAAATAAATAATTTGATTGATTGATTGATCACAAACTATAATTTCATACAAAACTAGAAATGGAAAATTTTCTAGAAATGGTTTTAAAATTTAACTTTATGCAGTGGAAGTCGGTGCAAGAGGAATTCCAGCAAAATCTTTGTACCATTTATTGAAAGATCTTGGCCGTCCGAGATTGCCATCAAAACTTGTATGAAACGTGTTTTCAGGCGCTGGTTGAGTAGAGAGGGTAGGGAACACAGTGTAGGTGAGAGTTAAAAGACCTTTGAACCTACTTTGCGGTCTCAGGCTGGGAATTCATTCCCCTGCCTTCCAACCATGCGATGGACCCGGCTTCTGCATGGAGAATCCATGGATAAGAATATTGTCTCTCCCTTAAAATAAATATTTTGCCTGTGTATATTGTTTTAATTTTTTAATCATTAAAATTAAAACATTTTTTAGCAAACCACGTAGTGAACCAATGGAACAGTATACCGGAAAGTGTAAAAAATGTGGAAAATGTGAACATATATGTGTATAGATTAGACAATTTAAAAGTGAATAGAAAACAAGTTACATAGTGATGAAGATGCATTAGTGAATGCTGCTTGGCTATACTATAATAATAAAAAGTAGACAGGTAAATGTAGGAGGGAAATAGAAATATGTTTTGGAACCGCAAAACAAACTTTGTTATAATTTTAGTTTTTTTGTAATAAAGAAACAAAATAATTACAATAGTATAATTTGGAGCAATATAATTTACCATAAAATGTTCAAAATTACATTTCTAAAGAAAGGTGAATTTTCCCAGAATTTTCGTTATTACTCAACTGTTACCAGTTTAAAATAACTGTTAGTTATTGCACTTGTCAAGTTAATCTCTTATTTACCATCGCTTTTGAGTGATGCAATGGTCACCCGGGTAATAATATAAAAAGTAATGTGTTTTGGAATGCAGCCCTATTGCCACAGATGTTAAAAAGAGTTTACATGAAAAGAGAGTTGGCATCCAGAATAAATTTGTAAAGACTTACCATATCTTCTTTAATTTCACTATCAGATTCTTTTTTATCTGGAGAGACTGGTGGAGCATATGAACAATGTAGCACAAATAGCAAGCAACATGTTATTAACTTTATCTGCATTTTAACCTGAAATTAATAATTAATTCAGATAAAATATACAAATTATGAAGGCATCACACGGCTGTAATCATTATTTACGTGTCATTTGAGAATAATATTCGTTATTATAATAAAGAATAGCCTTTAACTCATGAGCTTACAGTTAAACACGTTACCTTTTTAAAGAAAACCGAAACACAATAATAAATTAATTGCAACAATGGTGCATTTAGAAGAAATGGAACTTCTTGTTTTTGCACAACAACAAAACATAGGTAAGTGACGTGACGTGTCCTTCGCACAGATTATTATTTTTATTTTTATTTTTTTTGTTTTGTTTGTTCTTCGTAAGAAGAACGGGCAAAGGGATCAAAACCCATACAGCCCTTTCTTATACTTTTTTTTTTTTGGTTTTCACATATATTTGAGAAGTCAAAGGTTTCTATGAACCATACAGCCTAGTCTTCAGTATTTTTTCTCTGCAGTATTTGTTCTTTATTACTATTATTTAATATATTGTCTTAAAAATATATATTTTTTCGTCATTCCATTATAATTCGATACATATATTATTTTTTTTCCCTTATTATTCTTTGATGTCTTCAAAATCTTCATCTACTACAATGTCTTTAAAATCCTCCTCCACTACAAAGACTTCAATATCCTCATCTACCTACTATAATATCTTCAAAATCCATATCTCCAACATTTGTCGTCATTTCAATATACAGGGTGACTTTGAAATCCTGTACTATAGACTAATATGTTATTAGGTGTCATTAATAAAGTCCATTTTTAAAAAGAAAATGGTATGTAATATTTTGATTTTAAAGAAAAGTGTCCGTATTTTTTTTCGGCCCTTGTGGCTACATTAACTGAAAAAGGCGCACAGAAAGCACAAATGCGCGATTAGTTCCCGCAGTCAACGCCCAACCGGCCAACACGTACGCAGCTGTTACCTACTCTACGCGAGAGGTCAGTGAACTGTGCTCGAGTGTCCGCAGGCGTGCAAGTAAATACATCATTGGTACCTTAAACTATTTATTTATTATTTTATTTAAACACTTTATTGCACATTAAACAAAAATTATGTACAAAGGCGAACTTAATGCCTTAGGCATGAACTATGTGCGCTTCTTTTTTATTCGCTGCACTAAATCGTACATGCATAAGAGTTCGTATGATATATTTAGGTGAAAACCAATTTAAAAAAAATCTTAATTATCACGTAGGTACCTAAGTACTTAAAAAAACGTTTACATTTTTTAATTTACTTTAATTCATTCCCTGGGGCCCTACCGGGAAGCCACATGAAATACCGATCGCCACGTTGATTGACCGAAAGCGAAAATAAAGTGTATGTGATTTGACGTTTCTCGGCGTTCGAGTTCTATCCATAGACAATATTTCCTATACAATTTTATCCATCGACGAGTCGATCGGTTTTTCGATGTGGCTTCCCGGTAAGGCCCCTTGTCATTACATAGGTACATAAAATATTTACTATTGCTGTTGGTAAGGTAGCCGAGTGTATTAACCTGCCCTATGCGTACACGTCGCATCCAGCGGGGCGGGCGGCCCTCCCACAAACTAGAAAATTGTGGAAGCAGGACGGGGCGCCAGTCCAGTCGTCTTTATATCGTGCGAGCGGATGCACGGTACTTTTGTTCGGTCTCCCAAAATCTCGTAAATTGTTTTTTGTTTGTGTGTCAGAATGTACTCATCCCGAGAGTACTATGAAATGGTTCGGTTTTACTTCCAGGTCGGTGACAATTTAGCCGAAGCCCAAAGAATTTATGCGGCTGAAAGTGTGCGGCGCCTGCGTCTTCGTGGGGAAACCCCTACTGTCCCTAGTCGGCAAACAATTTTACGGGCTAATCAAAGACTAATGGACTATGGCCAATTTACGGTTCCAGGGCATGCTCGAGGCCTGGGAGTGTCCAGTTTACCTATTTTGTTAGAAAACGAAATAACATTTTTTTTTTAATGGACCCTAGGGCGAGCACCCGTGATGCCGCTCAACGTTTTGCTGTGTCTCAGTACGGCGTGGAAAGATTTTAAAATCAGCAGCACACACCCGTACCACTACCAAAAGGTGCAAGTGTTGAACGATGCAGACGCCGCCCCACGTCGTACTTTTTGTGAGTGGCTAATCGAGCATAGGGACTCTAATATTTTATGGACTGATGAGGCCTTATTTACGCGTGTGGGTTTGTATAACCAACATAATGAAAATTGGTGGTCCATTCGAAATCCACATGCGATTCGTGAGACCCCATCACCAGGTACGGTTTAGCGCTAACGTGTGGGCCGGAGTCATTGGAAATCACATTTTGGGGCCATACTTCATAGAAGGGTTATTAACGGGTGCAACTTACTTAATGACGCTGCAAAATGTGAACTTTTTAGAAGATGTGCCGCTTGCTTATTTCCGCGATTTTTACTTTCAGCAGGTAAGTGCAATCTACATATTTCCCATATTTCATACTTCTCAAAAATTAACATAAACTGTATGGAATCAATAAAATAAGGAATAGATTTCAAACTGGTGATTCAGAGTTTTTACTAAAACATTATTTAGGTACCTAGCATTTAGTTATATCAATTAAAAATATTCTTTACGGCGACAAATATGGGTTTAAAATAGATTCAACCTAATTTAAACTCTAACTATAAACGTTTAAACTCGAATTAAACTAGTCTTCTGTGACGAAAATAAATAACTGTCTTCTGATCGTCAATATTCTCCCACCACAAAAATTGAAAATTATCTCTGTCCGATTCATGGATTGAAATTTGTAAAAAAGTTTTACGAATGTCGGACACGATACCATAACCACATTTACGAAAATTAATTAATAACTTGGGTATTAATTATATTAAATTTACTCCCTTTTCCAAGCCATTATTTAAAGAACTACCCCTACGTGTTTTTGCCGAGGCATCAAATACTGGCCGTATGAGTGTAGTAGAACTTGTCTCTTTAAAAATTACATGGTGAGGTAAATATAAACCGTTACTGTTAGTTAGTTACTACTTTTTCAATAATACCTTTGGCTACCCAGTCGTGAAAAATATTATCATAGTTTTTTAAGTTACCTGTTAGTTGTAGTCTTTTAGTTAGTGATTTTAACCTGTTGTATGATAATTCCTTGTTGTTATGTTTTAAAAATTCTGGATACCCCTCCTTCCAAGGTAATTTTACTTCATAACGTCCATCTTCTTGTCTTGTAACATTATTCATGTAAAACTTCATGACATCATTTTCAATAATTTCTTTATTTTTAACATTACTAGGATCTCTTATCCCTAAAGACTCTAAATCCCAAAGTTCGGTTAAGGTAAAGTTCACTATACTAGTACTAGAGTTAATAAACTCATTATTGTTTAAGCAAGGTCCCTGTAGAGTCCGACCTAATTTAGACTCTATCGCTACTAAACTTCCTTCAATTTCAATTATATGACCCGTCACTAAATATCCTAATACATCAGCTCCTAACAAAATGCCTACTTCTGTCTCTTTATTACCTGTCATTAATATTAATGTTTAATTGTTTTAACTTATCATCTAATTTTTTACTATGTACAAAAGGTAATGGACCACAAATTTTGTGTTGATCTAATGCAGACATATTAAGTTGAAAATTATTATTAAAGCTTTTTATAATAAATTGAAAGCTATTATATTTACCTCTCTTAGTTTCATGACCACCAAATAAATAGTGACTTACCAACTCCTGGTCTATAACCTAATTTTTGTGTGATATCTTTTTTAATGTAGGACCTTCGAGCCCCACTGTCAAAAAGTGCACGTGTTATGACACTCTTACCAGAATATACAATTTGTACTAAAATAGTCTGTAAATAAGTAGTTATATTATTATGACACTGTGATAACACATCCTGATTTTTCTTTTCTTCTTTTTTATTATTAGATTTTATATCAGGGCAATCAGTATCAGATGGCGTTTACCACATACAAAACATTTTGGAAAACTTTTACATTTCTTCGTGTAGTGCCCTAGTTTTAAGCAAATCATACATGCATTCTTCTTTTTTAATATATCTTTCTTCTGCTCCAATGTAAGTTTACTTAACTTATAGCATTCGATATTCGAATGTCCTTGCTTGTCACACCATATGCATACATTTTCTATCTTTTCATTAGCGACTATAAAGGATGACGTAGGTTCGAATATTTTTGTCTCAATCACGCCAAACCCGTTTTTCGTTGCCTCAATCCTTTCCTCGCTTTATACTTCCTTTCTAATAAAACTTAATAGCTTATCCAACTGATTTTTTTTCTTCTTTGTCTCTTGTTCTTTCCCAAATGCGAAGTATATCGGTCGGTATTGCCGACTCTACCATAGGCATTAATATAGAAGCATATTTGTCAGTTGTCACCTTTAGTGTAGAAAGAGCGTGTAATTGAGTATACAGCTTGTCATAAAGATCTCTCAATGGCATGTTTACTTTATTTTGCGACAATATCAGTTGTAATAATCCCCGTATATAATTTTCAATTAATAAAACATCTCTGGCGAATCTATCTTTTAATTCCTTTATGGCAGATTGATAATTCTCTCCCGAAGAAGGAAAACTGTCTACCAGCTGTCTAGCCTTAGATCCCTGCTCAGTAGCTTGTACTAAATATTGAAATTTATCACTACTGGCCGTGTACCAGCCGACTGGTGCAAGGCAGTCATAGTACCACTCTATAAAGGAAAAGGATCATGATAGTTTTGTGGTAATTATCGAGCCATTAGTTTAATCAGGGGCCTTACCAAAGAGCCAATCGATAATCGAATCGAAATACCCATCGAAAGCCAAATGTATGGGATTTGACGTTTCCAATCGATCAGGCTCTACCCATAGAGTAAAATTCCTATACATTTTTATCGATCGATGCGGCGATTCGATTGGCGATCGTGTTCTTTGGTCAGGCCCCTGTCTATATCTGGGTCATTAGGTATTTTTTGAAATTGTCCCCAAAATGAAAGAAAATTATTTATATTACCACCAAACTGCCGTAGCTGGATTTTTGGTAGATTAAATCGCCTTTGTATTACCAAAGTGACTTCAGAAACGTTGGTTTTGATTGTAACACCACTTGCAACGCTTTCAACCTCGTCCCAGCTTGGCGTGGTGAATTTACGTCGATAGTTCGGGCTGATTTTATACCAGCGTTTTACATAAGATTCTGTGGTGACAATATCAGCAAACATTTCGTCTTCATCTGAATCATCTACACATATCCACATCTAACCACATATCCTCATCTAACCACATATCTTCATCTAACCACATATCCTTTACTTCGGAGTCAATTTTAAATAAAACCTCCGCTTTGCTGCTACTGTAATCGAAGTCTGCGTGAACATTACTCTCCGCATCGACTTCCGAAAGAGATTTCTCCAACTCCTTTTTGGCCGCTGTGTAAACACGTCTCAAAATACTTCGATCCTTTTTAGCTTAAGCATTTTTATATTTTATTAAGCACGGTCGCCACTCTATTGATTATAATTTCAATATCCTAAAATAAAACAACTATTTCTCCGACATCAATATTAAATCTATATTCAATCAATCAAAATTGACAATATGTTTTTATTCTCAACATCCGTAACTAATGGTCCGATTTTGATAATTCAAAAAGATATACCATTCCTATTTCATAAAGAACAACGTGGATACTAGTTTTATTGAATTTGATTATACTTTACTGGGGCCTTACCAAAGAACCGATCGATAATCGAATCGATATACCCATCGAAAGCCAAATGTATGGGATTTGACGTATCTCGGCGATCGGATTCTACCCATAGAGTAAAATTCCTATACATTTTTATCGATCGATGAGGCGATTCGATTGGCGATCGTGTTCTTTAGTTAGGCCCCTGATCCTCATTGGAATTAACATAGCCTTTATTACATTGGAAATAAGAGCGATGACAATTAAAATTATCAACGCATCAACAGATTGCTATCGCGTTCGCTGTTTTACAATTATGCCCCAGAGCAATATGTGTAAATTGTCCTACATATTATTATTGTTTATTTTTGCTCATCAATTTTCCAGTTAGTAGCCATAAAAAATATATATTAGATATCCTGTAGGATATATATGTGTATGTCTAATAAAGGTATAATATTAATAGCGTTACGGTATTACCGTACCGTAATTTTGTAGGGTGTTTTGATGTCCTTTGTAAGGTAATTCTGGCACTTCTATAACTCTGTGTTCCGACAAACTTGTCTGGCAACACTGCACCCTAGCCCTACTCTATCTTATTTATTTTAATGACAGCTATGAAATAATCCAATGCGGTATTGATTTTTAATGAGAATGAAAAAGAATAACTGAAGTCTGTGAACAAGTCAGTCAAGTTTATGTGCTTCGAAATAAATTAATGTAAATTTCATTGAATTAAGTAGATATTTTAGTAATAAAAAAAGGTCAAAATATACATTTTAATCTATTGTTTTATGTGGACTTTTTCTTTTAGCTAAAAATTACTTGGAAGTCTTGGGTGGGGTTCATTATGGACTACGATAGGCATATATTTACTCATGTGATTGTGGGGAAGGTACAGCCGGCTCTTCGTGCCACGGATAGGGCTGATTTGAACGATGCTAGAAGGCAACACGACTGCTATGTTCGAATGTTGCGAGAATTAGGTGTCGCAATTGTGGAGATAGAGTTGCCTGGCTCTTTACCTGAAAGTCTCCGGGTTGAAGATACTGCTTTGGTTTGCCATGGAACCACGCTGATGTCGCCACCCAGCGAATTCGTGTCAGCCGAAAAGGTATTGTTCAATTTATTTTCTTATAAAAGACTTTTATTTTATTTTTATTTAATTTGTATGCCTAGTTCTAAATAATCTTGTATTTATATGCCTATATTAAATACAAGATTAATATAATTTGTTGGTAGTTTTTGTTACCATGTGGATTTTTGAGACAGGCAATTACCAGGGTGGATTTTTGAGACAGGACAGTAAGGGTAATAAAAAAAAAAAGTTTATTTGCCAGAATATGGTATAAATTCTTCTTCTTTTACCTAAATGGCCTTCTACACTTTACGCATAATTTTGACAAATGGTATAAATAAGATGACACAAAAAAAAATATTAAGCTCAACATATTCTACCAACCAGTGGTGTGCAAAGTATTTTGTACATTTGTCATAATATAAGTTATCACATTCAAACAAACAAAATTGTATTTACCTATGCTACCAATATGCTACACAAATGTCACAATTAATAATTGGCACAACGGAAAACTACATTATCAGAATTAAAACAAAAAATGTCATAAAATTGCAAAAGAATTTACAGGTAGGTACTAGGGCTTGAATATCGGACCAATTTTCAATTCCGTTTTTGGTTTTCAATATTAAGCTATTCAGTTCCGGAATTCCGGAGTTCAAGGCTTCCTTTAAAAACATTATACAGGGAGAAGCTACATTGACTTACCGATCGAAGCATCTTTTGATAATAATTATAGGAAAATGTATAAGTACTCAATTGAGGAGAAATGTGAAATCCCATTCCAGGAAAACCATCAATGTTTAGTGGCAAATGTAACAAAAATATTACCCAATCCAACAGCGGTCTCTGTTTATTCCATTATTAAATCTCGCATCGGTGCCTATTTAGTTAACTTTGTACGCAAAATCTGTTTAAGTAGGTGGTTAACTATTGAAATTATTTGCTTTGTCGCGGGCCACAGTTTGACGACCACGGATCTAGATCCGCCACACAACAGCCTCCTTACGCATTTCAGTTTGAATACATGGTCCAACTAGATGACCACCTTGCAGCCCTGATCTAACACCTCCATTTTTCATCTAACAGCCATATTTTTTTTGGGCCACCTAAAAACGAAGTCTACAAAAAGAAATACAATAGTATACAAAACAAAAAGATGTGTTAATAAGGATTTTAAATGATATCTATCCAAGAAAGTTATCGGCTGCTGCTTGCTCAGTACAAAAATGAGTGAACTTATGTGTTCATGAAAATCAGCGGTCAGTTTGAGCAATTTATTTCGTAGATCGCCCAAATGTTGTCTGTCTACATCTGTATTTAAAAATACATTTATTTAATTTTTCTAATATTGTAGAAGTAACAACTATAATTTTGTACCTCAGTAGGCACTTTAGCTTCTAGATAGTTACTAGATAGTACATCACTAGGCCGACTAAACAAAAACCATAAAATTTATCTTATGCCCCCTGCATTTTCGGTGCTTGCATGTAAACCCGGTCTTGTGTACTGCCATAGTTTCTGTACTCAAACTTTAGTTGACAGTTGAAATAGGATTGTTTGGCAACAAAGAATATTTCAACTTGATCAATTGTTTTTCCCAATTAATTATATGGAAGTTTTTCGTGATTACTGTCAGTACTCAAACCTCAGTTGGTCTAGTAGAGACTTTTGATCATTATAAGAAACAGGATCGCTTGGCATTTCTTGCTGACCATGATCGCTTGGCATTTCTTGCTGACCATACATTTTTCCCAAAATCTGTGAATGCAGTTCAGCATATCTCAAAAATTTATGAATCTCTGGTCTCCTAGGAACATTTTCTCGTAACTATAACAGTTAAGGTACCTACTAGGGCTTGAGATATTTCAGTATCGTTTGTAATACCGGAATTGGTGAATCAAAACAGGAATTTCAATATCAAAAAAATATATCATTATGTCACTGTTTGAGGTGTAGCGCATCATTTCAATAGCTTGAACGCATTGACATTCTTGAAATTTCTAGTACTTCATGGATCAGGTGTCCTACTTGCAAGCCCATTTTCACACCCATCAACGTATTGATCGACAGAAATCGAAACTCAAATGTATGGGATTTCACATTTCTCCTAAATTGAGTACTTCCTATAATTATTATCAAAAGATGCTTCGATCGGTAAGTCAATGTAGCTTCTCCTTGTATAACGTTTTTAAAGGAAGCCTTGAACTCCGGAATTCTGGAGTTCAACAACCTTTGCTCCAGACTAGGTACTTTTGTGAAATGTACATATCATAATTGTAAAAATTGGATTTGTCAGACCACAGTATTTACATTAGAAATTCATGATCTCTACATATTTTTCCTCTTAGCTATATGTAAAAATTTTGTATTAGCTATAAGTAATTCTCCGAACATTGTCACCTGAATGTAATGCTTGAACTATAGAAACATAGAAGCCGCATTGGTATGGTACCCGAATAAGTATCCATTGCGACAAGCACCATCAAGAAAAGTAGTTACAAACCTTTTAAAGAATTTTGAAGAAAAGGCTTGTTCAAAAGTGCGACAGCCTCATTTACTGGACATAGACACGGAGATTGCTATTTTAAGCTATGTGGAAGCTTAAATGCCCTGTCAATAACATTTATTATTGTATTTTTTCCATGTTTTTAATACAAGTGAGTTGGAAACACCCACTTCAAGAGAGACATATCTGGACCATATCTCTAGATAAGCTTCCATATAGCTTAAAATAGCAATTCCGTGTCTATGTCCAGTAAATGAGGCTGCTATTAAAATTTTCTCAGCGCAAATATTATAATGACCTGAAGATATTCTACCTGTTAAGTTAATCACATGTAAATGTAGACTGCGGGTTGAACAACATATTTTATAACTACCTACAACTTATATTAATCTACCCCTTACTTTATTCTAACTATCTATATCTAAATACACCACACTACCCATAACAAAAAGTTCTGCCAATGTAGAAGTTTGACTTTTACCAAAATGTATGGTAAAAGTTATTCGCGATTTATC
Organism: Monopis laevigella; assembly: GCA_947458855.1. Classification (NCBI taxonomy): domain Eukaryota; kingdom Metazoa; phylum Arthropoda; class Insecta; order Lepidoptera; family Tineidae; genus Monopis; species Monopis laevigella. The sequence continues at coordinate 10,595,787 of OX381576.1, read as the reverse complement.
ATTTCTAGTACTCAAACCTCTAGTAGTTGGTCCACTTTTAATCATTATAAGAAATAGCATCAAAAAAGTTTCTGTGTAAAATTATAATTTTCATTCTGACTGGTATTTTTTTCTGAAATCTATGAATGCGGTTCAGCATATCTCAAAAAAATATTGATAGTCTCCTAGTAATGTTATCTCGCTATAATTGTTAAGGTGCCTACCCTTACTGTCCCTTCTCAAAAATCCACCCTGTATATATCCCATCACAGGTGTCTAAAGGCCATTTTACACATTGGTAAGTACAGTAGTGAGTTAAGTTGTGCCTTTGGCAAAGTTAAGTAGTTATTGCTGTGAACAACAAAAGGGATTAAGTAGTAAGTTGCCAATTAAGTCCATGAGAATGGGCAGAAGTTCTATTTTCTCAGAGAGTTAAGCGCTGAGATTCCCCTCCCTTTCCTCTCATACACCCCTCCATAACTTACTTAACTAGAGTTTCAATTTCAAAGCCTTTATTTGCTTACAGAATAATAGTAATAAATACAAGTAAAAATTAATTTCTTTCATTCTCCTCCAGCCTTTTCCATATTTCCCTATCTGTTGCAGCTCTCGCCTATAGCATACCTATGGTTTTACTTAGATCATCAGACCATCTCTTCAACTGTCTTCCTCTTTTTCTCTTTGGGTTATAACGACCTATGGTTTTACTTAGATCATCAGACCATCTCTTCAACTGTCTTCCTCTTTTTCTCTTTGGATTATAACGAGGAGACCAAACTGTTAATAGCCTGGTCCATTTTGTTATCTGTTCTCTGAGCATATGGTCTGTTCATCACCATTTGATTTTTTTAATTTTGCTTTACTTTCTACAATATCATTTATACATACAAACTTGAGTTAAGTACAGTACAAACTAGTGAAAGTCAATTTCTACTACACTACTTCTACTTAACCTGTAAGTAACGACTGTCTGGTAACTTAACTCACTATTATACTTCTAATGTAAAAATCGGCCTTTACAGCAGTAGTTACTCAGCAGTAGGGTTTTATTCCCACCTACTACCTACTACTACTTTTATATTAATTATTACTTATAGTGGATATTTGGGGCGTAGATATAGTCTGTTAGGTTGGTCGGCACGGTGGCACCTTTGCATGGCAGATAACGATGGCACGGTGGCACCTTTGCATGGCAGAAAATATGCTCATTGTGGTGCTTGGAAAGACTCAATAACCCATCTATAAATAACATATGTTTCTCAAGTTGTGAAACTAGAACCTACACCATAACATGCTTTCTGTGTAGTTACCACTATATTGGTGTTTTCAAATTGCTTATATTAGCCAATATTTTTTTTTTTGCACTTATATTGCAATTTTAGTATGATTTATTGCTATGCATATAAATAAATATGATTTTTCCATTCAGGATTACTAAACTGTTTTCAGATAAATTTAATAAAGCAAGCTCTAAAGTGTCTGGGTCAGACTATTCATGAAGTTACAGATAAAGATGCCAAAATATTGTTTTCCGATGTACTGTTTACTGGTGAGTCACAATTCTGATTTATTAAAAGGATTTAGGTCTTGCTGGTCACTCAGAATGACCTGTTTTTTTGGTGTTTTTTTTATTTGGATATTATTACATCTTTTGGTGTATTACAACATACAACGCTAAACTAAACTTTAACCAAAATGATGTAGTTGTCTGTCAGTTTTCAATGTCATCAAGTTTGCATAATGTCAGAATTGCATCATATCGATTAATATATATATATATAGTTTAGCTATTATGCATGTAATCACCCTGCTGATGATTCCACTAGTCCTAATGTAATATTGTTAAGTTTTTATAAAACAAAATTTACTTAAATAAAACTAACAAACATAGTTCTGACAGCTACTTCCCCAATTATACAACATCTTTCCCTAATCCTTTGGTTAGTTTAGTTCAGAAGATGTGTTCTGTCCTAGTTTTTTTAACATTTTCTATATTTTCTATTGCCATACTCATTCCCGAAAAATACATTATTGCTGATTTGGTCTGCAAATTTAACAATACCAGTTGTTTCTCGAGAATTGCACTATATTTTTTTTTAGAATCTTAAAAACAATATTCTATTGATTTTAAATAGTAGGTAGGTAGGTAAGTGATAGAAAACCAAAGCCAAAGTAATTAAATTAATACTCATATTAACTAACGTGCCCAGACAAGACCTTTTTACTTTGTTTTAAATATATAAATGTAATGTAGTTTTTTGAAATGTACATACATAATTATTGACTAGAAAGACGTATTGCGCCTAATACTGGTTACTATAACTTAAAAGAAGCTGCCCAGTTTAATTGTGTTCAAAAATAAATTAGATTACTCAATTATTTTATTATTATACAGTTTAGTCTATATAAGTAATAAATATATATAGACTAAGCTGTATAATAATAAAATAATTCAGTAACCAAATATATTTTTGAACACAATTAAACTGGGCTGCTCCTTTTAAGTAGAAAATATATTTTTGGTGTGTACTTATAATACTTTGTTTATAAGCAATATCCTTTTTATAATTTTAAAATTATAAGCAACAGTGTGATTAAAAAAACATCCGGTTTGATCCCTTTCATTGGAATAAAGAGATAACAATTTATTCATGAGGTTTAGCCAACTATATTTTATATATAATATGAGCTTAATACATTACAGGTCACGAAATTTTCGTTGGGATAACCGAGCATACCAACGAAGCTGGGGCCAAGTTCATTGCCAAAACATTTCCTGAATATCCAACTATACCACTTAAAGTAAGTCTATCTAATAGTTGTAGTTTAATAAAGAGGACCACCTGGACTGACACCCAGTGGACTGATTTTATAGTTGGTGGTTCCCTAGGATATATTAATTGTCCTGCATATTATATGCTCTTTCCTAGAGAGCCTAGTGCTTACTACCTCCTACACCTACCAGAGGGATTGGGTGTTGGGGTCAGTCTCTTGGTAAGTTGGTGAGACGGTACATGGCTCCTAGTGTATGGACCAACAGAGTATTTAATTCAGGATCTTCAGAAGGCGACGATTCTCGCGGAGAGTTCTTCATTGATGGGTTAGGAAGTTGGGGTCATTCTCTTGGTGAGTTGGTGAGACGGTACCTAAGTATAATGTATGGGTCAACAAAGTATTTCATTTAACATCTTGGCGGCGATTCCTCACGGAGATTTCTTCAGCGACTGTTGAGCTTTCGCAGTGTACTAGGATTATGGAATTTCCTTCAGCGCCTTTTTAAGTCGCCGATGTTGGTGTTTTTTCTGGAGGTCATTGGAAAGTGCTTGGCATATGCCGTGGAAGAGGCTTGTGGGTTGCAGCATACTAGGCTTAAACAATGTACTCCTAGAGGTGTTTAGCTGCTACCTCTATGCGGGAACAGTTGTTGAGGTTCTCTAAACTGGTCCCTGTTAGTTGTGTACCCAAGAAGAAGTTTTAATCAGCCATGCGCCCTCCAAACTAGACCTTCTGTTGACGATTCATCCCGCCGGATATAAGGTGTAAGTCATGCCCCCCTGGGGGGTTCGGATCACTGCATGGTGGTTACATCAGTTCCGCGTGTTCCTATTCCTCCTAGGAAGGCGACTGCAGGAGGTGAAGGTACTTTCTTGCATTACCTTGGGGCAACGCTGCTTTCAGGTTAATGACCCTAATGCTTGTGCTTCTGCTCTTGCTGATGAAATTCTTCTTGGAATGGAATATTACATTCCGTTCTCGTCTGTCACCAGCAAGGGCAACAGCAGACGCTGGTACGACAGCAACTGGTCGCAGTCAAAAATACTGCGTACCGGGAATGGGTAAGGGGTGGCTCGACGGCTGACTCAGCCACCCTGAAGATAGCATACAACGTCGCCTCCAAGATGTGCAATAAAGTATCAAAAAGAGCGAAGTTTAATCATATATCTCGGATCGGGAATGAGCTGCTTGAACAACCAGGCAGGTAGCCGAAAATTTTGGCAGCTTGCAAAATCGGTCGAGGTAAACTTCTGTCGCTCATCATTGCCGCCGCTGCGATATCCCGATGGTTCGCTGGCTCATTTGGCGACTAAAAGAGCCGATCTTCTGGCTCATATTTTCGCCTCTAACTCCAGACTCGACGATGTAGGCGCGCAACCGCCTACTACACCCAATTGCGGATTCACAATGCCAGATATTCTTATCCGGCAGCATGACGTGCGCGCGGCACTCCATTCTCTCGATGTTCGGAAGGCCAGTGGGCCGGATGGTGTTCCAGCGATTGTTATAAAAAAACTGCGCTCTTGAGTTGTCTCCTGCTCTCACGCGACTTCACCGCCTATCATACTCCTCTGGTATGGTCCCCGTAGCTTGGAGGGAAGCGAATGTGCAACCTATCCCCAAAAAGGGTGACCGGTCAGACCCCAATAATTACCGGCCCATTGCCATCACCTCAGTGCTGTGCAAAGTTCTAGAAACAATTATTAATGCACAGATTATGCGATACCTAGAAGGTCACTCCATTATCAATGACCGTCAATACGGATTTCGTAGAAAAAGGTCTACGGGTGATCTTCTAGCATATATTACGCATATCTGGGGTGAGGCAATGGATAGGCATGGAGAGGCCTTGGCAGTCGGCCTCGATATCTCTAAGGCCTTTGACCGGGTATGGCACAAAGCTTTACTCTCTAAGCTGCCAGCATATGGATTTTCGGCGCGACTTTGTGGCTGGATCTCAAGTTTTTTATCAGACCGGGCTATACGAGTCCTCGTTGATGGTACGACCTCGGGTCGCGAAACCATTAACGCAGGCGTACCCCAAGGATCTGTGCTATCCCCTACTCGGTTCTTGCTGCATATCAATGATTTGTTATCACTCGGTAACATACATTGCTATGCAGACGATAGCACTGTCCACGGTCAATACTTGATGCGTCAGCCCCCCAGTCGCGTCGAAACAGAGGAGTATAGGAGTTCTTTGGTAAATGAATTGGACCAAACCCTGGAAAAAATCTCAAACTGGGGTTCTCTTAATCTGGTCCACTTTAATGCCCAAAAAACCCAGGCTTGTGCATTGACAGCAAAAAAGACCCCCTTTTCTCACTTTCCCTCCCTTCAGATCACACATTTACCATTGTTTCCAGTTCTCGATATCCTGGGATTAGAAATACGCTCCGACCTAAACCACCGCAACTATATTGAGAGCATTGCGAAGACAGCAAGTAGGAAGCTCGGCGTCCTTAATAAGGTGCGACGGTATTTTACTCCTCAACTCAGGCATCTGATTTATAAAGCTCAGATACAGCCTTGTGTGGAATACTGTTCGCATCTTTGGGGTGGATCTGCCAAATATTTGCTGCATGCTCTCGATAGTCTGCAGAAGCGTGCATCGATAATTATCGAGAACAAAGAGTTCACGGACACTCTAGAGCCATTGCAGCTTCGCAGAGATGTAGCGTCGTTGAGCGTGTTTTATCGCCTTTATCATGGAGAGTGCTCTGAACAGCTTTTTCATCTCATTCCTCCTTCTCCTTTCCGATATAGGATTTCACGAGCAGGTAACAAAATGCATGCATATACTGTGGCAGATATACCAACCCGCACTAAAAAATTTGGTGATTCGTATATCTGTCGCACTATTAAAATGTGGAATGCTCTACCTGCTCGCGTGTTTCCTTCTTCCTATAATCTCGAGTCCTTTATACGAAGCGTGTATAGGCATCTTACGGTGCAATCAACGGTTATGTAGATCGTAATTGTTTGTTGCATTTGTTCTTGGACCTTCATACTGCTTTCCATCAGGTAGATGTGAGGTCACATGCCGAGCTCTCATAAAAAGAAAAGAAAAAAAAGTAGTTCATTGAAGGAATTTTGCTTTTGAGATATTGCTAGTTAGCAGAAGAACCGCGTGGGATTTGTCGCGGTGCGAAACCACGGTGCGCTAGTCATCAAATGCTGGCGCTGGAGACGTGTTCTGTTCATGGCCGACAGAAGTTGGTGCCATGCTGGTGCCCGGTATGTGAACTGCAGACGGATAAACTTATAGACCGACCCCTTAACCCGAAGCAGTAATGTTAACATAATAACCGGACGAACCATCAACTGTGTGGCCGTGGCCTTGGTTATGGCGTGGGCCATAACCAAATATAGCCATGTCGGCCATACTCAACGTCCGGTTGGTAACACACCATGCATTTAACGAAGTCAGCGCATTCGACTTCCTGTACCTAGAGTTTTATTTTTGGTGAGTGGCGTTGACGGACATTCGCAATCAGTCGGGCCATGAAAGAAGGATATCTAGCAACCTCTACTGGTTTTCGGCGGTAAACATCTTTGTGTGATGAGAGGTAGGAGTTATCTTCCGCGAAAAGCGCCGAGGTTATGTCTACCTCTCTCTTGCCAAGGTGGTCTGAGTGAGTCGAGATGTCATGGTGAATAGTGCGTACAGTGGCGGGAGATAGGCAGCAAGGTGACGATTGCTTTACGGGAGCAGGTAGTTATTGATCTCGTCAGGGCTGTTGCACAGCCTTCTCCTGTTATCGTTGAGTTTGGGAAGAACTATTTTGGGGAGGGGCGGGGCCTCATGGGGTTTGATGAATATGCTACAAGAGCCATTCCTCTAGATGGAAGCTTGTGGTTGAGGGGTAGTGGCGTTTTCCTTATTGGAATGGGGTTCAGGCGCTGGTTGTTGCGTAGCTCGTTCAGTTTGCCGGTTTTTCTTTTGCTGGCAGGTGCTTATGAAGCTGCCCCCCGTGACTGTGCCGTCAGGTTACTCGATTGGGGTTCCTCCCTTACATCCCGTAGTGTCCCCGGGAATATTTTACTGCGATTCTCGGCGAAAAGCTGGGCAAGTGCGGTTGTTTGTGGCATGAGGAGTGCCGCATTTTACGCACTTTATGGCCACTTTGTGCTCGCGGTCACTTTCTGACACCGGATGTCACGAACAAAGTAAGTGGCATTTAGTCATCTGTCTGTTGTTTAGACCTAACCGATGGACAATAGGGTAACTAACTTGATTTTGTTATCAGGCAGTTAACCGGCCAAGCAGTTTGGTGGGACGGCCATTATTTGGAGTGCCCTTATCACCTGGTTCTTTCGTTCTGGAGAAACCTACAACTTGGGACACCACTTTTTTAAACTCACAAAACACTAAGTCACTGTTGAAGGTAGTTGTTCACTACGTAGCGTGGAAGAGTGGGGGAAAGTAACGATGTTCAAATAAACGTAAACGTAACTATAATATTTTTTGTGAGTTCATATTGTTTTGTAAACAAAATGTAGACCTACGTGAAACGTTAATTATCGTGATAATCAACGGTGTTTCCCCCGTTGGTGTGGCCCCAGCATTAGATGTAAAATAACTGTGAACTTGTGTGCCGTTGAACGCATTGTATTTAATAGGTATTATAGTGAGTTTCCCCTAAGAGTTTCATTGCTACCAACATTACGGCTAAGGGAACACTTTAACTATTGTTTAATAGAATTGGTGGTTGCTTATTGGAATTACGACGCGTAGTCCTTTTGGAAATAGTGCAACAGCTAAGCACATTAATGAATTAACATCAACGTACCAACTAGTCACACTAGTATAATAGGAGATATTTTACATCACGGTGACCGAATTTTTCACTTTAATCAGGAAAAATCCGGCCCACTGATAATATACTTTTGATTAAGAGGGATATTAAACAGAATACTCGAAACGAACTTGGGTGCACTGTAAACTTACGCCAGCCACATCTGTTAGGAGTTCTGAATTTCGCGAAAAAGTTATTTTGGTGATGATGTACTTGTATTTCATCATACACATTAGATGTTTATACCATCATGGGTGTCTTTTCAAAGTATTGTGATTATTAACTAATTACCAATGTTCCTAAAATACATAAAATATATTTTGAAAATTTTAAGGGGTGGGAACGGGGAGAAGATGGCAGTGATGGGAATAAATATTTGTATCCTACAATTGGTCCTTAAAAATAAATATTATACCTACCTAAAATAATAAAAATTGTAAAATAATCTATTTCAGACTTCTAAAGGAGCAAAACCCTTGAAAAATTACATAACCATTGGTGGCAATAATGTCCTCTGTGTTGGAGCGGGAAAAGAAGGCCAAGCTCTAGTGAGAAGAATGGAAAGAAAAACTAACTTTGCCTATTCGACCCTCACCGTTCCTGAAGACGAAGCCGCCAATTGCCTGTACATAAATAAAACGCTAGTGCACCGAGCTATTGAAGAAATACCCAAGTCATTCAGAGTGAGTATAGTTTTATTTATGTGTAATACATAATGTAATAGGTCTCTGCAAAATAATTGAATTTTAAATATAAGATAAAAAGTTCATTATTGTCATGGATGTAAGGTATAGAGATCTTTGCTTTTTCAAAATGAAAAATATAAAATAAGAACTGCGTTTTAATTAAGATAAATTCTAATTTATAAGACATGGAAGTCGATCTATACAATTTTTGCATTTTAAAAGCTGTGATACTCCCATCTGAGATCTACCACTGGCGTTGGTGCCCCCTTTTTTGTTAATGTGTCACAGCTTCAAAATGCAAAAATTGTGTAGATTTAGTTGTATGTCTTTGTATATCTATCCAACAAGGTCGTACATTTTAAATTGGTTTCTTCCCTCACCACTGAAGCTTTCGCGCTGCCCTTTCCAGGTTTTCCAGGTCTCGTCGTAGTTTGCCATCGTTGATTCGGTCTGACTATTGAACAAACTACAAGGGCACAGACCGCTATTTAAGTATATATTTTTAGGATATAATCATACAAACTCCTCTACGCTCATTCAAATATAATAATGAATAGCCCCAAATAGGCTAGATCGTAAACAATATGTGTTGGTATTCAGTTCATAGACTGCGATTAGAGGGTGTCTCCCTCCATAAGATGGGTTAAGTGACCGTGGATAAGTGTCTGCCAAAATATCATACCGATATCGGCCACAAACACAATCTGATGTCGTAGAGAGTCTGAACGGAGCCATCGAATGTACTTCTTACGGAAGACAAAATCACACCTCATGCGGTTCTCCATGGACACCAACCATTTCTCAGCAAGACTCGTTGGCGCACCTAATGACGTCTAGAAGCTGAGGTTTCCGGCCGGGGACGGCTACAATCTTAAAATATACGCGGCTTGTCGCCCTCCGGCCAACTTCTTTAGCCCCTGAGACTTAGGACGGATCCTTCATAGGAAAACTCCCACCCTGGTGGTCGGGGATAACAAAACATCCAGCGTGGGGGTCCCCGTATCGTCAACCCAGCGGGTCGGGTTTTTTTCGAAGATTCCGAACAAAGGGAATATGAAGTTCTTGGACCTAATTCACCGACACTCGTTCCCGTTCCTATGTCGGTGGATCTTAGACATCGTCTTATTCCAGGCCATAAGTATGCCAGTCCACGTTCTCTCAAGTCCTTTACGACGTGGACTCGAACTATCTTCTGATTGTGGTGCTGGGTACGCAAGTAGACGTTACCGCCGCCAGAGGGCGGTTTAAGACTGACTGGGACTAGTAAAGAGCAAACATCAATTCGCTTGTTGGTCGGGTATCTACGGAAAAAAACTACAATAAAAGCGGCGACTCCAAAACGCTGGTCGAATTTCCGAGACCCCAACGTCAAGCGGGAGCTTAACAGAATCGCAGAAGAGCTCTCCGCCGTGATCGATTGCTTTCCGGGGGAGGTCATGGGGTAAATATTCCATATATTTATCCCATGACCTCCTCCTTTGGTGAGCACGGTACCTTAGGAGCACTGCTGTATCTAGGAGACTGACCCGACCCCTTCGGCGACCCGGGGCCTTACCAAAGTGTCAATCGATAATCGAAGCGACATAACATCTCGTCGATCAGGCTCTACCTATAGAGTAAAATTCCCATACATTTTTATCGATCGATGCGGCGATTCGATTGGCGATCTTGTTTTTTGGTCAGGCCCCTGGAATGGGACGGCCGAATAGTGCGTACAGTGCGTAAATTTTAGATGGTCCCAAACCAGAACCCGAATCCGTCCCTGGATACTTTTTTGTGTCACCGGCGAGGGTGGAGCAAACAGCGCTCCGCCTAAAACCAAAAAAGGCCCCGGGACCGGACGGTATCACCAACTTAATGCTACCATAGCTCTCCCTTTGGACGGTTCTGCAACAGGGTGTTCCGAACTGGAGACTTTCCCAGCGCTTGGAAGCAGGGAACAGTTATTATGCTGCCGAAGCCCGGCAAGGCCAAACGTCAACCGGGTAGCTACCCGGATCAGGGTTATGCCCGGTAGCATCCGCGAAAGCTGTTTGAGCGTCTGTTCCTCTGAAGGCTGAAGAGATACGTCGAGATACGACCTGACCAATAGGGAATATGCATGTAACGCCAATTATTATTATTTTAATATATAATGTTCCTTTTATGTCTTTGAACATATTTACAGTAATCTATTTTATTTTGATTAGCTATTTTTTTTATAAATACGATTTTAAAAATCAATTTTTTTGTAGAAACGGAACGCATTTCTAAACGTCATTAGCACATTAGCAAACACTGCATGTGACGTCATTCGTGCAAAAACAAATGTCAACGTTAGTTCTGTAGTCTACAGTTTCTACTTTTCTCGGGTATTTATTGTCCTTTATTACGATAATTTGTGATAAGCAAACCTTTTGACTAACTTTTGAGGTGCAATAACATTAAAGTTATATGCTTTTTGAGCACGAATGATGTCACAAAATGGAGGCTAGTGATGTACCGTTTTTTACTGCGGTAGTGGTAGATAATGTTTAAACCCTTTTATTTTTGTGTTTTACCATTTAAAAAAATGTTTAATATTTGTTTTTATGGTCTAATGTAGTTACTCTATCAATTAATGAAATAAAAAAAAACATGCATATTCCCTATTCGGCTTTCGTGAGGGACAGCACCACGCTCCATCACACGCCATCCAGCCAGTCGAGTTATACAACTCCTAGAGATGCCCTAGCCGTTTCTCGACCCCACTAAGCGTACGGGGTCAAATGACTAATGTGAACAACCAGACGCTAAACGACCAGTATTATTCTAGAAGAACAATTCACATTATTTGTGCGAGAAGCCGGAAAACAAAACTAGTCCAGGATTCTCACACGGGTGCGATACTCACCGCTATATAAGTTTAAAAATAACTTACCTGTGGCTGTCGTGGTTCAGCGACGAGTTCCCTGGGTACCCAAGGAATGCAATATCTTCGTTCGTCTTCTCTGAACCACTGACATACCACTCAATTACTATTCAGACACAACCATACCACGTTGAAACAAATATCAACAACACAACGCGACAAATCTGACAATTATTTGTAGGCGCCTAAATACATGGCGAACGAAACACTACAATAAATTCAATATCTACTAATCTAGAAGGCCGCACAAATTAAATTATCTCGGAACAAAACACCATCTTTTTCCCACAAATTGCACTGTCAATGACATGACCACAGATTAACGTCCATAGAGTATTATCAATACCGAACATTCCCCCGCTCCGCTCGGATACGGCGATTAGAAGCTATACTCTCCCGTTTACCCGTTGTGTAACAACGGGTAAACGGGAGAGTGTTGTCACTGCTCTCTTCAAAACAGAATCTCTAACCATAATCTCAGCAAAACGAGGTACTCCATCCGCTCCTGGAACCAAGTTAAGAATGCGCCCCCTTCTCCAATGCAATGGGGACAGGTTAGAATCCTTAACCAGGACGAGGTCTCTTATCTTTGGAGGGTCAGTATTATCAGTCCACTTCACGCGTTGCTGCAATATGTGAAGGTATTCGAACGACCAGCGATGCCAGAAAAGCTGGGTCATCTGCTGGATCAATTCAAATCGCGATAGTCGAGTACACTTCACGGGCAGCTCTCAGCCACGCGAGAACAATCTGGCTGTCAGTCCAGGCAAACACGTCACCAATATCAACAGTGCGTCTCAACGTTACAAAAACGTAACTCAATAATCGCGTAAGAAGAGCAGCCCCACACAATTTTAACTTTGAAATCGTAAGTCGAGTCCGAAGGGGAGCTAAGACCAAATTCACTGACGCTACACTTCCAGTAGGACACACCGTACACAAGTAGACCACGGCCGCATATCCTTGCTCTCAAGCGTCACACAATTCATGGAGGCTCGCCGTGTACTTCCCAGCTGGAAGGAAAGGTCTGGGTAAAGAGACTTCATTGATTTCTGGAAGTAAAGTAACAAAGGAAACCCAGTCATTTAACAGGGTATCAGTGAGTTGGTCGTCCCAACCAACTCCAGCAGTCCAAATTCTCTGGAGAAAACATTTAGTCAAAAATATTACTGGGCTAATCCAACCGCTTGGATCAAAGGTTCTGGCTACAGTGGACAGGACCTAGCGCTTAGTCCAGATCCTGGGCGGAGAAAGATCCACCCGATAGGTGAAAATATCCTGGACTGGCCCGTACTGGACTCCATGAACAGACAACTTGTTAGGATTATCAATATTTTCAGCCCTCATTTTCCCAATCAATTCATTCCTCAAGATCAAACCCTCTTTGTCACTGGAGGCACCCGTGCATACATCATCAACATACAACTCATTTTCCAAGATGGCGGAAGCTCGAGGAAACATCAAACGCTCACGCTTGGCCAGCTCCAACAATGAACATGAACTACGAACGGGCTAGACCGCAAACCAAATGTGTTGGTATTCAGTTGATAGAAAAGCATGGGATCAGAGGGTTTTTCCCGCCATAAAATGAGTTGGTAGCACTTGTCATCCTCGTGGATGAGTGTCTGCCGAAACATCATGCGGATGTCGGCCACAAAGACAATCTGATGGCTGCCGGGGGCTCCTCCACTTCCCAGAATCTCTGAACCGCCTCAGAAAGAGAAAGACAAATGTCAACAAAACGGTTATCAACAACAGATGGGGGAGGAACATGGGCTGGGCCCATTATAACAGATCCCAAGATTATGGGGATCGCTAAGAGGCCACCTGTACCTAGGGCCTTCACATTACTTAGGAGCAACATTCCCAAAAATTCTTGTCCCGGAATGTCGAGGGTGGGGTCAGCCAAACACAAACCCCTTGACAGGCTCTCCATAGCTGAGGACAACTTTACTTGAGGGTGTTGACCCAATATATTTTTTAAAACTATTGCCGAAGCAGTGATGCTCGGACAGGAAACCGAGAAGGGAGAATGTAAAAGCGGTGTTACCAATCAAGTTATCAACTTTTACAACATTACCAACTCCCCGAACAAAATCCCGGTGAGGATTCAAAACTAGGCACAGGCCACTCGCTAACCAAGCTGAAACAATGCAACCCTGGGCACCCGAATCTAAAAGGGCACGAACAACCAAATAGTTGCCCTTCGGGCCCCAAACACAAACAGAGGCTGTAGGTAAAATTACAGTCTCTGACTGGGTGGCGGCTGGTGAGCGGTCAGCGAATGAGGATGTCGTCCTAAAGGTCTTTGGTAACGAGACCTTACAGCAGGTAGCTGCGCTGCACACCGGTTAAGACCTATGGGTTACAGCAAAGCGAGGGGGCGAAGCATTGCCCCCGCCCGTGAGGGGGGCGTGGCCACCATTCCAGGGGGGTGAACTCCGAATATGGGGGGGGGGGGGGGGGCGAGGTGCGCCGGTCCTCAGTACGTAAGAAATCAGAAAACCTCTGCAAACCTCTGCGAACCACTGCGAACATGGCCGCGATTCACGACAATCTCTTTGGTGGTGCTGGCCCAAGCACACATAACACCATTACCTCTGTCGGGCCATGGCACGTCGGGCCTGGACCCGCAAGTTACAAAATTGTGGGCAAACCGATTCCTGGGATTCCATTTGACCAGGTGGTTGGACCGGATCTGATGGTCAAGAAATCTTGGCCGCCCTGCGCCGGCAGAGTTATCCATTTTTCGGTACTCTTCCTCCAAAAAGGTTAACAAATCAGAGAACAATGGTAGGTAATCAATGCTGTTACCACCATACCTATGTTCAAAGCGCATCTTAAGTTCGGGGGACAACATCCCGAGCACAATGTTAAGTAGTATAAATAACCAAGAATCGACTGGTAGGTTAAGACACTGCATTCACTGCAATCATCAATGGGTTCAAGAGGTCCCTGTGCAAATCATGTGTCTTACTAACTATAGGCAACCCTAATATTTGGTTGACATGAGTGTCAGCTAAACGCCTAACATTTTGATACCGCTTGGTCAGAAGATCACGCTCAATCTTATAATTTTCATCCGTCACGGGTAGGTGTTGGACGATGCCTCTCAATGAGGACAACAAATATGCCATCTTCTGGCTTGAGGCGAGGTCCCCCCGCCCGTGCACAAGACTATCAAACAGATTTAGGAAGCCTACCCAGGCATCAAGCCGTCAAATGGTGGGAGGTCAAGGGTAGGTAACCTACTCAATAACCCGGGAGAAGAAACAACTGGCGAAGGCTCGGGGCCCATCTTAAGCGTCTTATCAATACTTCCGCGAACCTTCTCGGTAATGGTGTCTATGAGCACCAAGGCACGGTCATAGTCACAAGTGACTGCTGCATGGAACTCTTCCTCTGCGGGGTTCAAAACTAAAAAAGTCCCTATTTAACTCTCGATCATACTCTGGGATCTTTTCGAACCGCACCAAAAGAGCAGCGGAACGGTCTGTCCACCAAATTCACAGCGGATGTAAGCCACCTTAAGACAGCCCTAATCTTTATTGAGTTCTTATTGACATACATAATTATAATGAATAGGTGAACACAATTTAAAGGTATATTTAACAAACATAGAAATAAACACAAAATAAAGTTTTAAATTTCTACAAATCAAAATAAATTTCAGTTTTGTTGTTAAAACAAGTTTTAAGTTCCCTTACTAAGGGAAAATAAAACATAAATACAAAACCTACCCTAATAATAACGAAAAAAACTTAATTTTAATTGAAAAACCTACTTAATTATGTTGGAACTGCACTAGGGATATTATACAAACTAACCTGACCTGCCTGACCCTAAGAAAGGTAGCATACCATAGGGAAGTCACATAAGGTCAAAATTATAATAAATAAAGTTGTACCATTGGAGGAATTTATGAATTCCCCAAACCAAATGTTACAACAAAACCAACAATTAAGAAAATAAACTAAATTTAGCCAACAAACCAGTTACTAAACTGAGCTAGGGACAAATAATTTGAGGCTATACACACTATCAAAATTTGCACAGATGGGTAAATATAAAAGCCCACTAACAAAATGTGCATGCATGTATACGAACCACGCTCTGCTACCAAAAAATGTGCGAGAAGCGGGAAACAAAACTAGTCCAGGATTCTTACACGGGTGCGATACTCACCGCCATATAAGTTTAAAAATAACTTACCTGTGGGTGTCGTGGTTACACTTCAGCGATGAGTTCCCTGGGTACCCAAGGAATGCAATATCTTCGTTCGTCTTCTCTGAACCACTAACTTGCCACGCAATTACTATTCAGACACAATAATGCCACGTTGAAACAAAGATATAATAAATATCTGACAATTATTTGTAGGCGCCTAAATACACGGTGAACAAAACACTACAACAAACTCAATATCTACTATCTAATAATCTAGAAGGTCGCACAAATTAAATTATCTCGGAATAAATCACCTATTTTTACACAAATTATCTCAGAACCAAAACACCATCTTTTTCCCACAAATTGCACTGTCAATGTCATGACCACAGATTAACGTCCATAGAGTATTATCAATACCAAACGTTATTAATTACCAGGATTAACCTTTGTAGCAGCTGGAGGCTCCTCACTCCTCAAAATCTCAACGAAGTAATTATCAACAGGAGTCTTAACAAAGAGCCATTCGTTAAATCGAATCGAAATACCCATAGAAAGCCGAATGTATGGGATTTGACGTTTCTCGTTAATCAGGCTCTACCCATAGAGTAAAAATCCTATATATTTTTATCGATCGATGCGGCGATTCGATTGGCGATCGAGTTCTTTGGTCAGGCCCTTGGTGAAGCTTAAATCTACTTTTCCTTGACTCTGGATTGATCCATGCTAATATTTTATGCTGAACCGATTTAGATGAAATTTGTTGGAATAAGAAAGTATTATTACAGAAATGATTTAATCTCAGCAACCATTTTGGATAGAAATTTGGAATATTATAGAAATACAAAAACATTTTTTTTACATATTGTTATTTT
Organism: Monopis laevigella; assembly: GCA_947458855.1. Taxonomy (NCBI): domain Eukaryota; kingdom Metazoa; phylum Arthropoda; class Insecta; order Lepidoptera; family Tineidae; genus Monopis; species Monopis laevigella. The sequence goes on along the minus strand of OX381576.1, from coordinate 10,579,616 downwards.
CTGTTTTCAGGTGTTTTGCGAGAAGATCGACTTCTCACGACGCTCTATCTGTTTCTCTGAACTGGCAAAAGGATCCACCGGCCTGACATCCTGCTGCTTGGTCGTAAGAAAAATTTATGTCTAATTTGTTCGTTGTAATGTTGAAAAGTAGTGAGCCCTATACTCTATGAAGAGTTCATTAGCCATAATCCTACATTATCTTATTTAAATCACAATAATTTTAAAGGTGTAATTAAATATAGTTTTTGTAGTTATCATTTAGTCATGTACTATTTTAAGAATCTTATTTATTTGTATGTTATTATTATTAAAAAAAACTAAGATCTGCAAAATATTTTTTAAAACACTTTAAGTTCGTTTAATTACTATCTGTTAAAGTAATATATTCTTTTGACTCTAAAATAATTGGGAATGCATTTCAAAAGTCATACTAGTCGCCCCTAATATTTAAAGTATTTATTAATATGAAAAAGGCCAGTGTTTATAAATAATGTTTTTTGTAAGACAATTTGGATAGACAGCTATTAAAATATTCACTGGCCTTATGTCTGTACATCTATCAGTAAAACAAAAGACGTAGATTTTGGTTTGGTTGTTGATTTTAAGTATCTACAATGAATCAACTATTGTTTTATTATAACATATTACTTTATTAATTTATTTAAAAACTTTGTAGATTTGTGTTTAAGCCCTTTGGGGTGATTACGTGCACAACGCTAAGCTAAACTTTAATCGATATGATGCAATTCTTACGTAATGCAAACATAAAAAACATAAAAATTAACAGATAACTACATCATTTTGGTTAAAGGTTAGCTTAACGTTGTGCGGCGTAATAGGCCACCAGTCGCAGGTCGTTTTAAAATTTTGCCAATAGGATTCGCAGAGCAACATGAATATAATTCATTTCATTTCTGAACAGCCGCCTTAGCCAAGGACATATGGTTAACGCCATTAATCAAACATCTTGATACCCAATGTATGGAGATGACATTTGTTTACATTCGTTTATATGGGGACGTCTTTCCGAAACGTCAAATGCATACATTGTGTTAGGCAAGATTTTTGATTGATAGCTGAACAGGTTACCCAGATGTGGGTATTCTGTTAACCGCGACCCTTAAGAAGATATTATTAACAAATTGTTTAATAACTGTGGTCGATATGTTATGAGAACTTTTTCTGAACTTATGAATCTGGAGATATTAATTCTATAATTCTTGTAACATTAATGGTCATTATGGGCAATGTTTAGACGACTTACGACCAATTATTTTATTGCCCATGAACCACGGAGCGCCAGTCGCCATACGCTCAGAGATGTTCTGCTGGCGCTGGCGTCGGGCTCTGGCATATAAAAATTCTTTGCACGCTGAATGTTGGGGACGAATGAAGGTCTTGTCGACCGACAACCTGACCCGGAGTGGTAATTAGCGGGCGACATTGACCTTGCTCACACCTGCCTGTATCTTCTGTCTTTCCGTTCAGGAAAATTCTATCCGCTCCACAGCCACGGGGAAATGGCGGTTGTCAGGAACAAGGCGAGCATCCGTTTGGCCATAGGGAGTCAGGAGAGATGGCGTACCACACCACATACGGTCGAATGCCTTCTTAAAGTCGAAAAAGTCATGTTTTCCAGTATCCGAACCAGCTGTATCTCTTGCGGAAATCGAATTGCTCGGTTTCAAATTCAATGCAGCTCTATAGTCTCCGGAGGAACAACCGCTAGAATAAACGGCCGGTGACTTCGGTCTTTGGGTTGTCCCTTGGAGGAACGTGTTTCAGCCGCCACTTGCGGTTGGGCTGTTGGGATAGAGGCGACTGGCTTCTGCTTTCTTTGCTGTAGGGGGTCTTGCAATCGTGTGCAGTGACCTTGCTGTCATTCATGTGGCTGGAGCAAACGGGGGCTAGGTTTCCTAGATACGCGGTTCCCTAGAACGTAGAGTCCTTTTGGTTTGGGTGGGCTGGGAGCTTATTTAGCCTGATCCTGGCTCCCGCGGCTTTTTTTTCTTGGTCCTATATTTCTTTTGGGGAACTAGTTGGCTGGTTGGCCGTCATTTCGCACGCGGTTGCCATTAAATTTCCGGATGATGATAAAGGACGATAATTATTTAGTTACATTCACCAACAAGCTCATAAATTTAAATTAAATAGCGTATAGAGTTTTATTAATAAGTGCAATAATTTGCCCCAAATATAACTTCTTAAAATGTTAAAGTGGGTCCCGAAATTTGGAAATAGTTCATATAAGTAAAACATATTTAATCAATTATAAAACAAATCTTTAAAAATATCTCATTCAATATAGAATAACGGGGATTACCTATTATAACTAACAATTGTAAAATTTAGCTTGTTACACATAAATAAATTAAATTTAAGGATTTTTATTCCATCAAGTGTTTTTTAAGAAAATATATAAGCACCGGCTACTAGTACAAAACAAAGGAAATATTATATATTTTACCGATTTCTTCAACTATTACGCTCATATTTTTTTATTTATATAAATCACACAGCAGACGCTTTTTTCGTGAAAGATATATTTTTGATAAAGTGTCTGTGTTATAAGTTCTTTTTCTTTCAAATCCTTGAATTATATTACAAAGCTAAATTTTAGGATCTTTAGATACACTTATAGTATTTAGTTTTTAGAGTTTTTATTTATTATTTCGAATAAACCAAATTATAATAAAAATAGTAAAGTAAATAGCTTTCTGACATCTTTAATGTTGAATTTTTTATGTTTGAATTATACTCTTTTTTTACCACCTAGTATATAAATAATTATAGACTTATATCCTACATCCTTTTGGATATATGTGGTCAACAAGATCTAAAATCATTTTAAATTTCAATAAAAACGGGCCAGTAGTTTTGGAGATATTTTATGTGGACAAACTGGCTAACCTATGGACAACGAATCTAAAGGACTTCATTATAGCGTTCCGAAAATGTTTTTTAACACAAACACTATATGTCTGGCCGCATCAAATATTATACTATTATACAGAACGAATATTTTGAGGACTAATGACTTAATCTACGTGAAACTTGGAATAATTGATCTTATTGACCCATATACAAGATGAAAAAGAAAGGCTGTGGTTGTCAGGAAAGTACCTTAAATATTGATGATGGCAAATTTTACCGGACCGGGATCGCTTTATACAACGAGGCTAAAACACCACTACTAGATCATTTAAGGTGTTGTCTCCGAATACCATCGGCGAAATAAGGACGGGTTAAACCTTTCGCCGGGTTTAAAAAGGCGGGAGGTGATGGTATAAATTTTACTGAAAGGATAAATCAACAAACCAAACCGTAAATCTGCGCAATTATAATATTTTTATTAATTTATATACCTTTGACTTATTGTTATTTATTAATTACCATTTATATAAGGGTTTTTGTGTCGGATTCATTTCTTATGAATGATGGCGAAATATTACTTAATCTTGGTTTATTTCTTTCTCTTTGTTAAACATCTTTAATATTAATAAAATTGTTAAGAGCAATCCAAAGCTCTATTATATTAAGAGAAGAAGTGTTTAATTTGTGTTATTTATTTGTTGTAGTTGTTAAATGTTAGTTAAACTAAATAATTGTGACTTATTTCCCTATTGTGTATTTACATTCCTCTTCAGTATTATTGTAGTTAAATATATTTGTAAGTTTCGGGTATTAACTTAAATCAGTTTTTAAAACTTTAAATTGTTATATGACTATAAAATATAATTTATTAAAATCATTTTGTTTTCTAATATTAATATTTACTCCATTTATTCAATTAAAACATGTTTTGTTCTAATGAATATTGTATCTTAATATGTACCATGTGGTTAAAAAATAATACAATTATAATACATCTACTGTTTTCATCTATTGAATCTGTAACCATCTTTGTAGTATTTAAGAGTATTTAAGTATTTTAAACGTAAAATCTTTCATCTTTTTATATTATAAGCAGTTTTGTTACAAAAATGCATAATTTCATCTTAGTATAAGGGCGCCCACACTTTTGTGGTTATTGCATTTTAGTGACAATAATAAGTTTATACAGTTTATACTCTCTTTTTCACTTTCAAACCTTTCAATAAGTCTGAATAGGGCAGAAATTGAAACTGCCACCTATTTTTGAAAGTCATTATGCGCAGTACCAACTTTAAATTACGTGGACATTATTTTGTCATCGGTGACTTTATTTACGAGTGGCTTTCGTATTGATGTCATACGTATGTTAGTTTAGTCACCCGAGAAATAAAAAAAAAATACGAACTTTAGTCATCCGTTGACATTCAAAAATCGTACCCTAGTTTTGTTACTGCGCTTGCGCATGTCTTCCGGTTGAACTTACAGTCTTTCACGTTATATTTTTATTGCAAGAATATAATTTTGCTTGGGATAATAAATACTGGATATATATAAATAATAATAAAAAAAATATCTATTGTGTAATTTAATTTAATTGGATTTTGTTTTTTAATTGTTTAATTATCTTGCGAGGGCACAAATTACTTTTATTCTGTTTGATTATAATTGAACATTTTTTTCTGTATGTTTATAATGTTGTTTTAGTTTTATTAATTTTACTGTTGTATACTTATAGGTTTTTATATTTATAGCCAGGTCGACCAGAAATATAGGTATTAATTATATTATTCAAGGCAATTCTATACACTTTCTTTTTATAAAAGCAATATGTGTAAATTATCCTACATATTATTACTATTATTGAGTAATTAAGTATTCCGGAAAAATAAGGCAATATTATTTCTATATTTCTGGTCGAATTATCATTACAGAGTTGTGAATTTTAGTACAAATTTGTGTTGTTTTTAATCATAAAATAATTATATTAACCGCGTTCGTAACCAGTTTTCCACAAAACAAAGTTAGTCGTTAAATTTTCACTAAACTTTACCTACAAAATCAATAAAATTGTGGGTTTTTAACTGCTGATTTTATTCAGTTTGATCCCTGAATCTTGATGTATAACATAACCCAAGATAATAGTTTGTTTAATCAGTAATATTGCATAATAAAAATCAAATTGATTGCCTATCACAAAAAGGCATCACTGATAATACATAATAATCTGGTTATGATCGAATCTTATTTAACCATCTTGCATCACCACTTGTAGTTTTTTGAGACTGATTATTTATTTATATCCATTGATATTTATGTAAAACATCTAAACCTTCCATTTAAATATTTTTATATGAATTTTTATCATAATATGGTTTTAAGCTTGTTGTTTTGAATTTCTTTTGTGTAAGTACAATTATTATATATTCCTAGGTACATCATATCACTTGATAGCATGCTCTCTGATATTTCAAAAATATTTATATAATAAATATAAGTACTTACTTAATTTAATAATTAATATTGTAAAGGCATTCCATGTAAACAATTTTCCCTTAAGTGTTCTATTATATAAAAAATGTTTAATCTTCCAACAATCTTAAACCTAATGTTATTCAATATTATATCCCGTAGTATACTATACCCATTACCACAGCATACTTTGATGCTAGTAGACTTTATCAATTATGGAAAAATAAATAATAATAATTCAACTTTGATTTTGTCTTTTTATTTGTCATATTTCTTTCCCATAGAAAGATTCGATCAACTGTTCGCTAGTTCAACCATTGAACTAGTGGGACTTCTTTCCTACTAGTTTGATTTATATCTACCTGATGCTAAGCATTTCTAAAAAATACATGAATGGGGTAAAATTATTGTTTAACAACATTCATCGCTCCCATTATACCGGCTAAAAATTGCGATTTTAAAATGGGCAATTTTCACTATGAGTCTGTTTTAATAACTACACAGATTTTGATCCAGATTGAATTGTTTTAGGCTGAGTTGCACCAAAATTAACTCAGTAAATGTTATTATTAAAGTTAAAAATATCGTCGAATGTACCAATTTTATTTTGCAACGACATACAATTCAACGCCATTTTTATTTTAATCGATACATTAACACTTTGGTATAACTCAGTCTTAGTTTCGAAATTGCACCTGCTGACTGCTGGAAACATGAACGAAAATGTTGCAACAATTTGCATTAGATTGCACGATTTAGTAATGCATAATGAAGGTCAAAAAATTTAACGATTGCAAGCGAACGCGCAGTAGAGGTACGGTCGCGCCGCATGTAGGCATACGCCGCTATAGCAAAACGACACAGGAGGGCAATATGTAATAAATATAAAACTAGCCTAACTAACTAAGAGGACTCAACCCCCTTGCTGTGGGGTTGGGTTCCGGCTGGGGAATGTTCCTCGGTGCCAGGTGCAGGATCACGGCGACGTGCGTGGCTAGGTGTAGAAGGTGGCGCGCTGCAGACGAGTCCAGCGCGCCTAGGATGGAGGATGGGATCAAAGTACTGGCCTGCTAAAACTAGCCTGATTGCTGAGAAGTGTCAGCAGAGATCGGCGGAGAGGCGAGGAGATTGTGTCGTACTACAAATAGTAATGAGTTCGATCTCTAGCTTTACAACAAGTTTTTGCAAAGAGTTTCTAATATAGTCGCTAATAACTATGGATAGGGATCAACCAATAGGATTGCTTTATTTTTTAAATAAACCCCTCTTATTGGTTGATTCCTATCTATAGTTTCTAGCGACTCCAGTAAAAATTGTTTGCAAAATTTGTAGTAGAGATACTGATCAAAGGATCAAAATCTTGGTTGTTAACGACGCAATCTCCAGTAATCAAACTACCATCAAAATGAAAAAAAAAACACTAAGGTATAATCACCATTCGAAAGGATAAAAAAATAACTTTAAGACTAAACTATATATTAAGGACACTGCATTCGTAATAGCGAAGTTTGCGGTTCTCCATACTAAATAAGCTTTTGCGCTTTAAATCATAAATTATTTATTTGTTCACGAACATAGGTTTACCAATTTTTTTTTCAATTCAAGTTATTAATACAATATTGATAATTCTCTATGTTCCGCCCAAGAGCATGTAAACATTTACAGTCTTCACTTCTGTAAATAACTCTATTATGGTTTATCGCAGATTTTTTTTTTGTTATTTCAATGTACTTATTTATTAATCTTTCTATGTTGGGTTTTATTTTTGTTTTTCTCGAAATCAGAAAAAATATTATAATTCTAATTATTTAATATTAAAATACAAAAACATTTATTACCCACAAAAAAGATGTTGTATGTAATTATCAATATAAAAATAATAATTAAATTACGAATTATACATTTTTTGCAAACGCTGCGAACCTACATGTGCCCAAAATACTTAAATCATTGCCCCTCTGAATATCTATCGATATTCATTGGAAAAAGTAGGATCTTGCTCCATGATCTCCAATATATAATAGTTTGGTAAGATTAAGACCATTTTTTTCAATCTGGGTTGGGTCTCAGAGTTTAGAGAAGTTATGTTTATATATATAAACATAACTTCTATATATATACGAGTATATATATATATTGGGAAAGCAAAGCTGGAGAAACTTGAAGTGACGTTATTTGGAGCAAGGGTGTCAAGTCAGGTGGGATCCTACATTAGAGCTCGTCCACTATGCCATGGAACTATGGTCACATAATTTCTTGCCATATTCAAGGTCCAGACTCACAGTCTCAAGAGTGAGATACCCAGGTATACGAGCTGATACGAGTGATCCTTAATATTATTATTTTTACCTAGACACTTATTGTATCTAGGTATAAATATAAACGCCTAGGACTCAGCTTGCAGGATGATGTGTTGCGGTTCCACAGTTGCAATTATGGTATAGACCTATCCTGTAGACACCACTATTGTAATAGTTTGCCGGTTAAATAAAGTTGCCAAGAATGCTCAGCAAACTTCAAGCAAAGCGACTTTTTTTATTTCTTCATTAGTATTATTGGCTAAAGAAATACAAACATATTCACCTATAACATTTGCAAGCAGAGCTTATCATTTTGCATGTTTCCGATAAAATATTTGCCATTCGACCACGCCATGGAAACAAAATGTACGAAGCGAGTGTTAAAACCTATACTTGCAGACATAAGCATGAGCCGACGATTCTTTTAGGCGATTAGTACGAAAAATGTAGTAGATATCTGTGGCCGGAACGATCGTCCGTGCATCATATCAAACTGGGTATGAGAGGGTACACTCTGTATCGTTTCATTATTACCTTATTTAATTTTACCATATTAATTTCGTTGGGAAACATTTAAAAATGTAATTCTAAAAAAACTACTAAAAGAGTAAAAGCAAAAAGTTAATTCTCTGCCATCTAGTACCTACAGCGAAAGCGAGGATCGTGGGTTCGAGTGGTGTACGTAATATAGTATAGAGGATTAAGAAGAAGTAGTTAGTTGTCTATGGATTCAGGCCTAAATCGAACAATACATCTTTTCATGCAATAGCGTGTTGTTCGGGCCAATGTTTTAATGATATTAAGAGAAACAATAAACGTGTTGGCACGAATATTGACCCTGTTTGTGGCAGTATCACATCTAGATGTACGAACCAAATCCAATTAAGTTAATGGTGCTCGAACCCCGATCGCGGCCAAATATACTATTACAGTTCGCTTAAAAGCTTTCAGCAAATGCCCTCCAATGTCGAAAACTAATACTGGGTAATAATATAGGAAAACCATGGAAAAGTTCTTTGCATATTTTATATTGGAGTTAGGTTTCTATATTAATTTTATGGAGGATGCCATCTCAATAATAAAAAAAGATACTCCTAAAATACTCTGAATTTTAATTACGTATTGAATATATAACTACAGATTTTCCCGCTTCAAACCCCGATGTGTACCAATGGAATTTTAATAACAAAAAATATGTACAATAGTTTACAACCCCACGATTTTCCCCCAGAGAGTCAGTCCCAGTTTCACTATACTAGCTTGTGAAACTGTTTATGGATAGGTTATTGAGTCTATCCAAACAACGCGACGAGTTTGCTAGGTGTAGGTAGACTCATACCATCGGCTATGACGAGGTGGGATTAAAACCCCTCCGCTAGGTACCATGAGGCCGTAAGGCACCCGGGAAGATATTTATTTTTGGTTTGTGCCCATACCAAAAATAATATTATGGTGAGGCAAAAATAGGTGGTTTTCGATTTTATTACCTATATAAGAGGTCCTTTTTAATGTTAATTAACTACCGGTAAGAATAAGTATACACCTATTATCTATTAATCTATCAGTCCTATTTGTATAAATAGGACTAGTAGATTAACTAAAAGATTAAAAAAATTAGTTAACATATTAGAGTGAACGAAGAGTTTTATTTTATATCACATTTGGAGCCGAATTGTTTGAAATTATTTGACAGTTTTATATGGACAATTGGTTAGCACAATACGAAATATGATAAATTAAGCTATTGTGATATTATAACGATTCGATTAAAAGAAGTTAATTTAAGAAGATTGGGCCCGGTATCTACTGAAACTAAGTAAATAAGTTTTTATAGTCAACTTCGCTCATAAGCAGTGTCATTACCAGTATTATTCTGTGTATATCATTAGTTACCTTTATTGTATATCATTAGTTAAAAGAATTGTACTTCGGTAAATAAATACGGCTTCTTAAAAAAAAACTTCTAAATTGCATCGCAATAATAATAATAATATTAATATTAATATGTAGGACAATTGACACATATTGCTCTGGTCACAAACTAAGCTCTAGACTTGTTCTATATGTACCAGAAGCAACGTGTAATGAAATGAATTATGAAATGAAATTATTTATTTGCAGTAATTCCAAGGTTACAAGATGGTAGAATATAAGTTGTGTCTACAGAATTAGCCTACTAGGCATGCAAAATAATGTGGTTTACAATTTAATTTATAATTTGAACTGATTCACAATTTAATAGATTATATATGTACCTATAATACATGTTACATGTACCTATTATTATTATGTAATTTCCAATCAAACTCATATTGTTAGAATTTATATTTATAGAATTAGTCCATTACTTAATAGTTTTTAGTAAAATAAGTATTCTCTTACTGAGTAAAAGCACCTTGATGTTAACCAACTACAACAACAGTTTCCTTAATATTTTTAGTGGTAGATCTTTTAGATTCTTTGGTAATTTATTATATAGTCTAACTGACATAGGATAACTGTTCCTGCTAAAGAGTTCTGTTTTCATTGTGGGGAGCAGCAATGAGTCCGGGTATCTTGTGCCCAGTTGGGACACGCTAGTTAAAGTTTTGTATAGTTCTAGGTGTAGCTTTACAAAAACACAGCATTCGTATATGTAAATACTAAGAACCGTTAACAATTTTAGTTGAATGAATAGAGGTTTACAATAAGTTGTATGGGTAACATCACATATCGCCCGTATACACTAAGCAGTGTATGTACTATGAAAACTCTATTAACCATTACTGAGTTCCCCATATAATTATTGCGTATCTTATATTGGACACAACGTTTCCATGAAGCTTGTAGAGCAGTTTTTGACTTGCTATTTGAATTAGTCTCCATAATGGATAGACAAATCTGTTTATTTTTGTAAAATTTTTTTGGATATGTTTCCATGAGCATTGATTATCTATTACTGTTCCAAGAAAGGTGGTATTGCTGCACTATTTGTTGTTCTACATAATATTTACATTTAAGTCTTTTTTACATCTATTATAAAACTGCATATATTTGGTTTTATTAATGTTTACTTTTAAATTATTTGTGTCTAGCCAGTCTACAATGTCTATTATAGATTAATTAAAAACTGTATTATAGTTTTTATCCTCACAGTACTTTACGATCATGGAGGATATCGTCAGCAAATAAGGTGCATTTATATAGAGTAGACTCAGGTAAATCGTTGATGTATAGCAGGAATAATAGAGGACCAAGTATACTGCCTTGGGGTAGCCTCTATGATTGAATTTAGTGACCGATTTAGCTGTGATTTGTCTACTAACATCAACGTGCGTTCCACATATTGTGAACGGTTTTTTAAATAGCTTTTCAACCAATTATTAGCTGGCCCTCTTAAACCATATAAACAAAAGATCATGATCAACAAAGTAAAAAGCCTAAGTCATGTCGAAATATATTACTGCTGTGGGAATATTTTTATCAAGGTTTTTATTCATGCAGTGGACTTATTTTTTTGAAAGCCATGTTGCTCGTTTTAATCTAGTATACATTGCCTTTTCAATGATTTTAGATAAAACAGGTACAAGCGCTATTGGTCTGTAATTTTTCATTTCCAGTTCATCCCCTTTTTTATATATAGGTTTTATTACTGTTTTTTTAAGTCGGTCAGGAAAACTGCATTTACTAAAAGACATGTTAATAAGGTAATTAAGTACGTTAAGATAAGATTTAAGCAAGTTAATAAAAAAAATATGGGGCCCTAAGTACTGAAGACTCCTTATAATTAACTCTGACAACCGGCGAACACACAGACTAAAACCGAAACATGTCTAGGTCACTTGACGGTTTTTGCATCTGTATAGGCGGTAGTAACGAGACCAGTCGGTTAGCCAACGGAGATATATAGACCTTCCTCCCACCTAAATTAATATAATTCATGAACTTTATAGGTTTGCTTATCATCAGGTAGATGCAAAGTCATATGCCGTTCTCCAAATAAATATAAAAAAAGCTTATATCGCCCGTTAAAAGAATTTTACTTACCTACTATGTTTTCTTAAAAAGTTGCAACTAGAAGAGATTTCGATCGTTAGAGAGCTACGGGCTCGGTTCAAACTAAGGAAAGCGTAATTTTCCCGTCTTCAAAGCTTTTCTTATCTACTTCGCTTTGTGTCGCTTTGAATACACATCGTGTGAAGTTGTAATTTTTTCGTATGTGTAGGTAATAGTTATAGAAGCTTATGAGTGGTTTAGTATATATACGAGTATATAATATACAATAATGGTGGCCGAGTTGGTTAGACCATGGACTTAAAAACACTTAGGTCCCTGGTTCGAGTCCCGGTGTGTACCAATGAATTTTTAATTAAAAAACATATGTACAACACCACTTTGGCAACACCACTATAGTGCCCCGGAGAGCACGTTAAGCTGTCGGTCCCGGTTTCACTATACCAACTTGTGAAACTGTTTATAGATGGGTTATTGAGTCTATTCAAAACATCGCGACGAGCTAGCCACTTGTTTGGTGTACACTCATACCATCGGCTACGACGAAGTGGGATGAAAACCCCTCCGATGGGTACCCTGTGGCCGTCTAGGCGGTCTCGGGCACCGTAAGGCATCGGTGAAGATATATATATATATATAATATATGTTTAAACATGAGTGGCTAACAGGCTTTTAGGGCTCAGTTTGGTCCATATAAAGTCTACGCCAATTGACAATGCTTGCCTCAAAATTATATAGCTAGTTACACAAATGGAATTACTTATATAAAAATTTTAAAAATCCATATTTTATCAAACTTTCTTCCTTATTTTTTTTTGCTGTTGTATGGAAACTGTGCCCGATCAGAATTTGCACTTAATTATCTTGATTATCTTAATTATCTTAACACAGAATTTATCTTGCTTGAGCCATAGCTTTAGTTATAAGGTGACCTTTTTTATTATTTCACCTACGTGTAAAATAGTCACGCTACCTTACCCGCACCGTCGAAAACCTAATGTGCGAATTTACAGGCTACTCGACCAGAGAAAAAAGGAGCTAGCAAAACAAACCTTTTCCTCAATTAAGCTATTTGTGTGGACGCAAGAAGCCTGTTTCACATAAATTTAGCTCGTGCGCACCCGCCTGCCCAGGTTATTATTTTATTGTAGTAAGACGTTCGTTTCACTAATTGCGTTTCGCAAATTATGGTGAGCCAAAGAATCTTTTACCTGCTAGGTAAGCATGTTAAAGTAATTTGCAGGTGTTGTTAAGCCGAAGAGCTGCTTAAAGGCTTTTTGTAGTAAGATAATGGAATTGAATTTAATTAAAGATATTTAACAGTTTATTACTCTGTTGCTTTTGCTTAATGCGTATCTAATTATACATATTTTTGATCTATCTTTGTAAATATAGAGTAAAGTCTTATACGTGTTTCTCTCTTTGGTGTCCTTGATTTTCCCCTTTCTTTCTTATTTAAAGCAATATTTTGAAGTCTGTGTTCTCCATACAAAATGAGCTTTCGCATTTCCAGTAATACTCGATTATTATTTGCCGCGAACTAAAGTAACATTTTTGTCGGTCTTTGTATTTATTAATTATTTATTACTCATATACAAAAATATTTATTACCCATAACAGTAACTTTTTACGTATCTCATTACCAACAAAAATAAAATTAACTTCGCCTAAAAGACACGTTGTAATTTTGGAAGTACGTTTGTATGGTCAAGTCGACTACAGACCATTAAAGCGAAGCGACTCCACTACGGTCTTCGATACGATACCTCTTAATAATCCTTTATTTAACGCTAGTGAAGCCGCAAATAAAGCTTATTTAACTAAGTATAAAATAAAAGTGGTAGGTATTAGTTTTTGAAACGCTTCGGTTAGCCATGGCTTAACACGAGCTTTAATGAAAACTCAGTTGGATTTTCCTTCAGCTTGATAGTAACTAAAATGGCAAAATACTTAAAGGCAAAGTACCTCGCGGTCTTAATCGTCTAAAAACACCTAATACGTTTTTTTATTGGAGTACGGCATTTGAATTTGTATCAAACTCATGTTAAATTTAACATCTAAGAATGGGGTTGATTGATCAATACATTGTTGTTTGACAAGTATTGATAGCTACCACTATGCCGCCTACTTGATACCGATACAAAATGGACGATAACAAAGAGTTTTTTTTGCAGTTTTTTCCGATAATTTTGATTATAATTAAAAAAAAATAATTTGTATATAAATAAATATTATGGATTTTTAAATAGGTATTTCTTAATGATCTTTAACTATTGCAATTTTCAAAAAAATCGGACTGGTAGTTCTTGAGATATTTGATGCAAACTGTAAGACCCTATTGTATGTAGAGTCTATTATTCACACACGATAATTTGTGATTTGTATTATATAACATAATGATTTGACTTTTTGGATAGTAACTTTAGACCAGATTATTTAGATGTGTTATATAATTTTGTGAAGGCTCGAAGAAAAAAGAACATATTGTTAAAAAAATTACAATGGAAAACAAAATAGTTAAAATATCAAATCAAAACCAAACCAGTCCAGCTAAAATTTAGGCATTTCATATTTTTTCTTTAATTTTTTTTTCATTAAAAATAAGTTCTATAATTGTAGTTAACAATAAAGTAAAAATCACCCATTATACTTAATTAAGATATATTAAGTAAAGTTCCCAAAGAAGTTATAAGTTTTGGTTTTAAAAAATATACCCAAAACATGTCTTACATTTTATTATAACGCATGCAAATCGGTTTTTCAGTTATTATTAGTATTTTCATTTTATTTTCATATTTATGGAATACATAAGTGTTTTTTTTGTTTTATTATATTTTTATTTATGTAAGTATTTTATTATAACTAAGATACTGGCTTAATTTTCATCTCATGTTGAATGTAAACCGGCTCATTCTGCGTTAGGCGTAATGTTTTACAAAAGTAATTCAAATTTCTAACATTTATAGAGCAAGCCCTGGCACTCTGCCAGTAATGAACCTGTTCTTTGGTTGTCCGGCTTTAGAATTATGATATCCTTTGCATCGGGGCTGAAATATTTCAATTTTGAGTTAGCAAAAATAACTATATGTATAAAACCGGTGGCGTGCGGTGGGTACAATTGTTGGGTAAGCCAATTTTTTAATTATTAATAATTTAATATATATTTAGAGAAATGGTAAATGCTCCGTGACACTTTCTTTTAAAGGCGGATTCCTATATCCAATAATAACGGTATGTTATTCCCATATAAAAACTACAGATTAAGTTAATATTTTTGTTTAAGTTTTTATATTATTAAATTTTTAATATTTTTGTAAAAAATATCGAACCCAACAGCAAATTGCCATGGATGGGAATCGAAACCACGACCTCTGGATACTACGCCAAAGGCTAGTCTACGGAGGTGGTCAAAGAAATAGAAAAGTAAATACACAAGTCCAAACACAAACGATATTTATTTAGTTAACGCTCTCGGTATAGAAATATTGTTACTGTTGTTGTTGAATAGGAATGCTGAATTTACTAAAGACACCAGTTGCATTCTTAACGGACTATTTTTTTTTAAACTTATATATTTGTTTATTAAGATCACTTGATGTGGCCACTTAAACAAATAAAGTGGTCACACGAAGTGGTTATTTAATACCTCGTCTGTCTGCCTGTCTATTTAATCTACAAAGGTCAAAAAATATATAAATATTATAAATAGTCAGAAACATCAAAAGTTCCAAAAAAACTAATACTCAAAAGTGAAAGATTAAATTCCTGTATCGCAGCTGATGGCATCGCTATTGGGTCGTAGAAAAAATTCGCAATCTATAACAGTCAACCCAGACCTCTCAAAACAATATCAGAAACGAATAAACAATGTGTTATTCTTTCCACTTATCCACAGACGCGATCTTATTTTATTCCAGTCACGTCAATTTACTTTTTTTGCTTATTGTATTTTACGGAGACTCAGCTAGCAATCATTTTGTTACGACGACAACCGTCGTAAAGTGCCGTTGAGGAACTTTACAGCAGTACTGCGTTCTGAACGGTTAAGCGACTACAGCGGAAAAAACAAGAGCCGCTGAATTGTGGATCCCGGACATCCGCAAACATCCGGCAAGGCAATGCACAAAACCCGGCTCATTTAAATTTTTACCCAAGACAAGATGTTTGTTGCAAGAATAATATTATGTTCCTTATTAAGGTCCAGGTCTGTCTAATTCTAAACACTAAATTGTTGTGCACTTTTTAAAATATTTTTCTGAGAAACGTTTGCTTTATAACGTAAGTGTAGGACACTGACGTTATAAAGCAAACGTTTCTCAGAAAAATATATATTCATTATTATATTATATTAATTTTTATGTGTATTAATGATAATATATATTATATTATCATTAATACACATAAAAATTAAAAAGTACTATCACGGGAACCTTATCAGACCTAGGCGGCCTCAGGGTACCCAGCGACAGGGTTTTAATCCCATTTTGTCGTAACCGGTGGTATTCTGAGTTTACACCGAACAAATGGTCAACTTTTCATGGTGTTTGGATATACTTTACTAAATAAACTATTTGTAAACAGTTTTATAAGTTGGTATAGTGAAACTAGGACCTACAGCTAAACGTGCTCTCCTAGGCACTACACTTTGTTGTCAAAAAAGTACTTATAATTACTGTCCTTTAAATTAAATGATTACATGAAATTTAATATTTTATAATATTATTATCCTCATTAAAACTTTAAATGCTTGTTACTAACTTATATTGAGACGAAAAAAAGAGAGACAATGTTCTTAGCTATTAACTTAGGATGTTATTAGCTTAGGATTCTCCGTTCGGATGCCGGGACCATCGCATTGATGGGACGCAGGGGGTAAACTGCAGTAATAAAGGTTATTTCAAATTAAACTCTCCTCTTCACTGCCCTCTCAATCCAACCAAATTCTATATGATCCAGTCAGTGCCACATAAAAATAAGAAAATCAATGCAAAAATAAAATAAATACCTGGAGTATGGGAATCGCAACCACATTCCTTGGTTTTGCGGCCGAAACATTTCACTACCAACCAGGATATACAATATGTGTCAACCACATAATTTGTTACCACAATCAAATATAGAAAATGTGTTATTAATTCGTAACGGCCGGTAACTGTCGACGGATTCCGCCTACGTATAAAAGCATTTAAAAGGTTACATTAGTATGTCGATAAGTAATTTACAACCAAAAGCTTAATTTAATGTCACTTTAGGCTTTTAATCCCAGTTTCACTATACTAATCTGTGAAACTGTATATGGATGAGTCGTCGAACCTATCCAATAAACCCCACAACAAGCCGTCCACTGGCTCGGGCATTGTAAGCACTTTGATGGTTTTCACTTTATTACTATAATGAAAATTTTTTTAAATAATTAATCAAATATATATTCTTATTATGGCATCCATGCTTGTGGATCTAACAAGCGACTCGAGAGCTGGCGGCTATTTTAAACAATATATAAGTTTAGCCATACAGAGAGGTAATGCCGCCAGCGTCTTGGGTACAATGCTGATGGACATTGGAGTAGTACTTTGTGCTGTAACTGACAATATTTCCTTGTGTTAATTTTAGATAGGTTTTTCATTAGTAAATTATTTTTATTTGTAAGTTTTTATTTATTTCTGTTTTTATTATATTGATTGTTACTTGTATAGATATATATTTTTATTTACATCGTTTAAAGTAATATATTATATACATATATATATAAAGGGTTGCATTAATTCCAAAATACTATATTCTGTATTTTTCCTTCTTCTACAATATAGGTTCCTTTCAAAATAAGTATCAAGTCGGCATAGTGGAGACAACAGTCTTATGTTTTAAATTCCACTGTTTATTGTTTTCACGCTTGGATTTTCAACAGCTGTGCACTTTTTTTACTTATTGAAAAGCGTCACCCACCCATTCATTATAATACGAGTATTTATATAACGTCGACCGACCGTTTTGGTTACCACTGCTCATACTGATGTAACAACTTCTATGTTGTTTAATGATTCCGGTTTAGTCTGTGGGTTCACCCGGTTTTCAGGAGCCTACTGTATCGATTTCTTGTTGATGTGGTAGTCTGCTTTCAGAAAGCACAAATGAACTAGTACATAGTAGAAATTAATAAATAATGGTAGAATATAAAATAAATAAAACCTTTTTTGTTCCTCATTCGCCAATCTGATTTTTTTTAAAGATTTTGAAAGCAAAATTTCTTCAGGAAGGATATAAAGAGACTTGTGCGGTACATTAAATCACCCTGGATTTTTAGGAACTTACAAGCTCCAATGGGACCAATTGCAGCGGTCGGACTAACCTCACATTCTTTGTGGGTGCTCGAAGAAACCGGGGTTCAACCGTGAAAGTATTTTTGGATTTTCTCACGTATCACGGTAGATCTTTATTGCCAATGTCGAGTATAATAAATCTTTGGGTGCCCACTGCTAATAACTTATTACTAATTCCTGCTTTAGTTGGACATTTTAAAACTTTTTTAATTTTATAAATTAACTTAAGTATATCAGTTAAATCAACTAAATTTGTTCTGAGACCTATATGAATAGCGGCCCCAACTTCGTAAGCGTGTTTATTTTACAACAAAAAAAAAACTACGAAAGTTAACATGTTGACCGTCATACATACATACATATAATCATCGGTGCCTTATTGCGAGACCGCCTAGACGGCCCCAGGGATGTAAGTAGTCCAAAAAGATGACATAAAATACCAACTTTATTTTAATTCACAATTTTATTTTATGCATAGATAACCGGTCAATCTAATTAAAAATTTATAAAAGCAAAAAATATATGTGAATATTAATTGTATATCTCAGGAACTAACGGATCCTGTAATTTATAATTTATATCAAATACGATGATCACCATAAACAAAACCCATTAGCTATTTAATACCCAGAAAACATAATAAGTCGTCGTTTCCGGTACTTCTACTATCAACTGTAAGGTAAGGTAAATAAGGTGTAAATTACGAGGGTACACTGATCCTATTTAGGTACGCGGTGACATAGATTAAGACGGACAGAATAATAAAATTAGTAACAACGATGAATTACTAAAATAAATTGTTGTTCTAAATTTTTATATTCTACTTTCTATTTTTTTATATCGTAATCCCCAAAAATACTTGGAACGTTATGTCTATAAACGACGGACTTTTAGGGATAAATCCTTTAATGACTTTACGACGTAAATCAAGTTTGATAAAAACTCTTTATAAAATAAATTTTCCTTTGTGTTGGTTGAAAATATATTGTTTGTATATATTATTTATATATAATATGTTTGGGCTTAAATTTCATGTATATTCCCATCACTCTACGAGGTAAACAGATGTCAATGTTTGTTCTTTAATAATATAAAATACGTACGGGGAGGTGGGGCAGATTGATGCAGAAATATTTAAAATCAAATATCATATGATATGACATAATATTTTTAACTTATTTTTTTTTATCGTATAGTTAAATATATTAATATTATAATATGTATGTATCATCACGGGTGCCTTACGGCGCCCGAGACCGCCTAGACGGCCCCAGGGTACCCAGCGGAGGGGTTTTAATCCCACCTCGTCGTAGCCGATGGTATGAGTCTACACCGAACAAGTGGCTAGCTCGTTGCGATGTTTTGAATAGACTCAAGAACCCATCTATAAACAGTTGCACAAGTTGGTATAGTGAAACCGGGACCGACAGCTTAACGTGCTCTCCGAGGCACTATAGTGGTGTTGTCAAACAAATGTACATACATTTTTAAATTAAAAACTTATTGGTACACACCGGGATTCGAACCAGGGACCTAAGCGTTTTTAAGTCCAAGGTCTAACCAACTAGGCCACCACGTATATATATATATATATATTTTTTATATGTTTTTTTATTTTAATATTATAATGTTAAAATAAAAAAACAGTTAAGTTGAGAATAAATTAAAACATTAATAATTTTGTAAAAAATGGAATTTGCATCATTCTGCCCCACCAACTGGGCACTTGGATAAATCACTTGGGGACATTAATACAAAGTAGAATTCATATGAAAATGGTTTAAATTATAAAACTTAACTAAGTCAATTGCAATTACTTAAGAAAAAATGATAAACTTAATAAGAACGCCTCTATTGTAACTTTTATTGGACATTCTATGCACTTGAATAATACTTAGATAATGTTTGAGCTGCATTACAATTTGAGTGCAATAAAGTTTTTTAAATAAAAATTCATCCGCGAAAAACACTATACTTTTTAAAAGTATTAGTTTTACGGTTTTGACGCACGATTTTCTAGAGTTCGGTAATAGTTTTTAACAATACTAAATAATAGTGTAGGTACTAAAATGCAAATGTTACAACTTACATTTATTATTTTATTAATTAGAAATGTAACATTGTCCCTCGAGAAGATCCTGAAAGCTTTGTTGAAAATTTGACATACTCGTACAGCTTTCCCGTTTGTTAGTCTGTTCGTAACTTGTAATGAATTTTATAAGTTTCTATCTACTCTAATTTCAAAACGCAGAACAAAATGTTGACAACATAGTAATAATGTAGTTTCGGTTTCTGAAAATTTGATATTATCTTATCAACCTTTTCATAGTAGGGAAAATATACATAAAACATTAACATGTAAAGTAATTGTCTGAATGTTGGTATGAGTCTAGGTACACCGAATAAGTGACTAGCTATATAATTTAAGTTTATATATATTTAGTAGTTTTTTTTGAGTTGGTTTTCGGTAACATTTTGAGTCGGAACTGTCAAAAAATATATTTCGAATTCAGAAGAGTCAAAAATTACAATTTAGAAAATTTCAAAGATTTTAAAGAGCCACAATTTTTTTTCTTGCCAACAATAAATAGGACTGATAAAAAAAAACTAATCTATTTATTCATATATATTATTAGATAATTACTTATTTATATATTAGGTATATATTTGCGTATGGAACTAAATAGCCGCAGCTTCACATCCAAAGAGCCGCATAAGGCTCGCGAGTAGCAGATTGCTGACTCCTGGTCTATACTAAGATAAACAAAATATATGTCCGAAAGAATATTTTATGATTATTAGATGACCAATAACATTTTTTATTACCAATTAGATTTAAAAAAAACTTAAAAAATAATATACAAAGCTTAAAATAGTGTGTGTGTGCACATGTCTGCGGTGAATGTGGGTAAAAAAGATGAATAAATTTTATATTAAACGCATTTGAATCCTAGGCGCTGCCTAGAGTAAGTATTTTAATCAAATTATATACATATACAGAAGTAATTTTATCTTTCTTGTGTGTTTTTACAGAATACATTTATTTTATAAAATAATAATAAAATAAAGTAATACCATTTTATAATAATAGCAAAACTTTATTTTATATTAAATGCCTAAAATTGTTTAAAAACCCCTGTTATAATATTCAATTTTATTTGCTGGCTGTATAACATTTATTACAAAAGTTTGCGTCCGTACAGTACCTCCTGAGCAACTTTAATGCTTTTCAAATCTCTAGATAAGTTGCAGCGGAACGAGAACAGAGGATAGTGAAACTAATGTATGTAATTAAGCTGTTACAAATTTTGTATACTTAATTAGATTTTTAACTTTAATATAAATATGTTGTAAAGTATATATTTTTAAGGTTATATATTGTTTAAAAAATATATTGAGGAGGTTAATCACAAATATACGTGGTGGCCGAGTTGTTTAGACCTTGGACTTAAAAACACTTAGGTTTTTGATTAGAATCCCGGTGTGAAAAAAAAAAAAATGTACATTTGTTTGACAACACCACTATAGTGCCTCGGTGAGCACGTTAAGCTGTCGGTCCCGGTTTCACTATACCAACTTGTGAAACTGTTTATACGGCGCCCGAGACCGCTGAGACGGCCTCTTGGTACCCAACGGAGGGGTTTTTAATCCCACCTCGTCGTAGCCGATGGTATGGGTCTACACCGAACAAGTGGCTAGCTCGTGGCTATGTTTTGAAGAGACTCAATTACCCATCTATAAACAGTTTCTTAAGTTGGTATATTAAAACCGGGACCGACAGCTTAGGCACTATAGATAGTGTATACATGGTGACTTTGAAAGGATCTACTAGTAAGGTTAAAATGACCAATTTAGCCAAAAATTTTTTAGCAGAATCTCATATTAGCCCAAAGTACATCCTTTCAAATTTACCCTGTATGATAAAATATTAAAAAAAAACTACTGATCAGCTCGCTTTCATCCCTTTTTATCCTATAAGTACGCCCAAATATCACTTAACCAGGTTTAGTCTTGGTTGCTAACAAACCCATGGTCTTGTAAACCTAGTATTTAAGTTTAAATCATTTTATTTGCAGCAGAATAGAAACACACATCACACTTTTCAAATTCCGTTCTTTTGTATTTCGCATAAAATTTCTGCAGCAACTCTTTACTGTACACAATCGTACACATCACACTAGAATGATCGCTCACTTGAAATAAATCCATTGACAAAGCTGAAAAATATCTCTTTAAAGTTTTCTTTTACTATTGTATTTTAAATCTAAATAAAGCATAATATTAAACGTATCCTTATTTCTAAGCGTCACTGCATTTTACATGCCCGAATGGAAAATATGACGAATGGCCTTATTGGTAAAGTCAAAGTCAAAATAAGCTTGTAGCGAGGTACTTAAAATAAGTGGCGGGCCTCAAACATAAGTTGATGTGATTTATTTGTAGACTTAGGGCACTGCGTTTGTAATCGCGAACTGCGCTTTCTTCATATAAAATTATTTTTCGCACTTCCAATAATACTACTGTTTGTTTTGTCAAAATTTTTTTTTTTCGGTCATTGTATTTATTAATCATTCTGTGTTGGGTCGTTTTTTTTTTTACGAAAACAGAAAAAAACTATTTTAATATACAAAAGATTTTATTACATATTACAACAATTTTTTTTACTACAATTACGAACATTATTAAAAAAATAATTGAACTTCGACCAACAGCCAAGTAGTAATATTCAACTCCAGGACCCATATGGGCGACATACCATTTTTTGACACCATTTTTAATCACTAAAAGTACTAGGTAGTACATACTAACATATATTTGATAGTTTGGTTACTAATAAGTAGATAAAAAGTCGCTTGCCGCAAAATTCAATTCAGTCTCAGTTTCCACCTTTTGCTATAAAATAAACAAAAGAATGTAAAGTAACTATTCAGTCCATATCGATTGTAAAATAAAATAGTGTAAACTGAAGCGAGAAACCAAATCCTTTCCGTGAATTTCAGTACACGTTTCCTGGATTTACAGTCTATCATCAGGTTGCGTTATACGTGACATCACATAGCATTCACTGTTACAAACCGAATTCTTACTATTTAGAAATACGACCATAGATGGAATTCTAACATGACTAATATATATTTATAAAATGAAATACAAACTATTAAAGGTTTTTTATTTACCTACTAATATAATAAACAACCATAAATTAAAATTTAATAAACTATAATGAAAACCCAAAAAAAAAAACTAAAAACCTAAAAAGACTACCTACAAAAAAACCCAACTGAAGACAATAAAAATGATCTTTATACTAAAAGTCACAGAACTAAAAAGTTTAAAGTAGAACATAAGCAAAAGAGTTGTTTTAGTCACTGCGACATAGGAGGTTTACTATGCGTTAATGCCTAATATGGATTTTGACGAAATCACAAAGGTACATTACCGAACTAACAAACCCGTACCCGTAAACTTATACTCCGCGACAACGTTGTTTTGTCTTTAATTCTAGAGGTACAAAGGTTATTTGAACGAAGCCTTAATACTTTTGTGGCTGCGTTAAAGTTTTTTGGCAACATTGTACTGCTGACAACAGCCCTTCGCGTTTTTGTCAAAGTTCATCAATATTTCGTCACATCATTATTTCCAATTCCTTCTTTAAAATTTGTTTAGTCATCAGACGCAACTCAGCCATTCAACACGCAACTTGCTCAGATACATTTCGTGCACTTTTTTTACAGCAGAGTTTTGTGATCTATTTATAATATCAAGACTGCGCATTTATTTATTTCGGCTAGCGAATCTCGCAGCCACGTCACCTCTGTTTCCAACAGACAGATAATTCCCCTCAGTCTCCCTGTATTAGTCAGTCAAAAAAAAAAAGAAGCATTTATTTATCTTTCTAGTTGCAGGTCTGTGATCCTTGAACTTACGTGGCGATTACGACATAATATCCCTGGGGATATGCCCACTACTATTTTTAATTGTAACGTTAGCTTAACTCATTTATAGGAATAAATCGGTTGGTATATAATAAGTTTTTTATTACTGCATCGCACCAAATTAGTGCAATAATTTGTTGTGAATATGTCAAACTACATGGATTCGCGGCAATATTATACATTAATTCGAGGTGATGGAGGGGAGCGTTGCCAAATGGAGTGCCTGTAAATGGCCGGCTTTAGATGTAATGACATTATACCGTAAACATACAGACAATGTTATTTTGTCAAAATGACAGCTACCCTTGTCGTCGTAACGATGCTTCTTAAACATATAGACAACATCAATCAACAACATGACAATCGTAGAGCCAAGGCAACATTGAGGATGTGACAATGCACCGTAGACGTATAGACAAAGGAACTTTGTCGAAATTACAATTCACCGAGTACACCGTGACAAGTTTACCTAATACGGGACGACAATATACCGTGTTAAAGTTCCTTTGTTTATTTTTTCAATTGTTTAAATGATTTGTCGTTGGCTTTAAGGCCACTAAAAGACTCCCATTTGTTAAGGGAATATTAACGCCACGTTCAAAATTTTCTTTGAGTATAGCGCAAAAGATAAACCTATTTGTAATAGTGGGAGTCTGTGATTCCGTATTACCTTCGAATTGTAATGTAATATTAAAAATAGGTTACTATGCTAAGAGCACATTCACGCTACATGAAGGAGAAATTTTATGTGTACCCGGAAAAGCTACAATAGGATGATCTAACGATAGATATTCTCAAGTATTTTATTTGAGGACGGGATTGTTGGGTGAATAAGGTATAAAAAGATTCCAAAGGGTAGAACTGTTTTGACAGATCAGCTCCGAATTTAATAAGTTATAAAACATATTTATGGTTCTAATGGCTTAAACAAGTATAGTTTAGATCTAAATTTCAATGGCCATTCTAATAAATAAATAAAATAAAAATAAAATATATTTATTTCCATAATTTTTTTAACATTACAAAGATCTTACAAATCTTACAGCTAGGTAAATGTTACAAAATTAGACTCAATTTATCAGAGCCTGGATCATCTTTATCCTATTCCAGTGTGACTCCCTCAAGGGACATTACCAACAACACCTTGCTACTCACAGACAGTATTGGTTCAGGAATAGGTCAATTTTTTAATTATAATTTAGATCATTCTGTGACAAACTATTGTATGCCAGGTAATAGTTTTAAGAATATTGTAAAATCCATTTCCTCCAAATTTTACAATTCTTATAGTAATATAGTTATTATGGTAGGAAATGGATTGAACACAAGCAAAAAAGACTTGTTGGACAGTGTGGATCTTTTGTCTGAAATTGGAGTAAGGAATGTTACAATATGTACATTCCTTTATTCAAACTTATATTCCACCTCACAGAATAAACATATATATTATTTAAATAATTGCATGTATAATTTGACATGTTACAATAATTTGTTTACTTTATTTGATATTAACAAATTTGTTAAGAATATTAATATGACCCAGGATAGCTTTAAACTACCTATGAAGGTACAAAAAAGTATTGCTACATTGGTAGCCAATAATATATTATTAAGTATTGACTCCACATCATCATTTAGTACTATTACTAATAATGTTGTGGTACAACCTATTTTAAACTTATAGATGTGACAACAGAGAAGGTTAATTGTAAACTTACCTTAATACACCAAAATATACAAAGCTTCTCTAGCAAGGTTCTTGACATTGAATTATTAATTGAAAAATATGATTTAGATTTGATGTGTTTTACAGAATCCTGGCTAAAAGCAGAGAAAATGTGTTTCAGTATAAATAACTTTATAGTTGCTAGTTTTTTCAATAGAAACTCCGGTGAGGGAGGTGGATCTATTATCTTAATTAAAGAATCACTAAAATGTAAAGAGCGGAAGGATATTGTAAAACTATCAGTTGAACGTGTTTGTGAGATCTCATGTGCGGAGATGGATACTTATATTATTCTATGCATATACAGACCCCCTGCCTCTGCATTATCTAATTTTATTACTATAATGGAGGATGTCCTGTCAAAAGTTTATGACTTAAATAAACAAATTTTTATATGTGGGGATTTCAATATAGATATTTTAATAAATAACTTCGACAAATATAAACTAATATCATTATTTAATTCCTTTAATTTAAATAATGTATTCATGGAGCCAACTAGGATCACTTCAACTAGTCGGTCTTGCATAGATAATATATTTACCAACTGTTCACTCTTAAGTAATTCTGTTATTACAGGTGTGCGTTCTGACCATAAATGTTTGTTGGTTAGCTTTCAATCTCAAATTAAACCCATAAATAAAATTATTAAGTATAGGTCATTAACAGTTAATAAACTCAATTATTTTAATGACAACATAATAAATCAAATGTCCAGCTTCATATATAATATCAATCAGCCAGATATTACATACGCGAATCTACATAAAATAATAGATCAAGAATTTAATAATTATATAATAATTTTACACATCTGACCAAAGTTTCTACAATTATGTTAGGAATTATTCAAAATTATTTAAAAAAGTTTGTATCATAGCTAAATCTATTTATATTGGATCTAAAATCAAACAGTCAGATAATAAATCCAAGTGTGTATGGAAAATGATAAACACTGAAACTAGAAAAAATCAAATAAGGCAAAATAATATTTCAATTAGACAGAATGGAGTTATGATATCGGACAATAAACAAGTTGCTGAATTATTCGAAGATTTTTTTACTAATATTCCATTACAAATCACGAACAGTATTAAATCATCAGCTAGTACAGCTAAGGAATTTTTAAAACAATATATTAAAATACCAAAAATACCTAATTTTACCTTTAAATATGTCACAGATGAGGATATTCTTAAACATTTTAAAATGTTAAATAAGAAGCAAACTGAAGATTTATGGGGGTTGTCGGTCAAAGCTATAGAACCAATCATTAATACTATAGGACCGGTACTTGCTGATATTTATAATGGGTGTGTTAATGAAGGAATTTTTCCCGACCTTATGAAACACAGTAAAATAGTTCCGATATTCAAGTCCGGTTGTAAGACAGACCCAAATAATTATCGTCCTGTTTCTGTCCTACCATCCTTAAGTAAAATTTTCGAAAAAATAATTCTCGGTCAACTGTTAAGTCATTTTAATACAAATAAATTGTTGCATGATCAACAATACGGGTTTACAAAAGGAAGAAACACAACAAATGCCGGTACAAGTTTGATTGCGGAAATAATCGATGCTTGGGAAAATTCTCAGGACCTCGTTGGTGTTTTCTGTGATCTTTCTAAGGCGTTTGATTGTGTTGATCATCAAATTTTGTTAGATAAGTTAGAATTTTATGGTATTCGCGACTTAGCTTTAAATCTATTAAAATCTTACCTTTCCAATAGAACTCAAGGTGTTAATATTGATGGCTGTCTATCCGAAGGGGCCCTTGTAAAGATGGGTGTTCCGCAAGGCTCAATTTTAGGACCATTCCTCTTCCTAGTATACATCAATGACCTTCCTCATATGGTTCAGGAGATGGCGCAGATAGTGCTATTTGCTGATGATACATCTCTACTGTTTAAAGTTAGTAGAAAAGATATAATATACTATCATCAGCAAATGACACTCTGGAAATGGTTTCGAAGTGGTTCACGGCGAATAATTTAGTTTTAAATGCTAAGAAGACTAAGTGTCTAAAATTTACGCTCCCCAACGTAACTAGTATTAATTCCACAGTGAAGTTAGGTGGTACTGATCTGGAATTTGTTGACTCCACTGTGTTTTTAGGGATCACAGTCGATTCCAAACTACAGTGGAAAGCTCATATAAATACTCTATCCAACAGATTGAGCTCTGCTGCATATGCAGTCAGAAAAATCAGACAATTAACTGATGTTGCAACAGCCAGACTAGTGTACTTCGCCTATTTTCACAGTATAATGACGTATGGTCTTATAATGTGGGGATCCGCGGCAGATTTTGATACTATATTTATTTTACAAAAGAGGGCTATTCGGGCAATATATGGCATAAAAGCTCGTGATTCTCTCCGGGAAACATTTCCTATGATTGATGTATTGACACTACCATCTCAGTATATTTATGAGAATTTATTGTACGTCAAGAAAAACTTAAGTATGTTTAGTAAAAATTGCGACAGGCATAATTTAAACTTAAGAAATATAGATAAAATTGATATTCCAAAGTTTAGACTGCAAAAAACTAATAAATGTTTTGTCATTAACAGTATAAGGTTATTTAATAAATTACCTAAAAGTATTATAGATTTAAGTGAAATAAAGTTTAAAAATTGTATAAAACAAACATTAATCCATAGGGCTTACTATAGAGTTAATGACTATATTAATGATAAAGATGTCTGGACCCGTTCTGATCTGCAATTGAGGTCTCACAACTAGTATTGCCTTTTCAATTGTAGTTTTAAATTGTACTAGTACCCTAGTAAGGTATGTTAAATCTGATATTGTAATAATTTATTATTACTTAATTTATTTTTTATTATATTTAACTTTTTATCTTTGGATAAGGTATATCTTATGATTACTTATTTATATTTACGTTATACAGGTACTCTGTTATTATATATTATTATTTAGTAAATTGCCTGTACTATTTAGTATTTTCAGGTCTGTACATTGGTACAGTAACCAATTGCTATACTGTTAAATAATCTGCCATAGGGTGTTTTGTGCACGCTTTTAGTAGGATTAGAGCATTTTAAGTATGCTACCATATGCTGTTTGCATATCGGTAACTCAATGGCTGTGTTCCTCTGTTAGTGTGTGTGAAGCACCAGAGTTTTTTACTTGCTGGTACCTTTTTCTCCGGGGTGTCTCCGGGGGGATCGACTTTACAACTAGTGTTTACGCCCTTGAAGATACCGATCCATATAACTATGTTAATGCGATTGATGGTCATTCAAAAATATATACAGCCAATATAATGACAATAATATAATATAAGAACTAATATTTAAGGCGTGGATACGGTTGGTGAGGTTGGTCGCCTCGGTGGCACTCTTGTATGGCGGATGATAATCGGATGGTCAATGGAATCAGCTAACCACCTAGTCTTACACTAGTTGGTTATGTAGCGTGCGTTCGGTTGGTTGTTTTTTTTTTTCTTTTTTAATATTTTTATTTTATGACACCTTTTATTAATTTTTATATATATAGCAGCCTAACCAAGCGCACTCTAGACCTTATTGTTAAAACTTTTTTTTTTTTTTTTGACTATTCATAAATATCTGTAAAGATTTACATGAAATAAATAATATTTGATTTGATTTGATTTGATTTGACCGAATGGTATCTGCCGCCGAACTAGGTAAACACCTGTATTTCGGCATACAGCGCCCATCCCTACGGTGAGTTACTCTTGCAAACTAGCATAGTTTACTAGGATAAGCTTATTATTAAAATGTGTAAAGGCGTTCCTCTTTTTGTGTGTTATGATAATGTGAGAGTGTATGTAAGAGGGTGTGAAGAATATAATAATACTAACGCAATAGGATTTTTTATTTTTATTATAAATGACTATAATACTACAAAAAATAAATTCTAGCGTTTCATATTGGGAGTCCTAATGTCAGGACCTTTTGTGGTCAAAATTATCTATATACATATATTTACCGCCTCCGTGTACTAGTGGTTTCGCCTTTGGTGTTGTATCCAGAGGTCGTAGGTTGTTTCTGGTACATATAGTACCTACAAGCCTAGAGCTTAGTTGTGACCAAAGAAATATGTGTAAATTTTATGAAATATTATTATAGCAAGTTATTTAAAATAAGCATATTGGAAAGTGAAATTATATGTGTAAAATTAAAATTTTATATAAAATTATTAATATTTATTTAAGGTAAATTACGATTTATTCAGACCCCTATATTCACAGAAAAAAAAATAGTTCGGAGCTACATAGGCCGAAAACGACAAATAAATTTGAAATAGAAAATATGGAATATAAAAAAAAGGCATCAAGCTAACAAAAATCCTAACCATTGATGAACATACTGACACATAAAATTTCACTTTCTAATATGCTTATTTCAAATAAATTGCTATATTTTTAAAGGTATTTGTAGCGTTTTTTTTCATGTTTTAATGGTACCTATGTTGAAATGAAATATATTTATTTTGCAACAATATGGTGTTACATGTTGTTCCTAGTACCATGGATTTCATGCCAATCCCTAGTTTACCTTAAACATTGCTTTAGGTTATTTTGTGTGAATTAACTTATTGAAAATGATTATAAAAATATTACAAGATAGCAATATTTAAATATAATATTATATTTAAGTTACTCAGTGGTTATGAAAGTCTACATCAAGAAGCCTCCAAATTTATTTCAATCGCCGCCGTAAGGTTAGAAAGCCAATGTACAAACGCGTTTTTTTAGAATTTTATTTCTTTATTATTAAAAAGATGTGAATCTATATATGCATTGATGGTTTCTATTAATATTTCCTATTAAATTTATAACATAATTTTAATTATTATGATTTTTTTTTTTCAAGTTATTACATGTAAATATTTAAAGACATTTTAGGAATGTCAAAATGTAACAAGTATTTTAAAATCTCAATTATATATAACCAACTATCAGTATTATTTAAGGGCTCTTCAATCGTCTTGACGCCCATACAACCTTAGCAATAAATTTGACCTGAACATTTTGTATGGAGAACGTAGACTTCGCGATTGCAAATGCTGTGTCCTTAAGAGTCGTTTCGCAAAATCCGTGTTCTAAATAGGTTTTATCAATTTTGTTTTACGTTAATCTGACAAAGAGAAAACAATGGCTTATTTTGAGTTGACGATGTGTTTATAAATAACTAGCGGCCCGTCCCGGCTTCGCACAGGTTTGTATAACTTTAACTATATGCTCAGCGCACGCCACGGAAGGCCTCAGAAACGATACTTTTCCCCCGTTTTTAAAACATTTTTGGTTACTGCTCCACAACTATAGGACCTAGCGTGATATTATATAGCCTATGTTACTTCTGAATAATGCAGCTTTCTAATGGTGAAAAAATTATTGCAATCGGTCCAGTAGTTTTTGAGTTTATTCATTACAAACATACAAAAATACAAAAATACAAATCTTTCCTCTTTATTATATTAGTATATAGAGAGGCAAGTGTGTGCCCGCATAATTGTGTGCAAATATCGATACGAACTTTCACATTTATGAATAAGATATTTTCTTGCTCTAAAATGTATGCACCAGTGAAAACTGCATTCAATTACATGCAGTAGTGAGTGTGCAAACAAACATACGATATCCTAAAAAAAAATGTTTCGTCTGATAAAAATACCACCATTGTTTTTTAATATCTATCATGAGCAGACATCGGTCTGTTATAATTTTATTATATGTAGGAATAGATATGGTTATTTGGCAACTATTAGAGTTAATTAATCCCGCATACTTATCTACATTAATTACTATATTCACGTATATAAATTATTATAGTAATCAATGCCATTGATAAAGGTTCAAAATGTTAATAGTTGAACTTTAAGTAGAAAGCCGTTTCTTAGCCGGCATAGTAGGAACTATCAATGCTGTTAAATAACAATGTATCTTACGATCGACCTCATTTATGGACTTTGTAGGTCTGCTTACCATAAGTTAGATACAAAGTCACATGCCATGTTCTAATAAAGTATCAAAAAAAACTATTAACCAATGAACAAACTAACAAACAAACTATTAACAAATGAAAGTACTAACAAAAATGTGACAAAATTGTCAATAAAGACCAGTGGCCTATATTTCCATTTGACTATGCCTTAATTTCTGCTAGTAAAAACGCATGTAACGTCACGACCGAATGGATTTTAAATTATATTCCTTTTGGAGAAAAGTTTTAGCTTTTGTTTCCTTAATTGAAATCAGTTTACGGAAGCTAACCCAAAGTAACACACAGCTGCTCTTTAGTCGCGACGGGCGCGTTTCGGCTCACCAAAGTTAATTCCAATTCAAAAACTTCTCAATCAGCCCTTCAATAGATACGTCTCGAGGAATAGATTAGTTCACAGTTCTGAATTTTAATTTAACGCCAATTTCGAGACCTTTACAATAATCAAGAAAATTTACGAAACTTCTGCCTGGGATTATCTTTTCTAAATATATAAGGTTTCCATGAAAATGTTTACGATAATTGGCAGAGGTCTAACCCTAGGAATCGATGCCAAAGAGGGGGAACAATATAGTAAAAATAAAGTTTTTTTATACCTATAAAATATTTTGTGAGTTGCCGATGTTTACTTGTCATCATTTAGACCTCATTTTAGATAATATTAAATATCACGACGAGGTGCGTGTATATCATACATGCGACTCGGCCGGTGCGCGGAAGCCCACTGCGGCAGCCCTCAAAAATTTTACCCATCCGGGTAAAATTTTTGAGGGTACGGCCGGGTAGTTGTAGCTTCATACCTAAAGCGCGGAGTGGAACACCCCTGGTATTAGTTCTCTTCCTGCTAATATATCAAAGACACATACTCTGTTATCAAAGGTAACAAAATGTAATACAACCAATTAGAATTCTACATAATTTATAATTATTTTGTCTCATTGACAATCAATGACAGTGATATATTTTTACACGTTTTTTACACACATTTAAACAATGATATAAAGCAAGTGGCGTAAAGTTTTATTTAATTAGGTGTAGTTAGTGAGTTAATTAAGAATAAGAGCGGAAGCCAACTTGCTTTCAATGGAGAAGAGAAGTTAAGCGATCACGAGTCGTTAAATATGCGTTTAGTGCCATGCTAGACTTTTACATATGAAGTTCGCACCTACTTTGTAAAGTTACGAGAATATTATGCAGCTGTCTCTGTATAAGGGAGCGTTTCCACTGCCAAAACTACCTTTGCAAATATTTATTATTATTTTTGCAATAAAATAGGAAATCACGATTATTTGTATTTTTTACCAACATATTTTGTTATTATATGTAGTATGTTACATATGGAACTTTTAGTCAGACAGTAAATATCATTTATCAAGTATTAATGCTTGGTTTTGGATTTCAAAAATTAACTATCAATGTAACCATTATAGAACTTTGTAAAACTACGAAAATGCGACTCAATTAATTTCCGGGCCTAACATTAAACTTGTACGTATGTACATATTATATCACGGCGCCCGTGACGGCCTAGAACGCTCCAGCGCTGAAGTTTTATTTCTTAGTCTTAGGAGATGGTATTCTTAGTCTACACCGAATAAGTGGCCAGCTCGTTGTGCTGTTTGTTCAGACTCAATACCCTATTTATAAATAGTATCACAAATTGGGATAGAGAAACTGTGACCGATAGCTTAACGTGCTCTCAAGGCACTATAGCGGTGTTGTCAAATAAATGTTTATTAAAAAAATAAACTTATTTGTTCACCCGTGATCTACAAACTGTAGTGTTTTTGAGTCTGTTGTCAGTTGAAAATCAAATTTTGTTTGATCAAGCTAGCAGTAAAAAAATGTGTCTGATTTGTTTAAAAAGATTTTCAAAGTTCTAGGGTGAGTCCGGGGTTCAATGTAGTCAAATGGAATTTCAAGTTATATGTAATTATAAAAACAAGAAAAGGAATAAAAATCATAAAGTACCTACAGGAAATAAAGTACTAAAATAAGATTGTATAATAGGAATCTGATGTAGTGTAAACGGGGCTTAACCGTTAAGAGATTAGCTGATCGAGACGAAGTTATATCCGATAAAAAGGGATGCATCATTAAGTGGTTAGAAAGATGAATTAGTTGTCAACTGCTATCTACTTAAACATCAATTAAGTATTACTTTAGATGTTAAACTAGTTTTAACTAAGTAATATTAATATACGCTGATGAAGCCGCTCCAAAGAGAGGCGAAATATTTGGCAATAAAATTTTATAGCTTTAATTGATATATTTTACCTAATAATAATATACGAGTATTTATCATCACGGGTGTCTTATGGCACTCGCGACCGCGTAGATGGCCTCAGGGTATCTAGCGGTGAGAAATAGCGACCGACCGGTCTCGGCCCATTCAGCAATGCAAAAACTGTCAAGTGACCTAGTCATGTTTTGGTTTTAGTATTTGGGTTCACCGAGTCGAGGTGAAAGTCTGCTTTCAGGGTGCGGTTACGAAATAGGTGTTTGAATTGAAATTTTTTTTTTTTTTTTTTTTTTATTTCATGTAAATCTTTACAGATATTTATGAATAGTCAAAAAAAAAAAAAAAGTTTTGAAATAAAGCAGCAAGTATATTAAAATATACTCGTAATGCAATTCGTCTTTTTCGCCGCCCATTTCGCAATCGGAACATTTAGCCGGCATAGTGGGAGCAATCAATGTTGTTTATTATAGTCGCTAGTAACTATAGATAAGGTTCAACCAATATAATTGCTTTGTTTTTCAAATAAACCTATTTTATAGGATGATTCCTATCTATAGTTACCAGCGACTATAGTAATAACTGTTTGCAATAACTTATGGCAGAGCAACTGCTCTCTAAGGTATATATATAGTAAGGTTATTGACAAAGCATGCACTTATTTTTTCAATGTATACTCATTGTTATACTCCGGAATGTTTGAACTCGATTTTTTAAGCCTGTATTGTGTTTGATTATAAGGAACCAAATAGGCCACCATGTATACAGGGAGACTTTTAAAGGATGTACTTTGGGCTAATATAAGGTTTTTCCATGGAAAAAGTCGTTCGATTTGATCAACAGCACCTCATATTAGCTCAAAGTACATCCTTTAAAATTCACCATGTATATAACAACAAAATTATAAAAAGTTATACATTTCTTAATTTTGTAATAATAATTAAATATATTTAAAATTATATATATTAATAATAAAAATACTATCACGGGTGCCATTTTGGTCCCGTAAATCACATAAACGGCTTCAGGGTACCCAGAGGAGTGATTAACCCATCCTTATTTTACTGATGGTATTCGGAGGCAACACTTGATAAGTGGCGAGCTTTTTGTGGTGTTGTTTATATAATGATATAGCCTCTTGTATAAAGCCATATACATAATAAATTATTAAAATAAATCCAAATGTAGAGAGACAATGTTCTTAGCAAACCATGGATTCACCGTGCGGGTGCCGGGTCCATCGCGTGGTTGAAAGGCAGGGGAATGAACTTCAGCGTTCCCGGACTTGAGACCGCGAAGTAGGTTTAAAGGCCTTTTGAACTCTCACCTGCACTGTGTTCACTACCCTCTCTACTCAACCAAATATTATATGATCCTGTTAGCGCCATCCTGGAAACACGCTCCATAAAAGTTCCGACGGCTGTTCTCGGAAGGCCAAGATCCTTCAATAGACGGTGCAAAGACTTTGCTGGAATTCCTCTTGCACCAACTTCCACTGCATAAAGTTGAGTTTTAAATCCGTTTCTAGTAATTTCGTTTGTGAGATCAAAATATTTGTTCGACTTGATGTTGTGGTCCTTAGGTATGTTTGTTTCCCACGGAACGGTGAGTTCTATAAGTATTACTTTCTTCAAGCACCGAGAGTACACCAGTATGTCTGGTCTATAGGCTGACACTGCTAGTTCGTCTGGAATCTTGTAATGTATTTTAAATGTATCCATGAATATTTTCCAGTCTTGTGCTTTGTCCAGGATTGAGAAAGGTTTACTTTGAGTTTTCTTGAGTTGTCCCTCCTTTACAAAAGTAGTCAGTCTTTCATTTGTTGTTAATCCTTTTCTGGCTCTAGCAATACTGAGACTTACAGCTTCACGAATAATTTCTAGAACTTTATCATGTCGGTGCGAATAATGACCTTTTTCAAGTAGAGTTTTGCACCCAGCAAGTATATGTCTGGCCGTCCCTACAGCAACACCGCACAATGTACATGTCTTATCTGTTGCCTTCCCCCATCTTACCAGATTACTCTGGTCAGGTAGGGACATTTGAAAGGCATTCAGATAGAACTTAATAAGTGCCGGAGACCAATTGTACATGAGTGTGCGCCATTTCATTTTGCATTTAAAAAAAATCTAGTAGACGTATACTAATAATACTAATAAATAATTATAAAAAAGTAGGTTATTAACTGATGTAATAAAATAAATATATTAAAAAGTTAAATGCTTTTGTATTGGCACACTGAAAGCTAAAATGACATTGTTTTTTTTTCTTTTTAACCTTATTTTTGTTATACCTTAGTGATTGATTTACTTATGATTATTTCTAAAAATTAAACTGAGTATAGGTATATCATTTAAAATCAAAATTATATAAAGAGAAGATTTTTTTTTTTTTTTTTATATATGTAAGAAGGCATTGATGACATTTACACATAAAGCGAAATATCGGTTAAATGGCCACCGTTGCTTTGTTGGCAGGTATGCACTCTTTTAACAACTTTTTAAAAAATGGTGAAGGTCCGCTGTGACTCTCGACGGGCCATGTTGACAGACTTTTTTTTGGCAAGAATTAGATAGAATTGACTTAAATAACTTATTTAATATACGACACCCTATATAAGAAATCATAATACTTAAGCATGGTTTAATACTCAATGAAAATAGTAAAGAAAACGTGTTGATTAGCTTTATGTATGTTTTAACTCACGTGTGTAACCGGAGCCTCTAGATACGTCTGAACTCCATTCCCTTGGGCGTGCTTTTTTATCCCGCTAAGCTAAATCAGCGTTCTTTCGCGAACACTATCTCGAATATATGGATTCTATATTTTGAACTAGGAAGCTTTATTTAGAAATTAATTTTGTATTTTTTTTTTATTTAAAAATTCTAAAGACAAAAATAATGCTAGTATAAAAACTAAAGTTAAACTATTATAAACATCTATGTACCTTTTATATTAATTTTTAACAAAATAATTTCAAAGTATTCATGTAAATTCGCCCATTTTGTAACTGCTTATTTTATCTAGCATAGTGGAATATCACATTCTTAGATATTATAGTTAGATATACAGTCAGATGCTGCGGTTATGTAATAAAAAAAATATACAATTTACGCTAAATAGAGTTTTTAAACCTACTTAGTAGTAAGTTTAATTTGAAATTATTATATTTGGAAACTTTGGTAATAAATGTGCCGCATATGAGGGTTGCCTGGAACAGATAATGTGAACATTGCAAAGTTTTAAATTAAAATTATTATCTCGTTGCCACATAGTTTAATAGTTTTTTTGGGGTAAAAAATAATGAGGTGTAATACAACAGTACAGAGATCAATGATATTTTAAGTATAGATATGTTCCGAACTAGTGGCGCCGTATAGCTATACATCTATATTATAAAATTGAGTAAGAGAGATGGCAAAATTATAAAAGTGATACAAAAGCAAGAAACCACTAGCGTTTGCACTCTAGAGTCCACAGTGCACTCATCCATATCACTCACGCGTCAAAACTAGTTCGCTCTCTCTTTTTCACCTGCATATAGCGTCTTTTTAAGTTTTTAGAATGTTTAGAAAAACAAATAAATTATACTAAATAATCTAAATATCTTTGCATACTCAAATGTGGTATGAGATCCCTTTGTTTACTTTGGAGTCATGGTACACTTCCCAAACACACACGATGTCATTTCGATAAATTTAGGTAAGGACACAGGTACGAGTATTTACGGTGCGGCACGCTCTTGATAGCACTAGAAGCGGACTAATTACAAGAAGGCCCAATTGGGATGTATTTGAGTCTTCATGACGCGCACGTTTTTAATATATCTTTTGTTTTTTATAATATCATTAATAGAGATACTAGTTTATTTATTTACTACCTAACTTCATGTGCGTGCTATTTAAACAAAAAACCCATTTCCTTTTTTTTATATGCACTTATTGCTTATATACCATATCTTGGTGGCCATCGTGTCACTGCAGTGAAAGAAAGTTGCCCACACTCCTTAATTTGAAACACCCATTTAAAGACCAGCGTCTATAAATATATAATTTTGTGTTAAAAAAATACCGAATAGCAATATAAATTTTTCGTACTTGTGTAGGAAACGATTTCAAATCTCAACTTTATGCGG